>JAJHJA010000133.1:0-600000 GCA_021202915.1 Heliconius himera | reverse complement strand
TTATAGTAATGATAATCATAATATACCCTTTTGAAATCCTTATATTAAGTTCTTGAATTTGATACCCATATTGTGGTATTCGAAACGAAAAAAATTTTTTTCACTAAGTCCAATGGCGTCCCACAGCTGCCATAATTGTTTTTTTTTTAACAACACTTGGGCTGCTAATAAGAATCTAACGATACCTTAATTGTATGGACCCGTTCAGCGGTTCTGGAGATTTGAGGTAATAAAGAATATTACATACATACAAGATACGCGCGAAAAACATAACCCTTCCTTAGCAGTCGGGAAAAAGAAAGAAAAGAAAAGGCTCAACCGATTTAAATATAGTTTTCTATAATAATAATATTGCAAAAAGGCTTCTCTTAACATTTAGTGTTAGTTTTGTACGGTTCATAAATTTAAAAAAGTTATGTCAACATAAAATATGTATTGCATGTGACAATATTGCTAAAAAATAAATTGTCAAATATTTTTAACATTTTTTAAAGTGCTACAATTATTTATGAAATATAATTGTATTGTACAAGCGGGCAAAGCCGCGGGCGGGTCGCTAGTACTTAAATATATTCAAAATTATAATAGTACCTAAGCTATTATGTCATGGCAGTCAGACGCTACGACGTGACAACTTCAAAGGATTCCTGTTCTTGTACTCAAAGCGGAGGTTATCCTCTCTGTACGTAAAATAAATAGTATACTCTGAAAGTGTCTGAAAGTATGTACCTTATGGACTTGGTTTTATTGCTTAGCTAGTAGCTGCAATGTGTAATTTCTTAGTAAAATAAAAAAAATACTCGGCAAGTTGATAACAAAGTAATTAAAAAACTATAATATTTCTTTTAGATTAATTAAATTAAAAAAGTGAAATATAAAAAAACTAAAAGTAATAAAGAATAACGAATATACAAAGGTTCTATTACATCCCCAATGGCTAGTATTTATATGGAGCATTAAATTTTTATGAAGCCATCATGACGCAGTGGGACATCGTCTGACTGTAAACGCGTTGGCGGTGGGTTCGATTCCCTCTGGGAGATCTGGCATTGAGTTCCGCCACTTAGCGTAAAATGCCGCAAATTTGGCCAGAAAATACGGAACAAATTGTCTCCGTTTCGTTTCCTTATGGAGAGAGATGCTATATTAGTGATACTGCTTAAAAAAACTAAAATCTGTGTAATTTACACACAATAAAAAAAAGAGAGTATAGTGACCCCTCACTACTTACTTCCTATGGGTGTTTAAAATACTAAAACCTATTAACTATAAGACTGCTTTAGATAAACTACTTAAAGCTCAGAGAAATGGGTTACCTAAACTGTTAATTTTCACGCCCAAACGAAAACAAACACCCAGGCAGCTCCGACAAAGGACTTGTTCTGGATAAGTAATTAAGAAACTATTAACGAAAGTACGTTTAGTACTAAAACGAGTACCTGCTGATCGTAGTCTTGTTTTTGCACTCAAGAATAATAATTAATTATTAATTGACATTAGATCAGTAACAATAAATTTATTTTATGTATATTTGAGTGAATAGAAAATAAAAGACATGAGAAGGAATACAAAAAAATCTTAGTACAATTTTTTTTATAATTATAAGCTAATCTATAATTGAGGCCAGTCATGGCGCAGCGGCACGAGGTGTAACTGTAAAACAGATTGGTTGTGGGTTCGATCCCCACTCGAGGAGATGAAATATTTACTTAAATTTATATTTCCATTTCTTTGCTCTGGTGTCGAGGTTAACCGCGGCGTTGAGTTCTGCCACTCAACACGCAACGCCTCCCAACTCGCCGGAAAGTGGGGAACGGAGCGTCTTAACACTAGGTTCCCTCTGCCTACCCCGCTGTGTGCGGGATATAGCGTGAAGCTGATTTTGACAGTAGGTTACATTGCTATTTGCTAAATAACTTATTAACACTCCATACTGCACTCTACCATCCAGTAAGATTATTACTGTCTAGAGACAGTAGACTGTTAGACGGGAAAAAGCGGAATCTATAAAAACAAAACTGCAAGCGCCAGCTCGTTTAGTATAAAAATGAAGTCATTTACAAATTGAGCAATCTTACTTCAACAAATGGAGAGATTTAACATAAAAGAGGGTCGAGAGCGTTCTAGCGTGAAACTAAGTCACTTTTATCTCAACTAATTTTGTGTGACATTATTTAATAGACCCGCTACGTTTTTAGATTGTAGTTATTAGTAACTATTAATTTTGCGGTTCATGTTCCATTTTATGTATTTTTTTTAACTGGCCATTATTCTTAAAAAAGTAAAAAAAATAATTTAGAAGTATACGTCATTTCTTAAAAATGTTTTTAATATTTAGTCTAATTTATTGAAACCGTCGTTCGAGTAGGACGCGGATTCTATATGCGCTGGTTGTGGGTTCGATCCCTCCTCGATGGACTGATCATATTTTAATTAAGGAGGATGCGAATACACAACCATCAATTTAAATTTAATATTTTAATTTTTCCTCGCTGGCAACAAGGCACAAAGCAATGTGTCGAGAATACGATGGAAAGTGGGGAACGGAAATGTCTTAATGGAAACGGAGTGTCTTGACACTAGCTTCCCGGGTTCCTTCTACCTATCCTACTTTTTGCAGGATACATGGTGCTAAAAAATATATTTATGTATTATGCTTATATTAAAAACAATTTTTATACTAACTTTAGTACTACTACATAAAATAGGGAGTAAGCTGTTTTATTATAATAAAATTTCAATTTGCGCCCACATTTCTCTTCTCTTGTTTTCATGAAATAAACACTGAAGATAATCCGATTATATTATCGCTAAAGATATTAAATTTCTACTAGAACGTGGATAGTTTTTCCACTCAGTGGATTTTTTTTTTCAGCTTCAAACAGAAAATAAAGTAAAAGAAAATAAAAGAAAACAGAAAATAAAGGTTTAAATTCGGGACATTACTTGTTGAGACTCAACGCCGCACTTTACTTTACTAGAAAGTGGGTACGAAAATAATATAAGTATACAATATGGCCCTTGGACAGAGATCAAATTCACTACTGTCGCGGTTACATTAAGATCACATCACATTCTTGCACTGTATATATTTCTTAATTCTTTTTATTTAAAATCCGGAACACTATTTCTTCTTTATGCTTTATTTGTAAAAAATGTAAAACATATAAGAATTTAAATATAAAACATGTAGATATTTAAATATCTCCTTCCTTATCCTATTATAAGTATAATTTATTTTTAAAGATCATCTTAGCATCTTATGCCATAATGAAAGAGCGCGTTTTTCCTTGATATCTTTTAGAAACCTAAAATTAAAAGAAATAACTTTTTTTTTCAGCTTCGAGCGGAACACCGCTTGTAGCCGGTTAAGCAGAGAGAGCCTAATGTGAACACACTCCGCTCCCTACTTTCCAACGAATTCTAGAGGGATTGAGTGTTGAGTGGCAGAACTCAACGCCGCGCTTTACCTCGACACCAGAGCGAAGAAATTAAAATATTTAATATTTTATTTGCTCAAATGGGAATTAGATCCACAACGGTCGCGTTTACAGTCACACGCTTGTGCGTGCTCCTCCACCAAGACTAGCCTCAAGACTTGGAAATAACAATACCTTGTATTATTTCAAACCCTTATACACAAAATACGAATAGTAGACATCAAATAAGTTATGCTTTGATATTGAAATATAAGGCACATATTTCGAATTTATTGACTTCTATTTAACATATGAAAGGGTTTTTTTTTATTACAAACGCGACTATTGATTGTAGTCTATTAAGTGAAGAGTAATATTTTTAGGCTATAAGATATTGAGGCCGCGGGTTTATTATAAAATAAATAAATAAATCAGCTTCACGCTGTATCCCACACACTGCAGGGTAGGCAGAGGGAACCTAGTGTTAAGACTCCGTTCCCCACTTTCTGCCGAATTCCGGAGGCATTGGGTGTTGAGTGGGAGAACTCAACGCCGCGCTTGTCCTCGACACCAGAGCGAAGAAATGGAAATATAAATTTAAGTAAATATTTCATCTCCTCGAGTGGGGATCGAACTCACAACCAGTCGGTTTTACAGTTACACTTTGTGCCACTGCGCCAGGACTGGTTAAGACTTATTTATTATAGGTTTATATAAATAATAATTTAACTATTTGTATATATTTTTAACATTGTTAAAGGATTATTCCACGCTTAGGAAAGAAAAATACTTATTTAGAAAACGTATAAATATCTGGTCGGTTTCCAGGATGCGCGGGTTCGAATCTCGCTACGTTCAAAAATTTTATACGTTTTCTACATAAGTATTTTACTTGTATGTATCTTTATAATTCAACTCTAAGAGAACTGAAAAAAATTTTCAGTAAGTATTTTTAAGTAAAGCGAAAGAGACCTTGACTTGGTTTATTTAACTTATTTACATTTTAAATTAGTATATGTACGTATTAGGTTCACGTTTTATCCCACGGGTAGTGAGTAGGAATAGGTTTTTTTTTTGCATCTCACACATATCAGGGTAGGCGGAGGGAACGTAGGAACCTAGTGTTAAGACACTCCGTTCTTCATTGAAATATTTTCCACTGAATTCTTGAGATCCCTCAAGAATGAAAATATTAAATATTTCATTTCCGAGAGGGAATCACACCCAAAAGCGAGGGCCTTAATAAATTTGAGGTGAATGCTAGGTTCCCAGGTTCCCTCGGCCTACCTTACTAAGCAAAACATCGTGAAGCTAAATAAACCGTGTTTAGCTAAAAAGAACAAAAATTAAAAAGTAACAAGAAATCTCTATCTCTATTATATAATAAGACAGTAAAAATATTTTGTCTGTACATTTAGTAATTTTGACTGAAATGGATAGAGGAACACTTAAAAAGAATAATAGAAAGCAAAAAGATTTTTTTTTTAATTTCTTGTCTGTCTGTCTGTCTGTCGACATATTTTTGTCCACATTTTTCTCTGAAAGTACTGAACCGATTTACTTGAAAATTTCACCAATTGCTTTGTTTTAACTCAACTTAATTACTAAAGTTTGGTTCATCAAAATCGGTTCATTAAAAAAAAAGTTATCGTCATTTGAATGAACTCAAAGCATTAGCTTGCCTACGAATATTATATAGCAATCGCGCTGGTAAGATTCTTATCTAAAGAATGACATTCGAAATGTCTGGGTTATATTACTGTTGATAAAAATATATATTTTTGAAGCACTATGATATAATATTTTATACAATAAAGTAAACAAAATTGAATTGTTAGTGGAGATTGCCTTCATAAATCATAACAGTTAAGTTTAAGTCGTAATTAATTCAACACAGAGATAGAGAACGACCTTGAAAGAAATATCAAGTAAATACAATAATTTTTTGGTTGGTTCGTTCATATAATATATGTAACCAATTTAAAAACTGTACAGGAGTTAATATGGAATTATTACAGTTATTTTACAAAGAATATTATGAATCCTTCAAATCAATAATTTAACATTTAAGGCTGTTTCTGAAGCAGTACATTAAATTATTAAGTGACACCAGCACATTTAACAGAGTATATTATATAGGTAAAAAGAACATACATAAAGTTACAAAAATATATACGTGTAATAAATAATTAGCTTTATGTATATTTTATAAATATCAAATATCAACAACGGTCGTATTTTTTTATTTAAAACAATCAAAAATTCTTTGACGATAATGTCGTAAAAAAATCATATTAGAAGTCATTAGGGGCCGTTCAAGTATTACGTAAGCACTGTAGGGGGGCGGGGGGGTCTTGGGTTTGCTTATTTTTGATGTTTTCAATGAAATATTTGTAAGAGGATTGCTTATTATTGATGACATAGGGGAGGGGGGGGGGGGGGTCAGTAATTGCAAAAAAACTGCTTACGTAATACTTGAACGGCCCCTTATAGTTGTCAATCAATTCTGTTTATTAAATCAATAATCATGTATTTTAAGCGGGCGAAGCCGTGGGCGAGCCGCTAGTAATATAATATAATAATACTTAAGTACCTAAATAGTCACGCAATACCGCGTACCGTTACTTAATGCAAAAAGTAAGTGCTCCAGTTTCCGATACCGCGGCTAAATAAAATATATTTCTAATGTACTTAACGTCAATGACAAAGATAACTTTTCAATTTGATAACATTATATTAAGATTGTTAATAGATTGGTATTTTCGCAGCTTTACTTATTACTCCGATAGCCGTGATCGTCTAGTGGTTAGGACCCTACGTTGTGGCCGTAGTTCCCAGGTTCGAATCCTGGTCACGGCAGCGAAAGCTGTTACGGCGGAGCTTATTTTTTTATTTTAGATTTTTTTTACTTACTTCACGTTATTTTGTACGTACGCGTGATAGATAAAGGGAACCTAAAGTTTAATATTATTTTTATTTTTTTCGGAAAGACAGGTCTCGATAAAATTGGAATGTTGTATTTGTTTCTTAACATCAAGAATTTTCATATTTCAAAATATTTTCATTTTATAAGATAAACCGCAGCGGCCAGCAGTTGTAGATACTGGCAGGAAATTTAAAACATACTATCTTAACACTTTTTTTTCTGTAATTTTCTAGAAGTTTCCTATAAAAAAACATAAATAAAAAAAAATAATAAGCATAAAATTTTTTACGTAACGAGATTTGAACCCGCGCCTCTTGTAAGTCCAAATTAATTGAAATATATATACATATAAGCAAATTTTACGACTGTGAAAGCGACGGTTATGGTATTGATTCCCACTCGGAGAAATTAAATATTTAATATTTTCATTTCCTCGCTATGGTAAAGAGCCAAAGCGCGGCGTTGATTTCCACCACTCATCTCCCGCAATCTCCCAAGAATTCGGCGGAAAATGGCGAACGAAAGTGTGTTAATGGAGAACAGAGTGTCTTAACACTAGGTTCCCAGATTACCTTTGCCACATGCAAGATACAGCGTAAGATTAAACAAAATAAATAAAAAAAAAAATCAAAAACGATATAATAAAGTGTATTTCTAATTAAATAAGTGATATCTATGTTATTACTCGAACGTCTGGTTATCAGCTTTGGATTGGTCAAACTTTAGTTTTTAATTATATAAGTTTCAACTTCACAGTACAAGAACTTTACTCATTCGCTTTTATAAATAAAACGGAGTGAGTTTCTTAGATGCTAGTAAAGATATTTATGTAAAAAAAAATTGCAATAGGGAGATGTAACGTCATAAAAAATATATTAGTAACTGAAATAAGTGATTTTTTTTATTATATTTATATGAAGAAGGTAAGATATAGCGTTGGCTACGCTGTGCAGTCGCACTAACGTGCGACGGTTGTGGCAAAGCGCGGCGTTGAGTTCCGCTACTTAACACGGAATGCTTCTAGAATTTAGCGGAAATTGGACAATGGAAGTGCCTTAACACTAGGTCTGCCTTCTAAGTGCGATATAACACTAAAAAAGAGCATGAGAAATGTTAGTCGCTAAGAAATATAATATGGTCCTAATATATTAAATATTTAAAAACTACACAAATTAAGTTATTCTTGTTATAGTTAAAAACCTAAAAAGATATTGTAATACTGGAAATACTTATCTGACTGTATTTCAATGTTATTTGACGCAGTGCAGCGTTAGGTTCCGCTACTTATTTAGACAATGCCTAGAGTAATATGTAAAGATGAAAGAACTTTAATCAATGAACATAAATTCATAATATTTACTATAAGATTTATCACAGTATAAACAAACATTTAAGAAAACAATGGAACCAAATCATTTTATAATTGAACGTAATCTGAAAGAGTTGTGAGTTCTAAGCTCAAAGTTAATATTCAAAAAAAATATTAAAAGATAAAAAAAATCTCTTACATTACAAAATATATTTTTGAAACAAAAAAATATACAAGAAAAATAATCATAATAATAAACATACGCCAAGTGTTTTGTATTGATAACCCCTTATCAGTTATCGACAATGTTCGCGTGGCTCCTTATCTTTTCGACTGTCCTGATTTGTTTTACTGAGGCGCGAGGTATGTATGAATGAAAGTCTTTGTGTCCAACAGTTTTAAGGCTTACAGATGGGATGGATGGTTATAGGTTCGATTTCCACTTATATGTAGATTGATTATTATTATTATATAATTGATTATTATAATAGAGGCCAGTCGTGGCTCAGCGGCACAAATTGTGATTGTGAAACCGACTGGTTGTGGGTTCGATCCCCACTCGAGGAGATGAAATATTTACTTAAATTTATATTTGCATTTCTTCGCTCTGATGTCGAGGCTAAGCGCGGCGTTGAGTTCTGCCACTCAACACGCAATGCCTCCAGAATTCGGCAGAAAGTGGGGAACTGAGTGTCTTAACATTAGGTTCCCTCTGCCTACCCTGCTGTGTGCGGGATACAGCGTGAAGCTGATTTATTTTGATTTGATTTTTGATTTATACACTATATACTATTCTTATGATATTTAAAATATTTCGCTAAAGTTCAAGCCGTCACAGCGGCGTAGTGGAATAGAGTCTACCCTCGATTGCAAAATCCAATGCTTCCAAATTTCGGCGGAAAGTGGGAAATGGAAGTATATTGGTAGGAACGGAGTGTCTTAACACTACGTTGTCAGGTTCGGATGTGTGGGATATAGCGCGAAGCTAAAAAAATATATTATAATAAGACAGTAAAAATATTTTGTCTGTACATTTAGTATTTTTGACTAAAATCGATAGAGGCACACTTAAAAAAAATAATAAAAAGCAAAAAGTTTTTTTTTTTTATTTCTTGTCTGTCTGTCTATACGTTTGATCACATTTTTCTCTGAAAGTACTAGTAGTAGTAGTTTTAAAAAATATAATATAGGTAAAAAACACGCAATGTTACAAAAATATATACGTATAATAAATAGTTAGCTTTATGTATATTTTATAAATCAAATATCAACATTGGTCGTATTTTTTAGTTCGAAACAATCAAAAAATCTTATAGAAATTACGATAATATCGTAAAAAAATCATATTAGAATATTACAGATTAAAGTAATAAAAAATCATATTAGAAGTCATTTTAGTTGTCAATCAATTCTTATTAAATCAATAATCATGTAGTTTAAGCGGGCGAAGCCGCTGGCGAGCCGCTAGTCTTTAAATAAGCACTTTCTCAGAGTCAAGAAGCAATGTAGATTAAACAGTAAAGAAAGTGCCAGAATTTTCTGACTATAAAATCAATTTATCTTATTTAAAACATCATATGTTTTGACGTAATATTTTAAACAATAAGCAATAAATATTATCGAAGATGATGACGTCGACGTACGTAATATGTACACGAGAGACCTACTGTAGGTTAGGGTTACGAGTTCAAATGAACGAATGACTAAGTTATTTCTTCTTCTTGAATGACGTTTTTAATTATTTGATTACGATTTTAAAAATATATTAAATGTAACGCCTATTATTTATCTGTTAAGCTAAAAAAACAGAAAATACCAGTCAAGTGCCACTTGAACTTGCGCATGAAGGTTCTGTATGTATAAAAATTACAAAAAATCACGTTTATTGTATGATGGCCCCTTAAGTGTTTATTTTATTCTATTTCAGTGAAATTTTCATCTGTTGAACTGTTACGGTTTAAGAGATACAGTTTGGTTACAGACGGTACGGAACCCTGAAAGCATGATCATTTGTTGTGAATAAAGTTCGAATCCACCGCCTCTACTAAGCCCTAAGACTAGTCACTGGCTGAAAATGCTATTTAACGCTACACTAGTAACAAGTGTAGTCAATAAATAAAATGAGTTCCGCCCTCCACTAAATTGAAAATGTAAATTATTGACCATTTTAGTAGCGTTTAAACGAAGTAAAAATAAATATCTTTAGCTAAATAGAAAGCACTTAGGATATCGTTCTGGCTTCCATAGTCATGAGTGACGAATATCAAATGATAACTGAAAAGTCTAGATATATTATAAAAGTCTAGATAGATTCATGAAAGTTACTATTTCTTTTAGTATCACCTACAGGTGAGGTATCCCGTATATTATAAATGAACCTAGTATTAAAACATCCCGTTCCACACCTTTCATTCAAAGCGATTTACCACTGAACCTTGAAGGTGTCATATTGAAAAGTTGTTTATCTTTAGAAATATCCTTAGTATTTTATTTTAATGAAATTTGATCATTAATCTTAGAATGGAGCTTGGAGCTTGAACATCTAAGCTGATGAGCTATATACTTGTTTGTTTTTCGTAGTGACTGCAGAGATCTGTCAAGTGAAACCACCAGAGAGACACTGCCAAATTGAGTGGGTTGTTCGAGACAGATGGCCACATCAGGAGAGGTAAAGTTAAATTAGTTAGTTAGGTTGAGTTCTGCAAAGTGTTCTTAAAACGTTATTTTTTTTAAATAACAAAATGTGTTTATATATCAGAAGCCATCATGGAGTGGTGTCTGACTGTACACGCGATGGTTGCGGGTTGGATTTATACTCGGAGGAATACAATATTTAATATTTTTATTTCCTCGTTCTATTCACTGGGCAAAGTGCGGCGTTGATTTTCACCACTCAAAACGCAACTATTCGGCAAAAATGTATGAGTAGATCCCCAAGTTCCCTCTGCCTATTCTGTTAAATGCAAGATACAGCGTGAACTTCCACCCATCAACAATACCTCCAATTCGGTCAGAGTATGGAAAACGAAGTGTATTGACATTAGGCTTTCACTGCCCACCCTATGAGGAACAGCAAGAAGCTGAAAAAAAAACAAGCTTACGTGCCACATTATATAATATCTACACCTAAAAAAAATATAAGTAATATCTGTAACCAAACTGAGTTATGAGTCCCTTATTCTATTAGAGGACCAACAATCAAATTTTAGAAATTGAAATTCGCAAAATACGTAGACGATACAGCTATTAGGTTGTGTTCATACAATAAACTAACGTTATATTTATATCAACGTGGCGCAAAAAACATGACGATTGTGAATACAATTTTATCTAAATATTTTTAATCCTCCCCTCTGGCACCAAGCAAAAGTTCGGTGTTGAGTTCCGCCACTCACGTAATACCTCGAAAAATTCGACGGAAAGTGGGGAACGGAGTCTCTTTACACTAAGTTCGCTCTGCCTACATTGCTGTATCCGGGATACAGCGTGAAGCTAAAGGAATTTAAAAATATAATCGAATTGATAACCTACTTTTCATACAGAAGTCGATTAAAAATAATTAGTACATATATAGTAACAAAACTTCCCTGAATGTAAACAAGCCCCTAAGGTTACCCTTCCTATTGTGATTTTGCACGATTGTCTCAGGTATTCAGAATATTAATGAAATGAATTAATTTTGATGCTATCTGAGTTCATACTCTAGAGTGAATATAATATAATTTACTTCGGTATATATTGATATTTCGGTAATATTGTATGTATAATCATAGGCACAGTGGTAACATTAACAACCGACTAATGTTGAACGTTATATACTGCAAATAACAGAATATTCAGGGCTAAATACATATATGTAACACTCGATATTGAATGTGGGAAATAGACACTCTATCTAAGTTACACTAGGTTCCCCCTGCCTTTCCTTTTAAATGCGTGATTCAGCGTGAAGCTTAAACAATATATATTATATTTCAGGTGGGTATATGATTGGCGCCTTCGCAAGTGCCACATCATCCGTTGGGCGAAGCACTGCCCCGACCCGAAACCCGACACGAACAACTTTGCTTCAGAGTGTGATTGCTTAATGGAATGCTCAGGATGGGCGTAATTCATTTACTTATAAATATTTAAAAATAGATTTTATATGTTGTGCCAAAATGTATTTTTTAATTTATTTTTTTATAGAAATATATTTATAAATAATATATTGTATGAACTATTAGAAATACATTTTGAATATTTATGTTTCTTTTTCCTTGCGCATTCCCCAACTTTAGAGTTGGCAGAACTGTTCCATTTTCACTGTTTCCATTTTCTAACTATGTCAATTCGATAATATTATATACTTAAGAACAAAAGTATCGAAGTATAGAGTCGGTCGCGGCTCAGGGGCACAAGATTACACGACGGTTGCGGATTGTTGTTCCCCACACGAAGGAATGAATTATTACTTCTTTTCATTTTTTTTCCCTAGTATCAAGCCAAAAGTACGGCGTTGAGTTTCGCCACTCAACATGTAACGGAGTGTCTTAACATTTTTTACAGCCAATGATTTAAACCCAGAATTTTATCATAACATCTGAGCCCACATTGTAATTATGGTACAAATAGTCAAAATAGTATACTGACACGTGTAGGTGTCTCTCAGTGGGTCATTTCAGGTTTTGATAGAAGCAGCAACTAGGTTAATACGTGGATAGGATAATTAACGTATAGCACGTCGTCCTCACGAGGGGTAGCTTAACTAAATACATACAGATTAAAATAGATTCGCATGATATAAATTTATGTATATTTTACCCTAGAAAAATAGTGGTGTGGACGGAGTGTCTTGACACTAGACTATCTCTATCCTGCTTTGTACGAAATACAGCGTGCAGCCCAATGACATTTTTTTTGCTTCGGGCAGTATCCCGCATATAGCAGGATAGGCAGACGGCAGTCGCGAGCAATTGAGTCTCCTAGAGGAAATTAAACCCATAACCGACGCGTTTACAATCGCACGCTTTTGCGCCTGCGCCACGACGGCCACATTTAGTAAAAAAACTTGTACATAAAATTAATAATTGTGTCATTGTGTCATAATGGTGTCTGTTACGATTTAGGCATTTCGCTAAATAATACGTAATCAAACGAGGCTGGGTGCGGCGTCAGACCCCCGCCTGACTATTTTCATAGATTAAGCAAGTTACAGAGGTAACATATTTACTCGGTAGAGTTACAACGATCAATTAATAAACAATACCCTTATAAAGTAAATATTAATTAAGATATTTATTTAAACTTCATGTTTAAATAGTTATTCGCTTATTTATTACTTACTATATTAATGAAACATAAAGTAAGTCAAAGCATAGTTACTAAAATTTTTACTGAAATACACTGGTTTCGAAAATGGACGTCAATTTATAGATTTTTGTGGTTCTGCTAATTTTGGTGCAGGGAACCGTTTTAAATTCTTTTGACGTATAATTAATTATAATTTTGAATAATTTATTTTAACATTTTGTTTTTAAGTAATCATTAACGACCTTTAACTTTGTGTCATTATTTTAATTTTCAATAACTTTTTTTTATTAAAAATTGCGTTGTTTTACGCTGAAAGACTCATAAGACGAAAAATTATATATAATTCCTACAACGTATACTTAAAGCAAAAGTTAAAAAAGAAAAAAGGCTCTATTTTAAATTTACTCTACGCCAAGCACTCCCTAATACATTCGTGCTAACAGCGTCAGTGCTTTGCTGTCGCGGCAACAGGCTGGCTCTGGCCTCTTTTTTATTTTTATATCTCTACAACAGAAACAATACAATCTTATATATTTTTCCAAAATGGGCAACAAAGTTGTAACTTTTACGGAACAGCAGCTTGAAGATTATCAAGTGAGGAATATATTTAAAGTTTATTTTGTATAGTTTTTTTTTATTGTACAATAGCGACCCGCTCGCGGTTTCGATCGCTTGGACTACATACAATATTGTTTTAAAAATAATATGTAAAGGTACATGCAAATTTAAGACTATAAACAAATTAATAAAACTGTTATTTTATATGATTACTTTTCGTTTCTGTTTTGTATTCTGTTACTGACACACGACTCCAATAATAGATTTATTTATATATCTCCTATATACAGCGATCAGTTAGAATTTTATTATTATGTATAGATTTTGAGTTCATCGTGGCCCAGTGGCCACAGTGTCTGTAGCGTGTTCGATCCACACCTGGGGAAGTGACACTAGGTTCCCTCTGCGTGCCTGAAAAACGTAAAATTGATGCTGAATGTATATTTTTGATTTATACGCATATAGCAGGGTAGGCCAAAGGAATCTGAGTTTCCGTTTCCCACTTTTCGCCGCATTTCTGTAGCATTACGTGTTAACTGACGGAACTCAACACTGCACTTTGCTTTGTTACCGGAGAACGGAAATGAAAATATGAAATATTTCATTCCCCAGAGTGAGAATCGAACCTATAACCATCGTTTTCAGTTGCACGCTATTGCCCGCGCGCCACAACGGCCTCAGTCTTATTGGAAATGATGTAATCATACCATCTTAATATTGACTGTAAGTACATCTTCATGTATCTCACTGCATTAATAATCATTCAGTCCCGCCAATAGATTAGGCATAGACAACCTATTGCTAAGGCACAACGTACCTACTCCGCTTTCCGCCCAAACTCAAAACATTGCGAGTTGAGGGGCGGGCGGAACTTAATAGTCAATTTATACATATAACAAAATTATAAATGATCGATATCTGTACAAGGAAAATAGAGAAAATATATTACTAGAAGGCATATATCAATGTAATATGTAGAGATAGAACTCAAAACAATTATTTTAATTATTTTGTTTGTTTGTATTTTTGTGAGATAAGAAACGGCTCAACCGATTTAAATACTGCTTTCAGTGTTGTATTTTAGCAAATTTTCCTTAACATATAATTTGTTTTGTTTTATAAACAAGGAAGTTATCTATCTCCACCTTAAAGGCCGGCAACGCACTTGTAGCTCCTCTGGTGTTGCACGGGGTCGTGGGCGGCGGTGATCGCTTATCATCAGGTGACCCGAACGCTTGTTTGCCTTGTCCTTGTCTATAAAAAAAAGTTATAATAATATAAAATATTTTGTTCAACAAAATTTCCACAAAATAAATGTCTTATTGAATTGAAAGGAACTCTATTTTTCTAATGAAAAAGAGTCTTTAAAATGATAATGCTATTAGAACATGAAAGCAATTCAGACCAGTAAATAAATAATCGTGTGGAACAAGCGGGTGGCGCGGCGAGCGGGTCGCTAGTTTATATATATAAAATAAAATTATCTGTACAGAATATCTCTGTGCGACTTAAACTCACATCCGCAACAGTATATAAAGTTTTATTTTTTTAATTACGTGTATGATACAGTGTTATTCTTCTATATGTTTTATTCTTTTTATTGTTTGTAAATACTAAATTAGTAGTTTATAGTAATATACTTCTAATTATTATATTTCCATGTAATTGAAATGTTGTTATATTAATATGAGTTCCGCCATCCGACACGCAATGTATTTATTTAGAAAAGAAAGCGAAATAAAGAGTGTCTTGGCACTAAGCTCTCTCTCTCTGCCTACACGACGATATACGACGTAAAATTTAAAATATTTATATTGAAATAAATTCTATATATTGCACAAGTAACAGAAGCCATATATAAATAAATTAATTAAGCTTTTACGTAAGAGATTCAAATCATATACACTATTGTAATCTTTATATAAGTTGTATCAAACTAAATAGCCGTCGTGGCGCAGCGACGCGTAGGTAGGGCGAGTTGTGGATTCATCAAAGCGACAGTTGTGGGTTCGATTACCACTCGGGGGCATGAAATATTTTAATTTTTTCGTTTTGGTCGAGCAAAAGCGTGACGGTGAGTTCCCAAACGCAAAGTCTCAAAACTTGGGGGACAGAGTGTTAACAATAAGGTCCCTTTGCCTACTCTGCTATATGAGGGCTACGGTGTGAAGCTAAAATAGAAAACAATACTTTGAAACATTTTTAAAGTGTTATTCCACACTTAGGAAAGAAAAATACTTATTAAGTTCTTAATACGTTTTCACGTGTAAAAATGTTAACGTAGCGGGAACGCAGCGTATCCCGCTACGTTCAATTTTGTATACGTTTTAAGAAAACGTATATAAGTAAAGAAAATTATAATAAATGCTAAAATCATTTCATATTACTAAGCTGGCAGCTAGCCTGTACTTTCGTAAATGCCGTGACTTTGACCTATTACAAGAACGTAGAACTGTTATAAGATGTAATTTAAATATTAGAACTGTAAAAAGAATATATTTTTAGTATTATTAAAATACATATCAATAATAGTGCATTTACTTAGGATTGGTTATATTGTTACTTTATTGGCGTAATAATAGCTCATGTAACTAAAAAACAACAGTTGCAGGTTCGACTCCGACTAGAGGCATGGTTTTTTTAAATGCGTTAAGCGTGCTGCTGAGTCTCGGAAAAGTGGAGAATGGAGTATTTTAAGTTTTTCTGTAATACGAATATATTTGATGCAAATTGTTTACCATAAGTTTGTAATATCTTAATATGTAATGTTAGGTATATATATTATAGACGCTTTGGTGGTGAAGAGAGCCAAGTCACAACTTTTGGTTCACATTCTTTTAAATAAGTGATATATGTCTATATATGCGGAAACTTTGAATGGATTAAAAAAAAAATTAGCTTCACGCTGTATCCCGCACACAGCAGGGTAGGCAGAGGGAACCTAGTGTTAAGACACTCCGTTCCCCACTTTCTGCCGGATTCTGGAGGCATTACGTGTTGAGTGGCAGAACTCAACGCTGCGCTTAACCTCGACACCAGAGCGAAGAAATGGAAATAAAAATTTAAGTAAATATTTCATGTCCTCGAGTGGGGATCGAACCCACAACCAGTCGGTTTTGCAGTCATACCTCGTGCCGCTGCGCCACGACCGGCCGAATGGATCACCTGTAATATTTCAAAATAGTTGCACCGAATGATCCATATGCTTAAGATGTTAATTAACTCTTAGTATTATAACCGTAAACAAAATTACTGTTTGTAATAAAAAAAAACAAAATAAATTTAAACACAACTTTTTTTGTCTATAACAGGACTGTACATTTTTTACAAGGAAGGAAATATTACGGTGAGATATATTTTTATATTATTATGTCATTTCTTTTTTATTCTTATTGTATAACAGTCAGTTCTTCTATTGGTAATTAAAAAAAATAATTAAAAAAAAATAGCAATAGACGAATTTAAACTATTTACTACTTTACACTAATTGATATTGATGAATAGAGCAAGCGAGCACTATTTTTATTTAAATGCTCTAAGAGACTTATACTCCTCTTTGAATTGAATTAATTGGCTTTTTATGGTAAATATTAAAAATAGAAATACTTGAACCAAATATGAAATTGAAGCCATAATCTACCCCCAACTGCGGTTGTGGGTTCGATTGCTACTCGGGGGAACAATTCTGATTATATTTTCTCTTCTTTGATAAAACTCAGGCTCGTTGGAATTCCAGTGGGCTCTGGGAGGTTCTCTCTACGCATCCTGCTATGCATGAGAAAGTATGAAAGTAAAAAAATATCGAAAAATTCGGAAAAGCGCGAGTCGGGTTATGTATAAAAATTGGGGGCTCGAGCTTTATCTGAAATTGAAACTTAGCTTAGCCCTTTCATCATTCACCTCACTGGATCTAGCGGCTTTAATACCAAATTTTTATAAAGGTTCCTTTTTTTCTTAAAAGGTACGGAACCCTAAAATTGCAATTTCTCATGAAATATACTCATAATATAACCAACATATAATTAGCACAAAATTTATTTAGTCACTTGGTGAAATTTCCACAAATTAATTATCTAGTCATTGCGACGCTGACGTGTGGCTTTTGCTTGTGATGGTTATATAAACGATAAGAACATTTAATGAATGTAACCGTCTCTATTTATAGCAATTTATGGTAAAATAATGGTATCTTGGCATGTTTAAATTTTGTACTAATACAAGTAAAAAGTGGAATTTGGATATTATTTACCAATCAATTTTTTTTCAGCTTCACGCTGTATCCCGCACACAGCTGGATGGACAGAGGGAACCCTCGAGTGGGAATCGAACCCATAACCTATCATGGTCATAGTCACACGCTTGGGCCTTTCGCCACGACTGATGACTTCGTTTTTTTTCTATTCTTAGACAAAATTGGACATCGAAAAAACTTCATACGGCATAATTATTCATTTAAGTCAAATATACTGTATACCTTACAAAAAAAAGGCTATATCATTTATTATTTACGATTTAAAAATATTATTTTACACATAGTAAAAAAAATGTTAAAACAGTTTTAACGATTTAAAAGCCACCATATTCTAAGCATTTTTAAAAAAATATGTCAAGATATATATATATATATATAATTTATTTTTTGAACAAATCCTTCCTTGAAAATAACAACATTAAATGTTGTAAGCCAAAATACGACCTACAACGTTCGTCTGACACTTCGTTTTTATAGTACATAAACTGTAACGATGCACGTGATGTTTCACACAAAAATCTGACTACTAACAAATAGACCTATTACCCTGTTTGTGGTGTTTTGTTTTCTTTAAAGGATACAAACAAAGATATCTAAATACATTTAACTTTACGCACATATCCTGCGCTCTTAAGAAATTCCGTTCCCGTTAAAACACTTCTGTTACCCAATTCTCCTCGTGTTCCTTCCCCGAGTGTGCATAGAACTCACAACCTTCGCGTTTACAGTCGCACGCTTGTATATTTGCGCCACGATGGCTTCCGGCCTCCTTATGCCGATAGATATAGATAGAGTGCCCTAACACTAGGTCCCGACGATCCATCTGCCTACATTGCTATGTGTGATAGTGTGTAAAACTATAAATAATATTAAGAAATTAAGATATAAAATGCGTATAAAAGAGTAGTAGACTAAGAGAACCTAATATCAAAACATTGTTCTTCATTAACTGCCCGTATTCAGAACATTGCGTGTTGAATGGCGAAACTAAAAGCTGCACTCTTTTTTGTCATAGCAGGGAATGAAAACAATTGATTTTTTTGAGTAAAGAACGAACCCGCTACCATCACGTTACCACTTAGACATTGACTATTCATATAAAAAAAGTTAAGGCTCATTTTATTGACGTAAATAAATATTACCAAGACCTTGGCCTCACTTTTCAGTTATCCCAGCTAATATATCCGATTAAAATAGACATTAATCAAATGTATCTATTAATAACAATGGGAAACGTGACTTAGTTGCTTTAGTTAACGACGTATCACGAAGAAATTGCAGATTTTAATCCCTCACGATGCTATATTAGAAGTAATCATGGAGAGCGTAGAAAATAATATTGAGACACTACGCTCTCCCGGATTATAGTTTCAGACTATTTTAAGGATGACGAGAGATGTGTGTTAAGTGACTTAAGAAACTAAAACTACAATAATCTTAATATACACCGATTTCTCATTTAGTATTTCTAATATATTTAATTAGACTCTCCTAACACAGTGGTATAGCATTTGGTTACGATGATTGCGAGTTCGATCCTTTTTTATTACTGGGTACCCCCAGTAATAAAAAAGGAAAGTTCAAATTTGACATAGCACTGAGAGATTACTTCGCGAAATTTTAACGAAACAGAGTAATACAGCATTTTAAGCATTACAACTCTTAAAATATTAAAAAAAAAAACATCAAAATTCACACTAGCTTAAGATTTAAATAACTTCCAAATATGGCATATTTTTATATAAAGAACTACATTTATTTAAACTACTGGTCTTGTTATTAAAAGTAATTTATCTAATTGAATCCATGTCACGAGTTGTGACCTATTTAAATGTTATGTTTTAATTTACAAAACTTTGCAACATAAATTATGTAGGTATATAATAAAACGAGGGTAATTCCCAAAATCAAAAGAAAAGAAAGAGTAGGAGAGCAAGAGAGAATAGGAGATTTATTTTGAAGAATACAAATTAAATTCCTATTATTTTTGCTTGCCCTGCCAATATATAAATCATCATAGCTTAATTAAAAGGTATAAAAGTAATAAACATTTAAATAAAATCTAAAAACGTATCTACTCCATTAAAACAATATTATGATATAATACTTTTATCCCTTATGATTTATTCTGATATCTCGTAGCCATAAAAGTCTTAATAAACACGCAGAAGTATGAGCATCAAGGCAAATAAAAAATGTATTATTACTAATATATCTATTTCTTAGTTAATATAATATTAATATTTTATAAGGCCGTCGTTGCGCAGCGGCACATCTTTTCATTGTAAGTGCGGCTGTTGTGGTTTTGATTTCCACTCAAAAGAATTAATTATTTTCATTTCCTCTCTCTGGTATTTATTCAAGACAAGGCGCAGTATTAACTTCTGCGACTCAATGTCTCGAACATTGAGCGGGGCATGGAGAACAGAGTGTCTTCTGTCCATCGAAAACCAAAAGGTACATCAACTAACCTGCAAAAAATTATAACAAACAGACAACACTAAATAAATGTTTTTATAAAAATGTATACATATATATACAAAGAAAATAGTTTGTAAAACTATTATATTATGAACATACATTTTTGCAGTAAATTAGGTGCGTGCCTTAAAGACCTGAATTTCTATTTAATCACAGTATCACGTGCAACGCAAACATCCAGCTCTAAGTTATCAAGTTTCAAGGTATACCGTAATTTAGATACATTGTAAAGCCGTTAAGCCGATTAGTAAGATGACATAGTGCGATCCCTAAACGAAATTAGTGTTGCTTTATCAAAAAAACTTTGTGGAATTCTAAAATAATTGCTTATATTTTGATGTAACGTTTAATTCATAAATAACTTTTACATAGTTAATAATAAATGTCTAAAAAATGTATGAAAAGCAAATTTATTTTATTAATATAAAATTATTATATACAATGCCTCCAGACCTCCAGAATTCGGAAAGTGGAGAACGGGGTGTCTTAACACTAGGTTCCCTCTGCCTTTATAATTTTGTTTTATTATATTAATAAAATGAATTTGCTCTTTATTTTTATATTAACAATTTTGTGGCCTCTACAAAATCGTGGCACGGTAGGACAGCGCCTGGCTGTAAAACTGTAGTTTAACCTCTTAAGGCTTAAAATTAGTGCAGCTAATTTTAAATAAAATTATTAAGCATAAAAGCGCACTACAAAATCAGCAACTTGATGCAGGAAATATAACGTAAGTTTTAAATTGAATTTAAAATATTATTTTTAGTCCTCAAATTTTAAATACATATGATTAATACTTTCTTAAAAAAAATAAACTTATTTATTTACTTATTTAACCTGTAGCAAATGGTGTAACAGAAAAACAGCTATGCTTGAGAGTCAAAACTCAAGCACCATTAGCCGAGTTACATCTTTTGCCATAATGTGAACTATAATGTCCTATTGTTCTGAAATTGTATGTTTTTATGGTAAAAAATGTTTTTATTATTATTATTAGTTGTGGGTTTGATTCCCACTTGAGATAGTGAATATTTATATTTTCATTCCTATTTTATACCCTATTCTGGTTGACAAAGTGTGGATACGACGAGTACCGCCACTGAACACGCAAACGAAGTGTCTTAACACTAGGTCCACTGTGCTTACTCTGCTATGCGGGTAAGGTGTGACGTTAAAAAAAAATAAATATTCACAAAAAAATAAACAATTTTTTTTTATATTTTACAAATTTATTTGTAAAAAAAGGCATGTTTACTTTATTTGTATTAAAAAAATGTAATTTTAGATATTATTATTATTTAACTTTAATAAAGTGAATTTTGTTTACTCTTCTAAAAGTAAATTGAAACTCCAAGGGCTTCTCTTGTTAGAATGCATAATTTATTTCCAATTTAAAGTTTTGAAACTTGAGAAATTAATTTGTTTCAAAACAACATAAAAAATATTTTTGTGTTAACTTTAAATTATTTGTTGAGTATTGTATTTTGGCCCTGTGGCACATACACGTGACTGCAAACGTGGCGGTAGTGGATTCGATTCCTAATAAAAATTTTATTTATAATAATTAATATTTTCATTTCCTCGTTCTAGTAATGTGTAAGGGTGGGGAAGACGGAAGTGTCTTAACACTAGGTTCCCATGTTCCACTTTCTATCCTACTATTTGCTGGATATATTGTGAAACTAAATAATCTTAGATAAAATTATTTAAAATATATTTAATATTTTAAATACTATTTTGTTCTACGTTTATAAATTTTATATGTAAAGAAGAGGCGCCTTTATAATTTACTGTATACGAGTACAATATTTACAAGTCAAATATTAAAAAGAATATAATTGCTATAATATTCACGTATGTACGTATAGATAATATAATAAAATAATCTAAAACTTCTTCTCTAGTCGATGATTTCGATACACTTTAAGCTTTAAGCTGGTGAACCCATCCTAGTTGCGTTGTTTAACTAGACCGAGGAAATATAATAAATATTAAACATAAACCTTTCTTTACGCACTTTACTGCTAGCGGGCTAGCCAGAGACAACGGAGCGTCAAACGGCATACTATTAAACGTAATTGCATTTTTTTTCAGCTTCACGCTGTATCACGCACACAGCAGGGTAGGAAAAGGGAACCTAGTGTCAAGACACTCCTTTCCCCACTTTCTGCCAATTTCCGAAGGCATTGCGTGTTGAGTGGCGCAACTCAACGCCGCGCTTTCCCCTCGACACCAGAGCGAAGAAATGAAAATATAAATGTTAATAAATATTTCATCTCCTCGAGTGGGAATCGAACCCACAACCAGTCGACTTACAGGCACACTTTGTGCCCCTGCGCCACGACTGGCCTCTAATTAATAGTTTAAAATAATTTCAGTGTTTTCAAACGATTCAGAGAAGTAAATCCAGAGCTCATACCGAAGCGAATGACCGAAAACCAGGCTCACACCATAGCTGTGCCCGTCGAGGAAATAGAAAAACTTCCGGAAGTAAAGGTAAAAAATATATATTTCCATATTGCTTTACTATATAGACGTTGGACTTCGCTTTGCTTCTTCTTTACTTCGATCGCTGATTACAACGATCTATATATGGGATGATTGGTCAAAAAAAAAACAATAAAACTCTGCTGGACAACTGAAAAAGAAATATTCTTTCTTTTTGTAGTATAGAACTTGTGATTTTCTTGATTCTCTATTATTATATTTGGTGACATTCATCGCCTCACTTTGTCATCTTCATCAAAATACATCAAATATAACATATAATAATAACAACCACAATGTTAATTTAAGAACAAATTTACTAACTACACATGTTTTATATAACGATACAGTTGAAAAATAAAGAGAAAAATAAATTCTTAAAATTTACAACACATTTTGCTTTTTACAATTTCTAAAAGTATACATGAGGTACAATTTTCTGTATTTTTGTTACAATGGTTCTTTTACTGAGCAAACTCAAGCAATATTTCACTATTTCAACACGAAATGTACTAATGTGCTATTCTTCAACAGGAGCTAGTAATAAAATAAATGTAGTTAAAGACAATGTGAAATACGGTGTTGGCTACATTGTCAGCCATACTTGTATTTTGTCAAAATTTTACTGTATATCACATCTCTAAACAGTTATTTAATTTAAAAATAAGGCGTTTTCTACTATAGTTATTTCAGATACGTTATTCTTTCTATAGTTTCCCCCAATTCAAAAACGTTCTAGATAATAAAATCAAGTCATGTCTTGAGAAATTGACAGAATGATCATTTCAAGTTTATTTACTTCAAGCTTATTTAATTTAGTGTAAGAATCATTAACAGAAATACAAAATCAAACTTAAAATTTTCTCATACAATATTAAATTGTATATTTATAATATGTAATATTTATTTTAATTGTATATTGTAATATTTATTTTAATATCTATAGTCTGAAAGAGGACAAAATTAATTCTACATAAGCTCACCCTAGCATATATTTTCGATTTCATTAAAGGAAAACCCTTTCAAGAGGCGTATCTGCCAGGTCTTCTCTCACGACGGAACTGGCAATTTGACGTTTGAGGATTTCTTAGACATGATGTCGGTGTTCAGCGAAGCAGCGCCGCGGGATATTAAAGCGTGGTATGAAGCTACTTAATGTTTATTTCTTCAATATATTAATTATTATTAAGGAATATTTTTTTTTTATTTGAACTAGAATTTATCATATTAATCCATAACCTTCAACCTTACAGGTCAATCAATCAAATAAGTTCGATTTGATAAGACCGGCACTAGGTAAAAATTACCACAAAATCGTATAGGTACCTATTAGTAAGAAACCGTTGTTTCAGTTAAATATATAACCATGTATATAAATAACCATGTTGAACATTCAATATTAGCTGCGTAAAACAAAATTATATTATTATATTTATATTTTTATAAAAGAGGAAAAAGATATTACATTTTTGCTTTAAATGTCAACATAATTATAGTGCCAATCGTACATGCCCTCAAGCACTTTTCATTGTTCTATTTAGAAAGGCAATTGAGTTATTTTTGTTTTAATAAATCAAAAACAGTCCAGATTTATGGAAACCGCACTCATAGTAATATACTTAAA
The DNA here is from genome assembly GCA_021202915.1 of Heliconius himera. NCBI lineage: Eukaryota > Metazoa > Arthropoda > Insecta > Lepidoptera > Nymphalidae > Heliconius > Heliconius himera. Next base: position 575,652 of record JAJHJA010000133.1, on the reverse strand, counting down.
TATAATATAAAATCTATCCATATATTAAAGTAAGATGCAATGTAAATACATTTTTAAACTCACTTGATTGATATTTATTTCAATTTATATTTCCATTTCTTCGCTATGGTGTCGAGGCAAAGCGCGGGTTTGAGTTCCGCCGTTCATGCCTCCAAAATTTAGCGGAAAGTGGGGAATAGAGTGTCTTTAACAGGAGGTTCACTCTGCCACCCCTGCTGTGTGCGGGATATTGCGTAAATCTGATTTTACTTTTGCGTATCGCGCCTATAGCAAGGTAGGCAGGAAAAACCTAGTGTTAAGACACTCCGTTCCCCACGCACCTCCCAATTTTCGAGCCATGCTTGTTCAATAGTGGAATCCAATACTGAACTTTGTCTTATGAGATCAGAGCGAGGAAATGACAATAATTAATTTTCTCGAATGGGATCCGAACCAACGATAGTTTTGTATCAGATGCAATGCCTCTGCGCCACAGCGGCCTTAAAATTAATATTTTCGCAATATTTTTCGCCGCCGCTTTTTAACGCCGCGCTTAACCTCGACACCAGAGCGAAGAAATGGAAATATAAATTTAAGTAAATATTTCATCTCCTCGAGTGGGTATCGAACCCACAACCAGTCGGTTTTGCAGTCACACCTCGTGCCGCTGCGCCACGACCGGCCCCAAATAAAGAATAAGAACTTTTCTTTTTAAAAAATCGTAAAACTTTCCACACGCGCCATACATCGTGAAGCTAAAATAAATAAAATAGAATTGGGAACATTTTCATTTGTAATTTTCCGTACATCTTAGAACTAGACAAGAGGTCTATGTATCCACCGAACCTGTGTCAATCACAGATACCATTTCAAATGAACCCAAATCGTTTCTAAGCGATTAAGAGATAGGGGTTTATCTCTCAGAGAAGGTCCGAATCAGCGACCTCGGACAATAGGGAATTAGGGGTTAGACGTCGCTGTGTCACCATGCGTAGTTGATAACGGATTCTATTCAATTATTTTGTCTTTATTTGTTTTTAAAATGAAAATGAGTGAAATAAGCTCTAAATTGTGGGTAGAAGTATCATTTTAATTAAATATTCTATGCCCTCACCGAAACATGTATATAACTGCTTATAAGCAACTTTTTTTTAATGAATACATTAGACAAAATAAATATTTTAAAATACTATGCTTTTATATTTATACGTATTTGTATTATGTTTTTTTTTTTGCTTTACGCTGTATTCCGTATGTATTAGGGTAGACAGAGGAACTCAGACTTTGAGTAACGCAACTCGACATCGCGCTTTATTTTGTTACTCGGCAAAAATCGAAACAAATAACTGCTGCCAGTGGGAATCGAATACTCAACCGTCGCGTTTAAGTTTATAAACACTGCGCTCCTGCGCCACGATGGCCTCTGTCCTCTATACTATGTACATATTAATATTACTATTAATATTATTATGATTAGTAATATTATTATTATTAATTCAATAAAATTTTAATAATGCCTATAAAATCACATTAATTATTTAACTTAACTCTTTTACAGGTACGCCTTCCGCATATACGACTTGGACGATGACATGTACATTGGTAGAGAAGACCTACTAGAAGCTACGAGATTATTAACTAAGGGAGAACTGCAGCTCCAAGAACGGGATGAGATCGTAGCCAGTGTCCTGGACGAGGCAGATGTGGATGGGGATGGCAGGCTCTCTTTTATGGATTTCGAGCATGTCGTTGTGAGAGCACCGGACTTTTTGTCTACGTTTCATATTAGAGTGTAAAATGTTGCCATAATAAAACTGTTATTGGTGAAATATATAATATGTATGAATATGATGACGAAAAACTTGTAGTTAAGTAATATTCAGTTTAAATTAATGTTACGGGAGATAAGTTAATGAGTACAAAAGCAAATTTAATTTTTAGTATTTAGTCATTATTTTTATGTTACATTTATTCTGTTATTAGCTTTATGCCGAAAAAGATATTGTGTGTTGTATAGCAGCTAGCATACGGAGGCAGTTCTTTGTAAAGCTAAATAGGAAAAAAAAATTAAATAACATTTTTATTAATACAAAATAAGTAATAATTTTTAATAATAATTCTCCACTTTACCACAAAACTGTCTAAAAGTAAGGTCCATCAAGGAGGTCGTGTGTATGAGATCGTATTTCAACACAATATCTTAAATATAAGATCGCTCTTTGGTCAATCTCAGAATTGAGAGCGGTTTATAAATACGGGCCTAAGTGTTAAGTGGCGAAACTTAACGCCGCGCCTCGTCTTACAAAGAACAAGGGCAAGGAATTCAAAAAAACATTTCCCCAAGTGGAAATAGAACCCACAACCATTGTATTAACCTTTGGACGTTGTTTTTAAAAAGTTTTTGTGCTCTACAGAACACAAAACTTACTTACTTACCTTACCATAGTATTAAGATATATGTATGTATTCACATTCCCCATTTACAAAAGAAAGAACGATAAGAACTGACGAAAGAAGCTTAGGGCGACCTTTTTTTAATTAAAAAGTTATATGTCCAGCTTTAGCACATTTCGTTAGAACAGGGAAGTTAGGGAAAAGTGCTTCTTTGATTTCCTTTGAGGCGTAAAGTCAAGTATTTATCGTACGTGCATCTTCAAGAAAAACTAGCTGAGTCTCCGAAATTCGTGAGAATAAAGTGTCTCCCTCTCACAACTGCGCTATGTGCGGGATAAAGCGTGAAGCTGTTTATTTTGTTCAAATTTTCCATTCTTCCTAACTATTTAAGTCAAATTGACAATACTATCGCCCATTTGGTGCAAAAATAAGCTTTTCTTTAAATATTGCACTCAATCAATAAAAGTTTGTAAATATACTCTGTGCATCTATATATTTAGGTTTAAAGTACAATTACGTAATTGCTTCAGCAAATATTTACGTATATGACGTATTTATTTGAGTAGAAAACAAAGAATTTTCTCACTGAATCTGATTATAAATAAATATACTTAGTTATTTTCTTAAATATATGTATATTAACGTAACAGTAGAACAAAATTGGAGTTTTTAAAATTCTTTATAAGATTTCGTTTGAATGTTTAATTAATAGACTTTTTAAATACATTACCATCGATCACAAGAATTCCTAGAGGCTAATCGGAGAAGAAAGAACAACCGTTTTTTATATAAATCAAAAGAAAATAAAGGTGAATAATTGAGCTTCGTTTTTTATTTATTTTTGTATATATATTTCTACAAAATTTGTACCTTTACTTTTTTAATGTAATTATTATAATATACCTAAGATACTGAACAAAGGAAGTCTTCGATTACTGGTTATAATATAAATATTATAAATATTATAAATATTAGAGCCAATTTAAGTATATTAGTTATTATTCTTATAATTAATAAATTGTGTTCTACTATGCTCTTTAGGAATTCCGAGAAATCCCTTACTAGTGCTCCCTTACACGTAGAGTCCACGGACCCTACATGCCAAATTTCAACCTTTCAACACCAGTAGTCCGTTTCTGTTTTATATAGTCATGGTTTAAAAGTCTCTCTCGCTATTACGTATTTTTTTAAATGTTAACGAATATTTGACACCGCTCTATATTTTTCTTAAACTCAGTAACTACTTCTTAGGCGACGAAATATTTTTTTAAGTAAAATAAGTACCTACATAAATAAATTTTCCCCCAAACGGAATTCGAGCTCATTACCGTTGCGTACAATCAATCGTTGCAATATTTCGTTTATTTATTTGCAAAGTTTAGCTTAAAATTGTATACTTACAAGGAGTGTTACTATCTATATAATATAAGTAAAGTAGATACTCCAACATAATGCGGAATGGACCTCGAGGCATCAAGGAGTCACAGCCGAGATTACAGTTGAATGTTCGCGCGGATGTCATCTCTCTACTTTTATCTCTCTCACGCGGTACAAGTACGTAGTATATGGGAATTTATGTATTTATATATACATACGTAAATTATATGTGTCTGTAGGGCTGCCATTTATACGTTCTTCCGTTTAGAGTATGAAAATGAAAATATTAGGATCCGCCACATGCAGGTCCTCAGGTCAATTAAATGTTTTAATCCCCAAGTGGGATTCGAACCCACAACCGGTGCTTGTCTAAGTCTTGTGCCTATACGCTATGATGGCCTGATGGCTTGAAACGAAGATTGATTGATTTGAATTTAATGGCACCTACTGTTGTTAAAACAAAAACTAATCCCCGTTGAATAAACTAAACTGAACATACTCAAAGGTACATTAGCGTAAAGTATATCTTTATATAATACAAACCAATACATAATATTTTTTTTTCTTCTAATATGATATCTTCGTTTATATGAAAATTGTGAAGCAGTGGGTTCGATTCCCCTTTCGAGCTCCCCAGCTATTTTTATTTCCTCGCTATGGTAAAAAGACATTTCTAGAAAATAGTATGGTATGGTAAGACATACTACATACGGAATACAGTACGATTTTAAGAAAACTAATATAAAATAGTAAGAAGATTGTATTTAATAAGAAAAATATTTTCTCTCAAAACCTTTGTTTACTCATTAAACTATATCAAATTCGCTTTTATTACTACAACTCCTTTAATTATTACAAATAATTTAAAAAATCCATCACAATTCACGATTTACTAAATCGAATTACGCTTGATGACATGAATGCGAGACAACAAAAAGTTCAAGTTAAAGCTCTTAATTAAATTAAGAGGGTTCCGTATAAAAAATAAAAAATAAATAAATATTTAATTGCGGCAGCCCTCGTATTTGCGTTGGGAGCTGACAGCCGCCGGCTTAAATGAAACGAGACAGGTAAGTTATGAAATAATGGCTTATTTACTTACCGTTTCATTCAAAATAAGATATTATAATGTTATATTGTTAGGCCAGTCGTGGCGCAGAGGCACAAAGTGTGACTGTAAAATCGACTGGTTGTGGGTTCGATTTTCACTCGAGGAAATTAAATATTTATTTACATTTCTATTATCATTTTGCCTTTGCTCTGGTGTCGAAATAAGGCGTGGCGTTGAGTTCCGCCACTTAGCACGCAATGCCTTCAAGCTCGGCGTTAAGTGGGGAACGGAGTGTCTGCCTAACGGAGGTTCCCTCTGCCTACCCTGCTATGTGCGGGATACAGTGTGAAGCTGATTTGATTTATATTGTTATTATAAGAGCAGCAGCGCGACAGCATAACGCCTGACTGTAAACGCGACGGTTGTGGATTCGATTGAAGAATAAATCACTCTGAAGAATAAATTATTTTCGTTACCTCGCTAAAGTAAGAGACTTCTTAGTATATAGTGCGGCGTTGAAATCCAGCACTCAATAAACAATGTCTCGAAAACTGTGTGTGCGGAACGTAGAGACCTTAATATCACTAGGTTCGCTTTCCCTGCCCTGCTACATACTTGTATTTAGGACTCAGTGTAAAACTGAAAATATTATTATTTATAGTAATAATTGATGGAAGAGAAGAAGAAGAGCCCCCTTGGATTCGAATCAGCAGTCATCACAAGGGAATCATTTATAAGAAATACTTTCATATTGGTAGGTTATGGTTCTTTGATTATGGCGTTCCAACTTCTTTCATATTTGAAGCCGTCGTGACGCCATGACAGTGACAGTGTATGTATGTAAACGTACATGATACCTAAACAAAATATATTAGTTAGCCGTAAATGGCAGAGGTGCACCAACTAGTATTTCAATTATGAAGATTTAAACTACAAATAAAAATATAAGAAGAATGTCATTACAGTAATTTTCCAGTATTCATTTAAGCTGTTTATAATGTAACATTTTATTTTGTTTAGGTAGTAAATACTAATAATAGTCTTTTTAATTTTATCAACATTGAAGGCTATAAAACAATGCCTCGATTGAAATGGGGAGCGCAAGGGTCTTAACGGGAACGGAGTGTCTTAGCTCTAAGTTTCCAGGTTCCCTCTGCCTACCCTGCTGTGTACGCGATACTATGTGAAACTAATTAAAGTTGTTCGGCGTATTTCGAAAATTATCAAATTACACGTATGAATGTATCCACGAAAAACTATGAAGTATCGAGAATCAAAATACTCACCACCAACACTTATAAGAGACGACAGTGTGTAGTGAATGATTACACCAATTATACGAAGAAAATTACTGTCTGAAGAATTTTTCCACTTCTTCTAAATTTACTTCGTAAATCAAGTTAACCGCAAACACTTTATATTATAGCCTCATAGAGTCTGAGAGGTGAGAAATCGCTCTCTATGTCCTCTAATGTCTCAATTCAAATAAAATATGTGGATTTCAAAGATCATTTTACACTACAACAATTTTTATCTTTTGGGTTTTATTTTCAATTATTTTTTGTAATAGAATGGATATAATTCAGTACGTTGCTTTAAATAGATCTTTTGATTTACTACATTTATTAATGATTATTTTTGCTTCCCAAATATGCAAAGTAGGCAAAAAGGATTTATTGAGTTTAGACACTCCGTTCTACGATTTCCGTTCCGAATTCAGAACTTTGTGTTTTCAGTGACGGAACTCAACTCCCCACAATGGGCTTTGTAATTATTATAATCCGATCCAATAAATAAAAAATATTTTCGATACCTAATGAATATAATTTATTTCAGTAAACCTACCATGCAATTTAATTTCTGAATAAAATCAAACAGTAACTTCACGCTGTATACTGCATATATCATAGCAGGCAGACAACCTATGTTAATACACTTCGCTTTCCACTTTCCGAACACTTTCCAGAAACGTTGAGTTCCCCCTGACGGGAACCGAACCCACAACCGTTGAGCTAACTATCAGAAGCCGCACAAACGGCAACGGCCTCATTATATTATAACATATTTTTATCATAAATAAATATACAAATATACAAAATCACAATTTTATTTAGAAAGAAAAGCCGAGGTTTTACGTCAAAACATCGGTAATGTCTCATCTTCCAATAATTTTATGGCGCAACTCTTATGTCCACTTTAACGGTATAATATAAAAAGTCTGCAGAACTTTTATAGAGCAATAACGTTTAAAATTAATTTTAGCTTTGCGGAATTATTTTACCATTTTTATAATAGTTTTTTTTATTAAGAATATCGCGTGTATATATTTTTTTCTACAATTTCTATTTAATTTTGGAGACATGTTATGGGTAGCGGAGCTTAACGCTGCACTTGCTAAATTGCCAAACGCGAAACGTCATTACGTGCTATTTGGAAAAACGTTACATTGCCCTGTTTCGGGACACCGAGACATACAAGCTAAAACGGGACTGTCCCGTTCAAAACGGAAAACGAAAAACTGTCTCTAAGTCTTTGATTATAAAGAGAATCAAAATCTGTGTAAAAATAGTGAATAAAATAATTACAAAAAATACAGGTTTTTGTGTCTGATTTGTTGGTTTAGGCCAAAGAAGGAACAAGTACTAAAGTATATAAAACAACATAATAAGAAATTTTAATCTAAAGCAATATTTAGACGTCAAAGTAAGTTATTCCACGTGATGCGGAAGCAGAGGGGACAGCTGCCCGACCAAACGGAAATTGTGCATGGAAGTAAAGTAGATTGGTTCGCCTGAAAATGATATGCCATGGATATTTATTGTTATTAACCACTTTAATATAGTACGATTGACTGTAAATGCAGCCGCATGTAGGTTCGATTCATTTTCATTTCTTCAATGTTTTGATAATTAAGCTTAACGGAGTGTTTAGACATTAAGTTTCGTCTTTATTCGTTCCCTTCGTTCCCTGTCATCAATTTCTTCATATTACGAAGTTATATGCTTCATTTTTTGAACGTCAAATAATTTACCATCAGTTCACTAAAGTTAATGCGACCTGAGAAGAACCGGCGCAACCGGATCTTCTCAGGTCTGAGGCATTCTACCGGATCCCATATTCACAACCAAACCACACTCTTATCAAACTAGCCTTGAAGTGTATCCTTTCCAATAAAAATATAATCATCGAAATCGGTGTGCGTGATATTGAGTTATTCGTCCATTTGTCGCATATACTTAATGCAAATTAAACATAAAAAAAGGAAAATACAGTCAAATTGATTACGGAAGTCGATTAATCCCGGAAGTCGGTTAGATAATAAAATACCTTCATAAAGTTTGAACCGTACAAAGGTACCTATCAATTTAACTTTTCTACCCAATAAGGTTTTAAGAATATTTCTTTTCTAGTAGAAAGCGTGGCGTTTAGTTCCGCCAGTCAACATGCAAAGCTCAAACACTTTGGCGGGCGGTGTTTATCATATTTTATGTATAGTACGGCAGGCAGCATAGATTTAGTTCCTTTACTAAAACCTACAATATACCTGTGCAGCTATCATAATTTTACGATTGCCCTAAATCCCCTAGCAGCAAACTGCTATCAAAGGCAAAAGGGGATACGAAATTACACATAGAATGCTTGAACGCACAGCTTTGGCTTATAACTTTAGAATGCTACATGGAATTGTACTGCGTAGATTAACATTTCATATTGCAATATACTCAGATAGGATAGCACTCAAGTATTAAGTTTAGAGGCCAGGCGTGGCGCAGGGACACAGGCGTGCGGCTTTAAACGTGGCAATTCCCACTTAGGGGGATAAAATAATTAATAATTTCATTGTCTTGTCCTGATCGTAATGAGGGAGAGCGCCCCTCAACACGCAATGCCTCCAGAATTCGGCAGAAAGTGAGGAACGGAGTGTCTTAACACTAGGTTTCCTCTGCCTACCCTGCTGTGTGCGGAATACAGCGTGAAGCTGAGTGGGGATCGAACCCACAACCGTCGCGTTACACTCACACCCCTGTGCCCCTAGAACACAACGGCCTTTTTTATTTTTTTTATTTAGTACATAGAATGTTAATATGTTATTGCATCTCTCCACTCCGTTCGTATGTGTTTACTCTTGCGACACGAACGCTTCACAATGGAGGCAATCAGAGAGATTCACGAGCAAATCGCTTTCATCCTATAATCAAATATTGCCTTCGTACAACATTAGCTGATTTGTGTTATACCTACTTGATGTTATATTTTGTCTTTTGTTGTTTCATTTTTGAGCATTAGGTTAAGTTATTTTTAAAAATATCAATTAAAATAAGCTATTAATATCACTCGTATATTCGATTTAGCGTCTTTCTAGTAAAAAAGAAAGAATTATTGCATATGTATTGTGTGCATATTCCTTACCTTTATCACTAATCTGCTCAGATCACTAATTAAAAAAAAATACGTAGTATTAAAAAAAACAGATTTTATATACTGATTCGAAACTAATGAAACGAATATATACGCCAATTACTCATTTATATTAAATAAATCTCTTTTAAAATTAATCATAAGTTACTATATAAGTATTTAAATATTAATTTAATTTATATTAAATGTTATTACGCTGTTATTTTTGATCGTTAATATTTTTGTCTTTATTTATATATATAGTATTTGAGTATAATTACATTTTAACGCCATCTTGCGGGCAATAGAAATTTTTTTACGAATTGAAAATATCTATTGTATACCAAAGGTTTTGCCATCTTGTGGCACATTTGTGCCATGTGCCTTAAAGTTTAATACTTATAATTCAATTTAGACTATAGATTGTACTTAATTTTTTTTTGATATCATAAAGTATTTCATCAAATATAAAACTATAATTAAGAAAAATAAACCTTTAATTATAATAAGGAAAAACAATAAAAATATTTATTGCTATATAGTAATAATAGATAAATCTAATTATAATACAGTCAAAAATAATAATAGCCAAATCATATGATTTTAAAAATATTGTCGTCAGTTGCTTTCTTTTTTTTAAATAAATAAAAGTGTTCAAAATATACAAATAGATTTTCTTTGTTTCTACTTTCTCCTATATTTCATGAGAAGTGAGAAAAATATTGTCGATAAATAAAGTCATTACATTTAAAAAATGTATTTTACAACTTTTATTATTTTATTCAAACAAATATGAATGTGTTTAAATAATATATGAATAATATATATTTTTTTTCATTTAAGCATTAAGCGAAAAAAGTATAAAAATGTGTATAATCTTCGTCGACATGTAAAATTTATTTCATTTTATAAATCTTTCAATGTAGACTTCTCTATAACGTATTGTCTATGACGAACAAAAATTGGACTATGGTCTATGCTCTATAAAAAAATTGAAGTTGGTACTTTAACATCGCTTTTGTAGTTGCGTTTTCAGCAATATCATGGCTAATGTGCTATTTTAATTAGTAAATTAGTAGAACGTGCCTCAAAAAAGTTAATTACACGTACAGTGCAAAGACTATTTGATATTTTAGACGATTATATGATTACATGCTCTCATTTGACAAATTGCGCTAGACCGCATAAATAAAATGGCAGCCCTACCACGTAGAATAATCAAAGAGACACAGCGGTTGATGCAAGAGCCGGTGCCGGGAATCAGCGCGGTGCCGAGTGAGAACAATGCGCGCTACTTCCACGTAATCGTCACCGGCCCCGAGGACTCGCCGTTCGAGGGAGGTCTATTCAAATTAGAACTATTCCTTCCAGAGGACTACCCTATGTCAGCGCCTAAGGTTAGGTTTATTACTAAAATTTATCACCCGAATATAGATCGACTGGGTCGCATATGCCTTGATATTTTGAAAGACAAATGGAGTCCCGCACTGCAGATCCGCACGGTGCTCCTGTCGATCCAGGCGTTACTATCGGCCCCCAACCCTGACGACCCGCTGGCCAACGACGTCGCAGAGCTATGGAAAGTGAACGAAAGCGAAGCTATCCGAAACGCCAAGGAGTGGACCAGGAGATACGCCATGGACAACTGAGCGCCTCCCGTCGCAGCCAGTGCCTCCCCCACGCGCTACACTAAGTGGACGTATCTAACATATATATCATGATTTTAAGAGTGCAAGTTATGTTTTACAACCTAGATCGAGTAACTTGTGAAGAGACAATTGTGGATAAATTTTTATTATCGGCGGTAAAAGCCGCCGCGGCGCACCGGCCTCGCGCCCGCTCCGGTCAACCTCTTGCATTTCCTCTAACCTCGCCCTTCATTGTCTCAGTGTAGTCCAAAAGTCCCACAGATTATTGTTTACCTTATCACAAGTAGCTTCGTTATGATATTAGGTATGCATATTTTTTTACTATAAATAGCTAAATAATGAAATTACCGATACCTTTATGTATATATTTCATAGTTGATCAAATTTGGTTAATTTTATACAAAGGATAGTTGTATTGTCACAAAGTTTAATGCCTTTGTAAATCTTATCAGCATATGCAAGACAATGCGTTATTATCTGTTTTTGATCTCTATGGATACTGATTTATTATCATAGAAAGTGCAAGGTTAAGTAATTTATTTTCCAGTGATAATCTCTGCGACATGATTTAAAAAAGAATCTTGTATACTATTGACGTCTTGTATAAAAAGTTCTCAGTAAATTGTATTTATGTAAATTTAATTTGGCTTTGTGAGCAATTTGAAAATACATAATAAACAAATGCTAATTCCTATTTTATTTCACAGCAGACCTCCCTGTTTTGTGTGTTTCGACTCAGTGCTACATTTTTGTGTATAATTTAAAAATAAACTATAGATAAGTAATATCAGTACTTTGATTTAGAATGATTCTTAAAAATTTATTTGAATATATAAATAGGTTATGTCATTGGATCTATTGATAATTACAATGACATGCATTTTTCCTTTCTATTAAAGTGTTTTTATCATAGAAACTTGAACAAACAGCCTTCAGTACTAATTTGCACTATAAAACTGTAGACAGTTGCATCTACATAATTTAATAAAGGAGGGTATTATATAAAACACCTTTAGAAGTGTGTAGGCTTCTTTTATGTGGGATGGAATTGATTTGTAATAAAAAGTAAGTGATTTAGTTTTAAATTTACTAAACTACTCTATGGATAAGTGATTGTGGGTTCAATTCAAGGGTAATTAATTATTCTTCTCTACTCCGGCTAGACAAATTGCCATACTCAAAACTGGCAATCAAATCTAAATGCCTCAAATGTTGGCAAAAAGCAGAAATCTATATAGGTTTTCTTTATCCAACCTGCTATGTGTGATAAGGTGTGAATCTTAAAAAATAATAACCTACTTAATTCTGTGTTCTCTACTTTTAGCTTATAGGAATGTATAACCTAATGTCTTACCAAATCCAGAAGATATAATACAGATTCATATTTATAGTATTAATATTTTTAAAATTATATTTAAACCAGGGGCCAGTCATGGTGCAGAGGAATATTTTCCTTTTACTTGCTCTGGTATCAAGGTAAAGTAAGGCATTTTGTTCTATCAATCCATATGCATGCCTCCAGAATTTGGTGGAAAGTAGGGAAGGATAATGTCTTAATGGAAATCCAGTGTCTTAACACCAAGGATCCTCTGCATGCAATGCTTTGTATAGACTACAAAAAGAAAAATTAAACCTATGACCATTGTGGTTAAATTTAGTTCAGTTCTTTAGTTATGGTGTTTCAAATACATTGGTTTCAAAATAAAAGACTTCTTTTAATTAATTTACTGAATCATTCTCATATAATACACAAATAAGATATATTTTGAACTACCTATTTCATATTTATAAGACTTGATGTGTCATTTAAATATCACGTTATGGTAAGTACTGCTGGGATGAACTATGAACTTTTAATTATTTATCTAATGATGAATGTAGTTAAAGATAAGTATGAATTGTATTTTGTTATTACTTTTACGGTTTTATAATTCTATAATATTTACTGTTATTAAAATAATTAATACAATTATAATACAAGTTGCTTTTATGAGATCATTATTATATATTATTACTATAGAGAATTGAGATATTAGAACGGAGGCGAGTCGTGGCGCAGGGCACAAACTTGCAACTGTAAACGCGACAGTATGTGGGTTCGATCTCACTCGAGGAAATTAATATTTTATATTTTCATTTTCTCACTCAGTAAGGAGGCGAAGCACGGTTTGCGGCGGCGGTTAAGTTTATCCACTCAACACGCATTGTTCAGGAAGTCTGCGGTAAGTGGAAAACGGAAGTGTCTTAATGGGAACGGAGTGTCGTAACACTGGGTGCCCAGGATTCCTTCTGCTTACCCTGCTAAATGCAGGATACAGTGTGAAGCTAAAAAACTAAGAATAACTTTTTAAGCGCGATGTCGAGGTCCATCACTCAACACGCGATGTTTTCAACTTGGGTAGAAAGCGGAGGACGGAGTATCTTGACATTAGGTTCTATGCTAAGGTGGAAAAAGCGTGAAGCTGTTTTACATAATGACTTGGTGAAGTAAATATTTAACAATAAGAAAGAAATTATGTATTCAAAAATTTTCGTTAAAAATGATTTCAATTAATGAGTAATTTGGTTAGTAAAATTTTTCAATTGGAATTTTGTTTATTATTTATTACGAAGTTTTTGAACGAAAATGTCATTCAAATATGAAAAATATATTTTATGTGGCAACACAAAGTAATTAAATTTAGCTGTTCATGAATATTATGATCTGTTTTTTTATTATTGCAATAAAAAAATATTTACTTATTAAAATTTTAAGATATATCTAAAATTATATCAAATTTATACGTGCTAATAATAAAACATGACATATATTTAAAGTACCCGATGTAAATGACCGCAGGTGTAGTGGGTGATATTGAAATAATTAAAATCCGCTTCACGCTGCACACAACAGAGTAGGCAGAGGGAACCTTGTGTTTAGTTAGACACTCTGTTCCAATATCATTTTATGAGCGACTCAAAAATTTAAAGGTTTTAAACATTATACAAGTAAGCATTATGTTTAAAAAAATTATATTATTATTGCTAATATAGAAAAAAAAAAGATTCAAAGCACATTTTTTATTGCTATGCGCATATGAAGGCAGTCGTGGCGCAGGGGGCACAAAACGTGACTGGTTATGGGCTCGATCACCACTCGAAAACTAATGAAATATTTACTTAAATTTATATTTTTTCCATTTCTTCGCTCTGGTGTCCAGGCAAAGCGTGGCGTTGAGCTCCGCCACTTAACACGCAATGCCTCCAAAATTCGGCGGAAAGTGGGGAACGGAGTGTCTTAACCGGTTTCCTATCCGGTTGTGTGTGGGATACAGCGAATGAAGCTGATTTAAATAGTTTTTACGGAAGTTTTTTTGTAACAAACAGTTGTCCCTAAGTGCGATGCTGTCATAAGTATAAAATAGAATCTTGCAAGATATATGAAAAGGATATTTTTAAAAAATCTCTAATGTTCGCAACTATTGCACATTTTAAATAAAACAATTGTGAAATCGTTGGCGGTAGATTGAATAATAATTATGTGTCAACTGACAGACGAATGCCTCGCTCGAAACGACATATTAAAAGAAACCAAACCAAACCAGACGAATGCTACCTGAGTCTACCACCTCGTGTAAAAGAAACGTCGTGTTTCGAAATATATATATATATGTATACGTGATTAATTTGATTAAAATATTTCAATTAATAAACGAATTATGCCAACATAAAAATGATATAAATTTGTGGCCAAATAAAATCTGCTAATTAATTCACTATATTATTGATACCAAGAATGATTTGTGCGAGATGATCATTGTCTGGATTTCCACCACTGAACATGCAACGCCTCGAAAATTCGTCAGAAAGTATGCCCTACTTTGCGTAGGATATAGAGTAAAGCTAAAAAAAAATTGAAAATTAAATTTTTGAACATCGCGTATTGCAACATGGAAAACAAAGTTTTATATAACCAAAGCCAGAAAATAAAATATAATCTTACTCTCGATTAACTCTCCTCCTGGGGGTCGAAGCCACAACCATACTCACAATATGTAGTTGCTGACGTTGCTCCATAGCAATGCATTTTTTTTATTTATACAAAACTTTTAGCATAAATACAAATAAAACAAAAACCAAATAAATTTGTTCAGTTTATTCTTAACTTTAATGCAGACTAGAATAATACTCTTAGAAATGAGAACAACAATAGTTATTTCACATGTTAGTTAGTGTTCCTACAATATATCAGCTTTCACAATAAAATGCTATTTATTATCTGTGTTTCCAATGTAAATATAAATAAATCTTATTCACAACAGCTAGCAATATAAAATTACATCAGACTGTACTATCTATAATATATATACGAGTATTTAACACAAGTGACAAGGGGCGGGACCAGTGACTATTCATAGAAAACGAACTATTAGTCAATATAATAATTATATTTTTCTTTACATTATTTAATGAAAATACTTAAAATAGTCACTGGTCGTGAGCAACACAACACAGAAGGGTAATTTTTGATTACAATAACACTACAATTTATATGGAAAGCATCAAAACTCGGGATACAGGGAAGCGGAAAGTTATTACTATAGGGTGTCTTAACTCTTACATTATAAGGTTGTCAAAATATCTTTTTTTTTTCATTTATACATACATATTATATAAAGACTCGCCCTCAAAAGTGCTAAGCTAAAGGGACACAGATTACATATTAACGCTATAGCCACACTATAAAATTTACAAAATATGACATTTTTGAAACGCTACACGAATAATGCTTTATATTATATTATATATTTACTAATCAATTCATATATCAAATGATCACTTCGAGATTCACTCGACCGAGACTCGAATCTCGATTATTCAAGATACTCTGCTATGGATCAAAATCCATCAGTCGCACTAAACAGCTATATTTAATTCTTAACTTATACTATTGGTGTTCAAAAATATAAAAATAAAAAATGAATTTAAATGACCATGACTAATATGGAATGATATATATTTTTTATTTTTAAAAATATGGCAACATTTGAACTAAAAGCTATGACAAGAAAGATACTTATTGTCTATGGCAGAAAGGCAACGGCTAGTGCAATGAAGATCAATTTATATTTGACTTTAAATTATTTTAACAATATCTAAGCGGATATGAGCGATCGTTTCTCAAATACACAATATGTATAACAGGGACGTTATGAACTGCCATAACCCAAGCCAAAATATTGGTTATCCAAAATAAAAAAAAAATTATAACAGTAACCCGATACAAAAATTCGGATAATTTCGTATATGGCCCGAGTCTAAAAGAGATTTATTTTGATAGCCTTGCCTTTAGTCCGAAGTAGCGATAAGTGCGAAGAATTTTTCTTACTAGTAAAGACTCTTTAAGAAATAAATGTCTCATAACAGACAATCCGAAAGAATTCTATATACGTAACCGAAACCTATATAATAAATAGTACAGTATTTCTAGATCTGCATTCGTATTGGTCGTATCCAGATCCGTAACATCCCTGATATACCTATAAAGTATATAATTCATAAATTATTAAATGGAATAATATGTATACACATTTGTTAATAATTTCTTTAAGGTTTTTGCACTTGCTTGGTATTTCAAAAATATCAATAGTGCTTTATACAGAAATAAAAAAAAAATGTTACAATAGATTAAAAATATATTCTTTTAAAGCTCAGGTTTGCTATAACAAAGCCTACAGATTAAATATTAACGTAAAATGACATATTTTTGTTTTTTTTTCGTTTTATTTAGAAGCAAATTATAGCAAGCAAGTGCCAAATCCCGGTTTCCGATACATTAACTTAAAACTAACCTTATACTAAAGTATAGCCACTTAAGCATTCGTAAGCATTCCGTACTGAGAGACATCACATCACTTATATTATGAGTTTGAGTATTCAAATTCTTTGATAGCTACACTAAAGGTCCGATGAACTTATTATTACAAATGTTTTATAAATAGTTTTCTTTAAAAACATTTATTAGTTTCAAAATAATATCAACAAAAAAATATTATTAAATTTTCAACATTACGAATTTTTATAACAATAAAAATGTACAATTGTGATAATATTAGCTTCATTCTAAAAAAAAATATGGTTGTATTCGTGTATTTTATATATAGAAACAAACTAGCTTTTTTATATAATAAGTTCAAAGACCATCTTAACGCATTTCAGGGCAGTTACACACGATATGTATATTAAATATAAAATGTATTACGAAATAATAACTATAACTTCGACATTTATGAGCAATAGTAAAATATATTTAAAAAAAAAGTATTAACATACCAAAAAAAGTTACAAAGCGAAATAAAAACATTTAGATTTACTTTAATATAATTTTCGCTGTAGTTAAATTTATTTCAGATATTTCTTTTATTTCATTTTATATAAAAAAAACTACACTTTTGTTGGACAATAAGTTGAATTCATAATAAAATTAATATTGTAGTCAAAACTGTAACAAAAAATTATTTGATAATTTGATAAAATATAATATCAATTTAGTACAATATATTAAATATACGATTACACTTTAATTCAAGTTAGAAATATTAATATGTAAATAATAGAATACTCTGTGAGTGTCGGATTATATTCACTTTTGCTAGGCCATTCATATTGTAGGTAACAAAAAATAACTTTAGGTTAACTTTATAATTAGATAAATCAAATTTTATTTATGTCTTTAAGAAAATACAAATATAATATTAAATTTCGATGAAAAATTGTAATCTTTGGAATCTAAAAAATTATCATCCAATCTTCATTATTTAATTTGTATTACTATAAAATTAATAAATTTCACAATATACAGAGAACATAACTCAAAATATATTTCGTTTAGTGGGGAACAGAGTGTGTTAACACTAGGTTACTTCTGCTTGCCCTGCTGTGTGCGGGATATAGCGTGAAGCTGATATTTCATTAATCAACATTTCAATTTTAAAATCACACCTCAAATATTTTGAATTCGCAAAAAAATAAGCAATCAACTACAAATAAAATAAAATTCCAATTTCAACACCAAAAAAAATTCATATACAAATTTCTAAAATAGAATCCGGCACCCACAGACACACACACACACACACAAACAGTTACACAATATACATATGCACATACACATGTGTGTAGTCGCCCCGCCGCGCGGCTGTAGCGGCAGGCACTTGTTATATGAACACGGGGTTCTCTTGTCCGGTGAGCAAGCGGAACATTGACGTCGGCATTGTCTTCATTAGTATCTAAAATTTGTGAGAGAAAGGATTTTTAAATTATTTTTTTTAAGTTTCCCACTGTATTAGATATATAGCAGGATAAGTAGAGGTTGTCAGGTCTAGTGTCAAGAGTTAAATACTCCACTTCGGCACTTTGCTTCTTAGGTGGCGGAATTCAACGCCACGATTTGTCTTTTTACCGAGAGCGAGGAAATGAAAATGATTCATTTACGTGAGTGGGAATCGAACCCACAACCGTTGCGTTTATAGCTCTACGTCGCTTCTCCACGACGGCCTGTTTCGGATGGACTGACCTCCCCGACGGAGGTGGCCAGCAGGTTGACGATGCGCTCGTGCGGCACGGCCACCACGCTCTGCGCGTTGATCTCGATGATGCGGTGGCCGACGCGCACGCCGCCGCGCTCCGCGATGCCGCCGCGCAGCAGGCTGCAGATCACGCCGTTCTGCACGCTGAACCCCAGCTGGTACTTCGTGTCCGGCCGCTTGATCTTCACCTCCACCACGGGCGCGCACGGCACCACTGTCAGCTTCACCACCGTTTGGTTCTTAGAGTTCTTTATGTACGTCTGACACGTCGATAGCGGTAGGCCGACTAGGCTTACACCATTTATGGCTATGATTTGATCACCTGAAAAAAATATTCAAAAATAATGTTATTTCTTTATGCGTTATATACTAGTATTAGAGCATCTCTATCTCGCGTCTACTCTACTATTACTACTCTATTTTGAGCGGGAGCATTCCATATCTTTCTGTTTATTATTTAAGATATATTGCGTATTAACTGAACGAAAAATCTAGCTCTAAACCCTATCTTACCAGAGCGGAAAAATAATCAGGATTTTCAAGTAAATAACAAGTAAATAACAAGAAATAATCTTCCATTGATAAACACAGAAGGTAATAAAAGTATATTAAGCAGGTCTGACCAATATTAAGTTGTCCACATCTGGCAGCCGCGCCCGCCGGCGCCAGGTTGGCGATGACGACGGTGGGCAACATCGACCCCCATCCCGATTCCACCACCACCACGCCGAGGATTTCACCTTTTGATTTTGGTACTACCACCTCTTTTTGGAGCTCCTAATGTAGGGTATTTGGGGTGGAATTAATAAAAATAAGAATATACCTTAGAAAACGTATAATAATTAAAACAGCGGGATCCAACGCTTAGTACGTTTCCACGAGAGCATTCTAGTTTCGCTACATTCAATATTTAAAAAAAAAAAAAAAAAATTAGCTTCACGCTGTATCCCGCACACAGCAGGGTAGGCAGAGGGAACCTAGTGTTAAGACACTCCGTTCCCCACTTTCTGCCGAATTCTGGAGGCATTGCGTGTTGAGTGGCAGAACTCAACGCCGCGCTTAACCTCGACACCAGAGCGAAGAAATGGAAATATAAATTTAAGTAAATATTTCATCTCCTCGAGTGGGGATCGAACCCACAACCAGTCGGTTTTGCAGTCACACCTCGTGCCACTGCGCCACAACCGGCCTCTATTCAATATTTTACATCTAAAATATTTTAATATTTTTTTATCCTTGGTGTAGAACATAAGTTTAAAAATGTAACAAGAATTAATGTATATTATTAATAAGAATGTAGCCTATTGTGAACATATTATAGCAAATTATGATTCTGTATATGTAGCGTAATTTGCTAAAATCTTGTATGGACGAACATACACATATACAAAAGGCAAGTCAGTAGAATTTTTATAATGTATAAACAACTTTAAAAACATAACTCACCTTTTTAGCAAACATCTGTAACTCATCTCCGAATATCTCTTGGCTGTTCAACACTTCCTGGTAATCCATTTCTTTTACAAAACTATGGTCCTCTATACCGTTCGCCTTTAGGAACTCCATATACGCTACTTGGAAGGCCTGCCCTATAGACTGAGCTATGAACTGCGCCTGAAACGCGGTTGACACCATTTTTAGAGAAAATGGAAGAAAACTATGTACAAGTAAATAAAATTAGGTTTATTCTTCATATACAGTCGTGTTTCTCAAATAATGATCGTTTACTAAGCAAAATCATAATTAATAGTAATTAAATATTAGGACTGGTAGACCTCGTTAGTGATTTGCATTGATTTTTGCGGTCAAATTAGAATGAATAGAGATGAAATAAATGCAATTTTGTATGTTACCTACACTGTTTTTTGTATTAAAATTCAACTTGGGTTTCAACATATATTTTATCCTTATAGAATAAAATGCTAACCAAAGGTGTCCCTTGGACTCGATTTAATCATATAATAGCTGCATGCAACATAACTTAAAATCGATTTTAGTACTAAAGACCCCATTTAACAAAAAAACATATAAAGTTGAATAGATTAAGTGCGGAGTGTCTTAGTACTAGGGTCCCTCTTGCTACCCTGCTATGTGCAGAATACAGCGTAAACCTAAATTAACTGTTTTTTACTTTTTATTTCAAATAAACTTTTTTTAGTTTAGAGAACAGATCAATTAAATTTCTTTCTCTTTTAAAACAGCAATAAATATTAAACGACGGGATAACAACGCCAACATAAATATCTAGTTATCAGAAATTTATCTAACACCAATCTAAATCATACCTAAAACTTTTAACAATTTATTCTATACTTAAAGACATTCCCACCTCTTCACTTTCAAAAACATGACATATCATCTTGGGCGTACGGTTCAATTTCGGTTGATCGGAGTCAGTTTCGTGTGGAACGAAGCGTCTCCTCGCCATGAGGACGACCAAGTCCCCGATATCCGCTATATAGGAGATGGTTCTTAGCGCATGATCCATCATAATTTCCTTCAATTCCGTATTTAGTACCATTATTTTCTCAGTTGAAATGAATAAGTCCACTTCTGTACTTGGTTGATTCTCTCCTTCGGGAGCCTAAAACAAAAATCGTGGGAGATTTCAAAATTACAAGCAAATTTAAACATTTTTGATTTTTTATATCTATATACAAGTAACTCAAAATATATAAAATAAATACCATTATTTTCGCAAATTTAGTTTTATATTTATTTATTGATAATTCTGACCAGTAGCGGCAATTTGTATAAATGTTCCTGCAGAGATGCTAACAACATAAATAAATTTTGACAAGTCTATAAGAGTTTCGACGTAGCTTGATGAGCACGTATGGCTTAGTCGTTAGAGCACTTGTACGGATATCGAGCAGCTTCAGATCTCGCTACTTAATGTTTTTATACGTTTCTACAAAACGATTAAGCTCAGAATTATTTTACTAAATTATTTTAAAAACAAATAGGCTGTAAAACTTACCAGGGCCTAAACATTCCAATGAAAGCATGTGAGAAGGTGTTCAAATTAGTAAATGTTATACAAAGCATGCGTTATATTATGTATTCATGCACATTAATTAAATTACGTTTAAAATAATTTAGTTTTTTGAGATGGCTAGTGTGATTTGTGTATACGATTGTAACTACGCGATACCGAATGTCTATGTCTGTGCTACTGTCTAGCATTTAGCTAAGCTACAGAAGTTTCGGACCTTCATGTTTTTACTCTAAAATACTTAGCTTTCATTGATATTTTAACCAAACCATTACTTAATGATTTCGATTGTTTAAAAGAAAAAGAATCTCCATACAAAACAGGACATGATATCAAACAATTATGTATAACAAAACAAACAATCAAAACCTAACTACCCTATCATCTAACTAGCCTATCATCAATACAGTGGCGTAGCGAGCTTAACTTGCGCCCGGGGCAAAATTTTTTTTTAGCGCCCCCCAGGTGAAAATCTTATAAGTTCATCTCTATAATAAGTAAAAATACTTGGCAGTACATTTATTAATTTTGACTTAAATGGATATAGGGACACTTAAAAAGAATAATAGAAATCAAAAATATTTTGTTTTATTTTGTGTCTGTCTGTCTGTCTTTCTGTCTGTCTGTCTGTCTGTCGATATGTATGGTCACATTTTTCTCTGAAGGTACTGAACCGATTTACTTAAAAGTTTCACCAATTGCTTTGTTTTAACTCAACTTAACTATTAAAGTTGTTTCATCAAAATCAGTTTATTAAAAAAAAAGTTATCGTCATTTGAATTAACTCAAGGCATTGGTTTGCCTGCGAATGATATATAGCGTCTCGGTTATACGACTGTTGATAAAAATATATATTTTTGAAGCACTATCATATAATATTTTATACAATAAAGTAAACAAAATTGAATTGTTAGTGGAGATTACCTTCATAAATCATAACAGTTAAGTTTAAGTCGTAATTAATTCAACATAGAGATAAAGAACGATTTGATCTTGAAAGAAATATCAAGTATCAAAATGCCTAAAAACATCCTTTCTACGTGTACACTGTAATAACTACATATTTATCAATTGTACATTTAGCTAATAATATATGTAACTAATTTTAAAAGTGTACAGGAGTTGATATGCAATTATTACAGTTATTTTTCAAAGAATGTTATGAATCTGTTTTTGAAGCAATAAATTAAATTATTAACTGACATCAGCACATTTAAGGTAAAAAGAACGTAATGTTACAAAAATATATAGTATAAAAAATAATTAGCTTTATGTATATTTTATAACGTCAATCAATTTTGCTTATTAAATCAATAATCATGTAGTTTAAGCGGGCGAAGCCGCTGGCGAGCCGCTAGTCAATAATATCATCAAAGTTAATTTAATTTTTTTCTCTTTTCACACTTAAAAATGCGAGCTCACTTAGACAATCCATCGTTGATCGTAGACAGCAATTGATACTGAGATAGTCGGAAGTATTTGAAGTGCCACTCTCAGGTTTGGAAAAACATCTTCTCCTTACGAGATTATAAAAGTAAGCAAATGTTATGGGGTTTTAGGTTCACTTTCTTTTCTACTGCGAGTAACATTTTGCAGTCACATATTTCGATAAAGAGTTCTATTCCATTGAAATCTGTATTGTAAAATTCACGCAAATTTTTACAACTTTTTCAAGGCCGTTATCAACATTATGCTTGTTTAATAAATTTTCAATGTCTAGTAGAAATCCAAATTTGAAATTAAGGTCACTTAATCGCGTAAATCGTGTACATATTCCTTGTTAAATACGATCAAGAACGCTTTTCATAAACACGAGAAATTTAACTTTCTGCAGAAAGACCAACATCTCTAGCCCATTCTCCGGGCATTTTACGGCGACTTATTACACGTTCTGCTGTATTAATATCCCATCTTTTATAAATAGATTTCATCTTTTCTATTGAGGCAATAGAGATTTTTCACAGAGATTTTCTCTTATTTCGGCTAGTTCAAGATCATGCTTCGCTTCAACGCTTCTCTAAAATTCATTTGAAAATTTGTAATCTGAGTTGCATACGATCAACTCTCCTTAAGATTTCATACCAGAAATCAACAAAAGTTATGAAACAAAAATTTTGTATATTTTGCAACAGAATTGAAGATTCACTTCTGGTGTCACTTGCAGTCATCTGTTATTTTTTATAATAGATCTACTATTTTTTCTAGCCTATCGCCGATAACGCTAACCGCTTCTATTCTGGCACTCCACCGTGTTTCAGATTGACGTTTGACAGATTTTGTTACAGCTTTTTTTAATAATTCCCACCGCAACGTTAAACATGAGAAAAAGAAATATATGTTTTCAATTATTCCAAAACATATCACAACAATTGGCTCTTATTTAGCTGCAGTAACTCCTACTAAAATCAAGGAATGGTTATCACAATTTCCAAGAAAAATACTTTATATTTTTCTTTCTATTATTCTTTATTGAAAGCCAGATGTGTGACCTGTCATCACGGTCACGGTCAGTTTGTAAGTGAAATTTCATGGGAATTTAATTTATCTAAAATCGTATTTTCGATCGAGCCTGCTTTTTTGGCATGTATGTCGATAAAACCCAAAAAAGATTCTTTTATAGAAACTATTTTATTGATAAAATCAACGTCTACGTACCCAATTACTTGGGACATTTGTTCTCGATGAGAGATATCTGGAGTTGAATCAAGCAAAATTCCATTATTTCTTTTGTTATCTTTTGTTACTTGAAATCGAACTGTAGATACCAGAAGTTGAATGAATTCATTTTGAATCTATGGTGATAAAAATGAGATAGTTTTTGGAATTTCTGTGGCATGTCTCATATGATTTCCTAGTCGCGGATCGAACTGAGCTACAAGTATGTGCAAAGATAGTAGGTTTCCTACGTTTATACCATTTTTAAGTGCTAGTTTTTCAACATGGCCACACAGAGGAAGATTTTGCATAATTAAATACCTCATGCAAGCTAATATTCTTTGCAATATATTTCGCCATCGTTCTTTTTCATACTGAATGTGCGCTTCTAATAATACTTCAATTTCCGTTTTACTTGTTAATCTACGTTATGTCTCTTTCCAAGCTGTAAGTAATTTTGGGGGCTTTGGAATTTCATGGCTAATCAATTTATCTTATTAAAAACAGGAGATGTTACGAAAGATGATTGTGTAGTGAAATTTGGTGTACTAAATAGTAAGCAACAAAAGCAATACGCGGCAAGAACGAAGATTGGGTAACTTCAGTTCCTTCCTTTTCATTACCGTCTCGTCGAGAAAACCAAGCTCTTGGCATTAGGCGATTAGTCGATGTTATTGCTGCATTTAAACAGGCTTTGTTTTGATATGTGCTAGGTTCAAGAATAATCATTTCTCTTCGAAATTGATCCGATATTATAGGACGATTGTTGCTAAATTTTAAATAAGCCTCATCCTTGTAATTCAGAACGTCCGGAATTACAACAAGTCTTTCTGATGTATTTTCTGGGCTTTTCATCAGATGTGAACACAGATTTAGCATTTGTAATGTACTTGGGCCGCCTTCTTCATAGTCTTGTATTTGTTGTATTGTGTCAATATATAAAAGTTTAGCAGCAGTAGGTGTACAACCTGAATCTGGATCTAACTCTAAATCTGATTTTACATTTTCATTTTGATGTCCTCGGGATTTCCTTTTTGCATTTAGAAGTTTTTTTTTAGTTTACATGTAGAAAAGGTACAGAATGCAATGAATAATATTTTTCAATGGTAATGCTTATAAAGTACATTAAGTCAATAAATAAAATATTACGCACACTACCATACCTTTGTGACAATATTTATACTTTTAGTGGCATACCTACACTTTACTATGGCCACGCCAACGCGCATAATTATATGCGTTAATTGGTACTCTAGAAACATATAAAATCTTTAATTGTCGCGATTTTTACATATTTTAAGTAAAACTTTTAAATGTGATAAATAATATAAAAAATAATAACCTTTTGTATCTTGCTAAGGCAAATTTACAAAAAGGTTTTTTTTTCGCCTGTATTTAATTCGAGGTAAATAACCAATGCGATATTTAAATAAAATTAAAGTTAAAAAGTTTTTCGGACCATTTGGCGCCCCTATGTGAGTAGCGCCCGGGGCAAGATGCCCCCCCTTGCCCCCCCCTCACTACGCCACTGCATCAATAACAACTTAATGAAAACGACCTTAATTTTAGTGACGGCCTCCTCCACCATATTCTTTTTGGGCCTCTTCTTGCGCCTCCTCGAGTCCTCGTCGACCTCTACAGAGCCGAGGAAGGCCAAGCGGAAGACGGCCGCGGGTGCCGCGTAGACCCCCGAGTACGGGCCGTCGCAGCCCCACTGCGGGATACACCGGCTAACCTCCTCGCGATCTCACATACCGTTGGTTTTAACGGATTTTGTACGTAAATTGTATTTGCTGTCTCTCTGATATCTAGGTTAACGCGACAGTAACGCACTTTAAGGTGTAATAATATGAATTCTACACATATATATAGCATATAGGTAAATAAATTGATGAACGATGATCAATTTTAAAGATATGTGAAGAAAATCGATTAATCAATTGTCAAAATGTTAATCGAATAAACCTTAAAGCACGTTAGTGGAGGCAACTATTATTTAACATCTTCAAAGGATTCGTGGCGTTTGAGTGAAGAGACAGCGGCCGAACCGTTTTGCTTGTTTTAAGATCAAAGTCGACAGAATTTCGTTTATAAATTATTTATTTAATTTCGCGCGTAAGCTGGCATAAGCTAAGCCATAGAAGCTCGATAAAATTTTCATATTGCCAATCCATATTATGTCATAAAAATGCTTACAAAAATAGTAAAGATTCGTTCAAAAATCTCCATACAATGTTAGAAAATTGCACCAAAAAAGCCAATTCGTTTGCAAAAGCAAGCAAAACAACTCGAATACACACAAATTGACAATGATATGTGAGAAGCGAGTTCGTCATTATGAAAGCTGACCCAACGAACTTCCACCACCTATGTGTATAGATATAGGATAGGACCAAGATTCGATTCTGTGCGAAGCTACCGTCCGTGGACACCTTGCCGGTGTGAATCGGGTATATTCATGCGTACGTGCGTGTATGAATAACGTGCTTGGAAGCGCGAGTTGTTAAAAGAAATTGCGAAAGCGATCCGCTGAACGTGAACTCACCTTAAATGAACATGCATCAAATATTTACCGAAAAAAAATCACAAAACCTACATAATTTAACGAATAGTCGATTTTCTGAAAAGTATTAATGGAAAAAACTTAAATCATTACAAAAAAATCAATTGATGAACACAAAAAAATAGGCTGTATACGTCACATCTTTTTAATATCTTCCTAAAAAAAACATGATATCCCACCTAAAGGGAAAGGTTGCATTCATTAAAGCAAAGCTAAGCGCAAGCTCAGTAACAAACATCCAGAGGAGGCTAGCCGGCCAATAAATCCGATTCCTGGGTCGGGGTGAGGAATACACTGAAAAAAATACTCTAATGCCAAGTATATAAGGCCGTAACTTGTTTGGCAGGAGCTGAGGTACGTTTCTATATTACTATTGTTGTTTGTTCGGGCATTAGGACAGGATATCCCACTAGCATTCTCAAAACACTAAACCTAGAGAGCATGAAATTACAGGTAAATAGGGCTACGTGCAAATTTTCTTTTTAAATACAATAGTTTTGTTAAAATCACATAAACATGGATGAGTATGTGGTTTTTAAATGTTTATTTAAAAAAATAATTTTAGAAACATTTAAAGAATGTCAGATTTGATCAGAATTAAAACAGTACACAGAGTACATTATATAGAGTTTTATCTAAATATCATATAGTTCCAATGCTACTTGCTATATTCAATATTTTAATTGTACGTTTTACGGGAAAAAATAATATTTTGAAATAGTTTGCTAACATGCAATTTTGAATTATAAAAATTTAAAGATAATTATTATATGAAAATTCAAATAAGATATAGAATAGAAAATTGTTTAAATTTATTATACACACAATATCCCTTCAAAAACAAAACACAGGAAAATAGAAAAGAAGTATCTCAAAAAAAAGGAAAAGAGAAAAATATTACTCAAACAGAAAAATATATCAATATGTACATATATATATTATGTGATTTTAAGCATTTAAATAACCAATAAAAGTAATATTACCAGTAACAAGATATATATAGCGAGATAGAGCGAGACAGATAGCATTGAGCAAGAATACGAACGATTCTCTTGATATAGATTAAAATATACTCAAACCGAATAATTGACTTTTTTTTTATAAAAAAATCAAGAAAATCGTTTTGAATAACGTGGAAAAAGGAAGGAATAGTAATTTCATGCTCATTTGAACTACATATAGTACTGTATGGTATGTCTCCGATTCACACGGGCAAATGTAACGTCCCTTTTATTTAAATAAAACATGAGAATGCCTGTTATTTGTAAGAAAATGTGTAAATAAATTTATTTTTCATTTATATACTATATAGTTAACTACATTAACAATATTTTCGTTAATATTTCAGTAGTAGTACAATATCCGAAATTATTTTAATTAAGTATATGTTACTGTAAAAACTTCTGTACCAGGTGCATCTTAATATTAAACAATAGAAATTAGTATATTTTGACGAAAATAACATTATTTTTTAGAACATTTAACAAACTTTTGCAGACACTTTGTGAAGTACAATTTATTATATATCAAGTTAGTATATTAATTCTCACTTTTACAGCAACATATACACTTTATAGCATGCACAAATAAATTTTCGAGTATTTTGTATGATAACTTTAAAAAATTATTCGGTTATTTATTTCACTTCACCCCTTAATTTACATTTAAGACAACAGTACCCCAAAATATCAGTAAAAAATCCTAAATTTCTTAAAAATACTGTAATAATCTACACTTAAAATTGGCCTAGGCCATACCTTAATCCTAGAAACAGCTTCTTCAGCCTGTAACATTCTAGTTGCTTTAGTGGGTTGACCTTCGCAGGCGAGTTGGGTGGAGCCCAAATATCGAGCTCGGAACAACACTCCTTCTATGAGAACTGATGCCATGTCTGAAAAATGTTATGATATTATAAATTAAAGCCGTTTTTCCTCGTGCTTGCAATAAAATCATTAATTACATAAAAGTTGTAAAAGTGATGGAAATATTTCCTTAATTTGACTATAAATGAAAAAAAAAACATGATATTTAAGAAAATTATTAAAATTAAAATATAATATTTTTTAAATATTTATTCTATAGACATTTCTAAAGCATATTTTAAACTTACCATCAGATATTCCAATGGAAGCAAAAGAAAATAAATACAGAAGTAAATATATATGTATATATTTGTATAATATATATTCATTAATAAATAAATTATTTTATTGTCTTACCTTCTTTATTCTTGCTTTTCTTTTTTCCATCTTTATCCTGAAAAGAAAAGAAGCGCTTATATAAAATGTACTAAATAATAGTTAAATATTAAGTGTGACAATGCAATGCTTACAGATTCCGACAGAAAGAGGGAATTAATCGTAATGGGAAAATGTTTTAACTCTAGGTCTAACTCTAGGAGGAAACCTGTCTAACCTGTTATGTGCGGGATACAGCGTGAAGCCAAAAAAAGTCTACTAACTAGGCCATCGGTGCGCTGTGGAACAGTTTTTGACTGTTCAGTTTCGGACCCAACACGGACAATGAAAAATGTCTTGAAATTGGGCGGATATTTAAGAACAGAACATCTTGAAATTAGAAGTAATAGGCACTAACCTTCCCATTATGCAAAGTTTCATCATCTCTATGATCGGACGCCTCATGTGAATGGTCCCGGTTGGTGCCCGTGGACCCGCCGGACGGCATCACTGTACGAGATTTGGGTTTACGCCAACCCTAACAAAAAGAAAATAATGTATACTTTACGGGTATACTTCCTTAGAAAACGTATCAAAATTTAACGTACGAACATTTGAATCCGGGCCCTTATTACATTATCTAAGCGCCCTGATAACTAAGGCATATTTTCTTGTCAAAAATCAATAAATTATCAGCTTCACGCTGTATCCCGCACACAGTAGGGTCGGCAGAGGGAACCTAGTGTGTCTTATCACTCCAGAATTCTGAAGGCATTGCGTGCTGAGTGACAAAACTCAACACCTCGCTTTGCCTTGACAACAGAACGTGGAAATTAAAATATAAATTTAAATAAATATTTTATTTCCTCCAGTGGGGATCAAACCTACAACCAATCGCTTTTATAGTCACACATTTGTGTTTCTGCATCACGACTAGCCTGACTGGTAAATAATTTATATTAATAAATGTAATATATCTTTGCACTATCTCATCCTTACAAGGAAACTGACACTGATACAGGATGGGCGAATCTTTAAAGTTCTTGTTGAGGTTTATTTTATCAAAATTTAGAATTTCATTCTAAGTAAAAAAAAAAAACTAAATTAAACTGGCTCTACGTACTACCTATCCCTAACGGGGTCGTAAGAGAACCTTCCCAAAATACATGGGCACGTTCGGGGCGTCCTCATGTTTTTTACGTGACCTTGATCCAGTATCTTTGATTCTGTGTTTTC
The DNA here is from genome assembly GCA_021202915.1 of Heliconius himera. Taxonomy (NCBI): domain Eukaryota; kingdom Metazoa; phylum Arthropoda; class Insecta; order Lepidoptera; family Nymphalidae; genus Heliconius; species Heliconius himera. The sequence continues at coordinate 545,610 of JAJHJA010000133.1, read as the reverse complement.
AAAGGTCAACCGGGATCTCCCTCTACCTCTCTTACCACTCACTTTTCTGTCATAAATCTTTTTTGCAATTCTTTCAACACTCAAACCTTCGACGTGTCCAAACTAACTAAGCACGTTCTTCTTCATTCTCATTGTGATATCCTCGCTGGTACCTGCCATTCTGTGTATCTCTTTATTGCGGATTCGATCAGCTAATCTGACTCCGCATATCCTACAAAGAGATCACATCTCCACGGCACTCATCTTTCTTTAATTCTTCTTCTGTAATATCCACGTTTCGCTGTGGTACAACAGCGTCGGTACTAACACTGTATTGTGCAACACGGCCAAACGTCTCGAAAAGCCTCGGCCAACATCTAAAGAGGTTATCGTTTAGCTGTTGGATCAAGAACCGGATGCAGAAGGCAGTTTTACTTAAAACAGCGCATGTTGTGAGGAGACTCCTCTCTCTGCAGCTCGCTTCATAGCCACCGATTTCTTGGATCATTGTTCCACCGCCGGAAGGGTGGTTTTTTTATATTTTTAAATTTAAAATTTATTCCTCTTATATAATAAAAGTATATAATGTTTATATTAATAGAAAACAGAGGTATATTTTGTATTAGTATTAATAAAAAAATAATAATAATACATCATTTGATAGCTCAATAATAAATAAAAGTGTTTACAGCATTTTTTACACATAAACATTTATCGCTACACAACAAACAAGTAATTAAATAATCATTACAAAAATGTTTTGGAGTTACACCAACGTCATTTAGTACCTACAGGCATAACAAAAACAATTTAATTAATATTACAATAATAGCTTAAAAATGACGTTTTGAGTTTGTTAAATAGTTTAGAAATGAACTAATAAGCGAAAAAATAACAAAAACGGATAAGCGCGAGTGAGGCTTGCCCATAGAGTATTCCATACAAAATTGGTAAGGCAACTTACTTTCATACCAAATTCGGCTTTAATACCAAATTTTGTCCCCTTTTAAGACTATTATTTTTTAGAATTTAAACACAAATGTATAGTTTTCAGATTTTTCCTGAACTAGTGATACCTGTAGATGTTAGCGGCCGAATTTTCATAAGTCTAGTGTCAACTACTAGGTGTAAGTTTATAGTGTCGAAATACGCGTTTTTTGCAATATAAACAAACGGTCATATCTTTTTTTAAGTAAACGTAGAAATACGATTTCTTCAAGAAACCAAGTAATGTAGACCTGAGTATGTGGTTTGAATTTCAACTCGATATCTCTAAGAATTAATGAGATAAAGGCTCTTGACAGATAGACAAATAGACAGATGGACGGACGACAATTTATAGAATATACTTTAAATAAACATACAAATAGGTTTGGAACTTTTTCTTTTTGAAGGATTCATGATGGTCTGTTTCCTATATAAAAAAGAAATATCATAAAATGAATATAAAATATATGTAGTAACATAACATATCTTATTGTATTTAAAACATTCGTGATAAAAAATCTTCATAGCGATATATCACTAAGTTCTACAACTCTCACCGCAATATGCTACACGCATCTACCTTTACACGTACATACACTAACCTTTTTCTTCCCAACTTTCTCTACATCGCTTGCATCACTCGATATAACACTATTTGAGTCACTCAAACACTCATTTTCCACAATTTTGTCCTTATTTGCACCATCATTAATATTGTTATTTGCATCATTTAAATTTATAACCACACTATTTTCAATGGAACCACATGATTTTTCCAAGTTATTATCATTATTTTCATTAATTTCACTTGTGCTTGCACAGTTTTGCATTAAACAATACTTATTTGTATTAAAATTTTGAGTATTTTCACAATTGCCGACTAAAAAATTATTTTCTTCTTCATCCATTATATTTTATTTATTATTTGCCACATTAATATTAAATTTCAGAAACATTTGTTAGTTCACAGAGATAATGTTATCGTATCGACATGTATTTAGTGAGGAAATGATACGATACTGACTGGTCGGCCACCGGTTGGCGCGGTGACTTAATGCCGCGTCAAAGATTAGAAAAAATATGTTTTTTCTAAAGCTATTATGGCGCAGTTACTAAGTTTAATTGAAAACGTGATAGTTGTGAGTTTTATTGTGTGTAATAAAATGGGGGGCCGGAACTGGAATGTTTTAACACTAAAATATCTAAATGCCTATTTTTTTTTGTAAAAACAAGGGTATTTGAGAGCAATATCAAATACTATTCGACTAAAAACTTATTAACTAACGTTGAACTAAAACAAGGCAATCATCAAAAAGAAATATCCGTCTCCAAGAGACAAACACACTAGGGCGTTGTCTATGACTGCGAAGACATAATCTTTGCCAAATACAATACGAGAGCAAGGTCAAACATTACTCGACTAAACGCTCATTGCGATACACTTGGCAATTACTTCACGCACTGAATCATCTTATAAGGAACAGTTATAATTTATTAAAGCGTATAAATAGTAATTCCCTTGATGTCACAGTGGTTGAATAATCCAACTGTTGAGCCGGATGTAGTGAATTCAATCTCAAAACACATCAAATTTGTAAATAATGCTTAGCATTACAGAATAAATTAAATTATTTTTACATAATATTTCCCTCATCTTTAAGGTATTAAGTAGTATAATATTCGGTTAAAAAAAAATATATGACGATATAAATATTTAATAAATGTATATTTATATTAAAAAAATTTGGATATTAAAAATATAGATCAAATATTGACTAATCGATTTATATCGTCATAAACTCAAAAATTATTACATAAAACAAAACTTAAAGGAGATAAAATATTACTTTTTAAATCGTAAGATATCGTTTATCAGTCATTATTATCTATAGTGGTCATTTTAAACTCGTTATTAACATACACACTAAATAATGTCTTTCTATTAAAGACATTAAGGACCTAAGTCATTTACATAATATACATATAATTAATAAATACGATTCCGTACAATTTTAAATATATTTTTTTCAGAAAAAAAAACTTAAATTAAATTTAACTCATGTTTAACTTACTTTATCATCAAAGAATCCTTGATCGTCAGTTCTTTGTTGTCCCAAAAGTCTGTCCGTCTCCAAGTCCGTGTCTGCTTCATCTAAAAAAATACGATTGACAATAATCTGTATAAGCATAAATTATGGGAGAGATATTATTGTAGCTAAAACTTGTAGACAGAAGGAGTAATATTTCGAAAAGCGAGCGATGTCTGGTGGGGAAAGGACTGTTTAAAAACTAGAGTACCTCAATCTACATGCTTGATATAAAGCTGAAAAAAAGATATATTTGTTTTAATGTATATACCGTTGTAACATTCCCACACACCTGGGAATCACTGACCAAGGCTTTCCTCAACATTTTCCATACTTAGCATAGAGATCTTAGAATTGTAACGATATATGCCAAATAAGGATACCGTCGTGGCCCGGTGGCACAAGAGTGTGACTGTAAACGCGACGGTTGTGGGGTCTATTCCTACTCCGGTAAATGAAATTTTAATTTCCTTGCACTATTTAGGAGGCAAAGCGCGGCGTTGAGTACCAACACTAAACACGCAATGCCTCCAGAATTCGGTGGAAATTGGGAAACAGAATGTCTTAACACAAGCTTTCCAGTTTCGCTTTATCTACATTACTATGCGCAGTAAAAATTACAAATTTTGGTTTCCTATACCGCTTTATAGTACAGTAAATAAACACAATAAACCGGGATCATATCATGTAACTAAATATAAGATACCTTCATCTCCACTAGCTGGTTTAATTTCGACTGATTCTGTACTTTGAGCTGATGATGGCCTTTTCCTAAAAAAAAATACAGAAATATGTAAATTAATACACAAGAAATAGAAATAATAATCATCTTATTTTTTGTCTATATTTTGTTAAATATTTTAGTTCACTCGATTGTCATTTTTATGTATCTATAAATATGGAATTAAAAAAAATAAATTTAATACAGATTTAGTAATTTCATAATTAGCGATTTATATACAGGAAGCGAGCCCATAACAAAAAAAATATCAAGATTCCTCAACAGTTAGACATAGGTGTTTTTTTTTCATTTCACTTTTTTTATTCGTACTGTATTACAAAAATACTATTAAACGTTGCCGATCAGACACTTTTCATTCACAAAAAATATACCAGAACAAGAAAGGGATATCTCTCGATCTACTTTAGGTAATTATCTATTTTGTATAATGCTGCTTTTCTATAATTCTATAATTTTTTATAATTTCTATATTTCTGTTGCTACTGCAGCTGTTGCACGTTGTTCAACTTCACCGCCATTATCTACGACCCGATTTTGTGAATGAGGAGTGTGTGATGTTGTCGCTTATACAGGGTGGAAGTGCACCACTTTAAATGAAACCACAGTTATAACTACTCTATAAAAGCCTAATATAAATCAGAAAAGGATAATATATATGAAACGCGTTATATGAAATACAGGTATGGCTAAAAATCGTGAAATGAAAAAAAAATCCTACGCCCAATCTGTTAAGGCGTCTTGATTAATTTCTTTAGGTATGGGTTTGAAATATTTTACCCTATATGCTGTTTCAGTTTCACTTTACAAATTAGGCTTAAAAAAATGATAAAACAACCATAATACCTGGGATAGACATCGTCGTGGTGGGCGTGGTGCGCCGAGTGCGGCGAGTGCGGCGCCGTGTCGGGGCGGTGCGGCGCGGGCGCGGGCGGCGGCGGCGCTGATGCTGGAAGCAAAGTCATTGATAAATTATACTTTTTCTGGTAAAAGTATAAAACTTCAAAGTTGCGGAATTTGATTCAGCACTTCTTGGAAACAGCAAAAATAGAAATAATTCAAAGTTGAAGTTATTTTTATATATTATTTTTTTAATTATTATTTTATGTATACATGTACAAAGTGCACATTAGTTCATAAACTTATAATAAAAATTATTGTGTTTTTCTATATTTTACAGAATATTTTTTATATTTCATTGAAGGAACGCCAGAAAAAATACAGTGATATATTCAGTTATTTGTTCTCCTAGAAAGGATCTAGTACTAAGACATTCCATTATGCACCCATCCTCAAACTTTCAAGACATTACGTGTTAAATGGGGGAACTCAACGATCTATTTTGGTTACAAATGAAAATTAAAATAATTGATTCCCCCTAGTCAGAATCGAACCCACAACAATTCTGTTAACAGTCAGACACTGTACACTTGAGATATCACCACGATGACATATCTAAAATATAACTAGTAAGCAATAATAAATTATTATTTTTATATGATTATATTTACCCAATGGATCTAAAGAATGCAAGTCGGCGTCAGACAGCATAAGGGGGTCTGTATTGGTTCCGCTATCCACAATTTCTTCTATTGTCACTGTGTGTGTCTGCAAAAACAAACGTTTATGTTTTAATAATTTGAAATAGCTTACAAAAATAAATTAAATACATAAAAGAAAGCAAAAATTATATAGTAAGAGTTTTAAGTACTTAAGTTTTTTACGAGAAATTATTGCGTGTCTTCAAAAAGTAATATCACTGTGTCACATAAAAAAGAGCTATAATCAAGAAAATTACGCAATTTCCTAAAAAAATAAAGTTTTAATATTACCAACACAATTAACATAAATAAAAATATATAATACCTGTAAAATCGGATTATTATTGTCAGTATCGGACGCGTGTCCAGAAGATAGTCCGTCCTCAACTATAGGCAGTGTTCGGCGACCGGGTTCTGTCAACACAAATATAAAATAGGCATGATGATGTAGGCATAGATTTTTTTTTTTTATTTATTAGGGACACTATTTAATTATATACTGACTTTTAATTTTTTTTACTTAGTTTTCATCTCCATCAGATTATTTAGTAAATTATAATTTGTTTAGTGATTATTTACTAAAATAACTGTTCCATTGTACTAATAGTACAGCCAAAAATTATTACAGCTTTACTGCATGTCACTAGTAAAAATATTCTCCCTTTTTACAAATAACATAGCCAGTCAAATGTCAAAGTTCAATAACCGCCTATAATCGCCCATAATCATAACTGCTTGCATGTAGCTACAAATAGATCATGTAGTTGTCCATATATCGAAATTGTTAACATACTTATCTTGGACTTATTATTGACAATAAATTCAATTGGACTCACCAAATTGACCATGTTTGTAATAAACTCAGGCAATTCTTAGCTGTGATTAAAATTATAAAAATTCGTATACCCTACAAGGTCAAGCTGTTGTTGTATTACTCCCTAGCCCACTCATATATACAATATGGACTAGAGTCTTATGGCCGAGCTTATAAAACTTACCTTGACAAAATATATAATCTACAAGTTAAAATAATAAAGAATTTAGTTTCTAACAATATACTACGCAAATATCATAACAATGAATCTGAACTTTTAAATTATTAAAAATCCTACCTGTACATAGCCAATTAAAATTCAATTTTATAAAAAAAATCTTTTTTGTAATGAAATTGAAATTGCCGTTGAATATCCTGTACATACACGAATTGTCTCTAGAAAGCAGTTACGGACAATACGAGCCAACAACGCTTACGACAAACGCACGTCGGCCTACCTCGTACCGAGAATAGTAAATAATCTCCCATTAAATGTATGTAATGTTATCAATAAAGAAAATATAAAAAAGTGTTAAAAAAATATTTTGTCAATAGTATTTAACTTTATTTATTAATTAGCTTTTTTATAAATTTACTGTGAAATTTTATTTATTATTTAACTTTATTGCAAATTAGAATTGTGTAATTTAAGATCACTTTTTTAACATCATTACAAACCTTTTTGGTTGTTTAGATGTTATATGTATTGTTGTTCTTTTATTAATTTTTAAATGGTAATAAATTGAAAAAAAAAATAATTTGGTTTAAAGTAACTTTAGAAATCTAATAGCCTTAAAGTAGTGTTGTAAATTATTTGATGTCATTCGTCTCTCTTTCGTCATGTCGCAGGAATACAAACGACGCTAAGCACTTGATTCGATTCCAACTCAAGGAAATGATATAATTAATATTTTTATATCCTCGCTTTTGCAACGGGACAAAGTACGGTGTTCCGTCACTTAACACACAATGTCTTCAGAATATGGTGTAAAGTGTGGAACGAAGTATCTGTCAGTACCATCTCTGAGAGATTCCCAGGCTCTCCTTGCCTACTCCGTTTTGCGCAGCGTAAAGTTTAATAAAAATTTATCACCAGTTTAATAAACTTACTGCGTCAGCTACTACTCATATTCTACTACGAAGAGATCGTATTCCCACAACATTCGTGAACCTTACATGAATCTTCTGTAATACACATGTTGTGTTTCTTTAAAATGTTGTTTTGTAAATGAACAACTGACACGCACCCTTCATCTCCACCAGCTCGTTCTCCATGATGGCCATGGACAGCTCGCTGGCCGTGTCGCTGGCGGTGGACAGCGCGGCGTCGGGGCGCGCGGGGGAGGCGCGCGCGCTGGCGTCGTGCGCCAGCTGCGCCTGCAGCGCGGCCACGTCGGGCGTTGGGAAACGGATGCGTTGCTTTTGCTGACGAAAACAATAAATATTCCTCAATACTGTTACTGTGCAAATACAGAGCGGTACCTGGGACATGCAACTTAAGGATGTGGATTAAAAATGACTGTTCAAGTTCCTCTCAAAACCTGACCAAATTTAAAATGATTATGTTAACGCAGCGCACGCAACGCACATAGAAAATATAATTTTTAATAATACGATGTACCTAGAGTAGGAAAAATATATAACCTCAACGCAAACATTAGACCACATTGTAATAGTCCACATGCGTTTTTTAGCCTTTTCAGATAAGTAAGTGCAATGCAATAGGTTGTGGGTTCAATTAATACTCGAGGCAATTAAGTATTAAACATTTTCACTTTTTTAGCTCTCTCGTCGAGTCAGTGTGAGTTCCGTCACTCCACACGCAATACCTACAGAATTCGGGGGAAAGTGGAGAATAGAAGTATCCTAATTGGTAACAGAGGTTTTAACACTAGTTTCCCAAGATACAGCGTATAGCTATTATTAATAATGATTTGGTGATAAAAAAGACCTGTTCAATAACAATATTTAGATTATATTTTTAATATTTTTAAAGTGTTATTCAACAACATTTAGAAAATATATAAAAATCACATTGTCAGAATTCGAAATGTTTAATTCCTACATTACCTGCAATCCCAAAAAGTCCGTGTGATTGTTCATCGCGTGCGGTGAATCGATGCCCTCGTTTTGAGGCCAATCCGACTCACTGCCCTCTATACCGTTCTCCGATGGACATTCTTGGGTTTGCCGCCGGAGTTCGTAATCTAATTCCTGTAATTCAAATCAAAATCTTTTACTCGAAATATCTTAAAATTATTTAAATTTTCTAAAGCTGTTGCAATTGTGAGATATGACGACTAACGTTATGATGACGGTTGAACGTTATGATGACGGTTGATACCGTCAATGTGATTATTTAAATTTCATATTTCAATATTTTATTAAAGTTCACATAATATTCTATCGTCTTACGCCATCAAAATTATCTTTGTTAATATTTTCCCAATATTCATAATGAATTCTAAGAATCGATGAGAGTCTTCAATTTATTAACACTACAATAAATAAGGAAATAATAGACCTGGGGCATAAGGGCATTACTCTTACACTGAAAAACTGTTAAAATAAAACAAAATTAAAAAACAAGTACCTGAAAATTAACAATTTCATCTGTGCTATTTTTATGCTGTCCAGACAATGTTGGACACCTGAAGAATTCCTCTAACACTTTCCTAGTTTCCGAAAACTCGTACAAATAGTCGAAGGCGGCTGAACCGGGGGGCGGAGTGTCATCTCTACTCTCCGTTACCACTCTCTGGAATTACATATATTTTATTAATAAGATTTCATAGTACATACATTAATGCATTATGCAGCTTTTCTTGCATAATACAACCATCATTTAATAAAAGTGACTGGTGCAAGTTAAGTCCTAGTCAAAAATAACAAAATAAATTAAATTATGAAATTTGTTTTTTATTAAATCACTTTAAAGCGTGTTTCATCCATAATCATTTTTAAATATTTCCCGTAAAAAGGAAAACCTAATAAAAATATTTACAACACAAGCCAATCATTTCCAACAAAACAAACCTGAGGGAAACCAGGTCTGGGCGATCTTTGAGCCTTTTGGCCGATACCGTATCTTCGTGGCGAACCTTCATATTCAGCGATCGGTAATTCCCCGATCACTCTAGTAACCCTTTTATCCTCGTCCCCGGACAACCAGATGCCCGTGGGACTCCCCTCACTCAACCTAACATCTTCCCTGGATCTTGACGAGTCACTATCATCACTTATCTCACTTTTATTGTTCAGCACATCACTATCACCATTTTTCATATTGTCTAAAGTCCTTTTAACACTTAAATCGATCTCATCGTCAGTCGCGTCCGGGTCCATTCTCAAACCTAGGGACACAGAATTCAATATCACTGAAAATAAAAGGAGAAAGAAAAAAGTTATGAGTTATGGTTAGAGGGGTGGTGAAATAAAAATAATGTTAGTTAGTTAGTTAGTCTTAAGAAGAATTTCAAAAATATATATAATATTTTTAGCGTAATTATAATATTGATAAATGGAAGTAATCGTCCTTTTGCAACCAGTTCAAATGAAATCATATCACAAAAGAAGCTATTGACAACAAATCTTGATCTAATGCTGGAACATAATTAGTAACTTTAAGGAAAAAGGTGTTCGACGTATATACATAAAATAAATGTTTAATTCTCTTAGAAATAAAATAAAATACACACTTTTGTGTCATATGTATGATAACAATATTTATAAGGGAAAACAATTAGGAATAGGGTAAATATTATTTTACAGTTAAAAATGTTAAAATATTCCTATTCTTTATCGAGCAATTATAGTTAAGAGTGTTAAAATTTTTCATACTTTCCGCCGATGTCTGACATATTAAGTGTTGAGTGCCGGAACTCAACATCGCACTTTGTTGTGCCAAAGCGAGAAAATTAAAATAATTCCCCGAAGCGAAAATCAAACCCACAACCATCCAACCACCCAACCGAGCTTAACAGTTAGGACTGTCCCGCTACGTCAGGATGGCCCCGATTAATTTTAAATATTCATACATGAGACATTTTTAAATGCTCCTTCTGATCAGACAAAGCACCGAGTTCATTTATAGTAAACTGAGCTTATATTTGTGGCTTCATCTGCGTAGTAAATAAAATAACTAAAAACTATGTTCGAAACACGACGCATTCTAAGTCCCCGAGGTACACTATGCCACTGTACCAAATCGAAACGATTAACGTGAGTAAACATGGCCTAAAGCCTTCCTTCATAAACGAACTATCCATCTCAAACATAATTTCCCTGTCCAAACCAGTAGTTCCTGCTATTAAACAAACTCTTCAGCTTTAAAGTCATGCGCATTGTTTTATATATGAGCAGCGTAGAATGATTTAGTGAGATTTTCTCTAAGAGAAAGCAAACAAATATAGGTAATATACATAAATGTCTGTAAGTACGGCCATATGTGTTTAGCGAAGCGAAATTTCCTTTCCACCATCAAACTTTATATCCAAATAAATTACAAGCGCCTTCGTACAAAATTCATAAAAGTTTTGTGAATTCAATTAAGTAGCAGTGTAGCGGCAATAAACCAGTAGACATTGCTAAAGATTACTTTAAATAACCGTTTAGGCGAAGTTATTTACAATTTAATATTTTATTTATAATGTTTAACAAAATTTACCTAAGTTATATAACAGTTCAACGATTGTTGAATATCTACTACTACTACTACTACTAATATTATAAAGCAGAAGAATTTGTTAGGTAGAACGTGCTAATCTCAGGAACTACTCGTTGAAACTAATTAAGTCCCTTATGTAGATCGTTAATTAATCAGGCATTGCATCACGTTAGTCTTTTCGATGTAACCTACTGTAGTCTATACCTGTATCATATGTCATAAATAAATCTTATTTATATCTATTAAAGTAATACCGTCATACATAAAATTAATAAATATAATTTATATTGACAAAAAGCTTAAAAAAGATACTAAAAAACATGGTACCAAAACATAAACAGAAACTACAAAAATTACCTTTCCAATCATCATTCTCATCGAACACCATGACTTCACCATCGGCCACGACAGCTATCGGGCTGCTCTTCGCGCTGACGTCATTCGTTTTATGGGGATCCAGTATGGGGGAACTGTTTTTCGGTATGCCCATAGTGTTCTGTTCTATAATGGGCTCGCGGTCACCGTTCGTATACGTAACGGGGGACGTGTGGCGAGATATCATCTTTTTGGGCTCATTGTTTATTCTGTGTATGGATATCTAGAAAGGAAAAGAAAATAATAAATAAATATTATTTTATATGTTACATAGTTCACAGGGTTATATGTGAACTAGATTAGTAGGATTGTATTTTATGTATGTATATCTTATGTTACTACGCCTGATCATGCCTAATAGTTGTTAGTTGGAATCCCGCTCGATAAAAATAAAATATATTTTGATAATAGATCTCTATTCTCTATATTATTGCCAACAAAAAAAATGGTTCAAAAAGAAAGTTCACATATAACAACTAACTTCACATACAATATGTATATGCAAAAAAAATTAAAGATCAATACAGATTTATCACTACTATATTATATTACATATTTTCCCAAAGCTAGATGAAGATATAGGAACAATATTTTTTTAAATTAAATTAGGTAATTACAATAAAAACTAAAAAAAAAGAAAAATATGACATATCTCATATTTTTCTCCTTTTTTGGTTTTACTCATAACATACTTACTTCATTAGTTATATTATTATCCGTATAATCAACAGTGTCTTTGGTCAACGACCTCACTTTGTTTCTCAGGTTGTGCTTGTGTGTGTTGCTGTGTCTCAGCTTGCGCACGGCTTTTGTGCGACTTTGGGAATACAACTCCCTACCACCGGCTATTTCAATTATTCTGTTTAAAAAGAAAGATATATTTAAAAAAAAAGTTAATACATTGGTGCAGTGAAACTAAACGTGAGTATTAAATTATTTTAATTTCCTAGTTCTGGTAGACAAAGCGCGGTGTTGCCGACCGCCACTCAACACATAATGTGAACTCGAATTCGAACGGAGTGCCTTAACACTATGTAATAAGAAAGAGGCAATCCAAGATACCTGAATTGTTTTAGGAATTAAATACCTCCTACCCAGATCATTATGCCTAGTTTAAGTAACAGATGAAAACAAAATAAAATTACAGCTGATAGTATTGAAAAAGTTGAAAAAATGTACCGACCAAGTAGTTGTGTTTAGTTAAAAAATATATATTAAAAAAAAAACTAAGTATCCTCTGTCTATCCTGCTATGCAAGAGACGCGTGGAGCTGCACATTTTCATTTTCTCGATCTAATACAAGCCGCTGTGTTTAATTAACATTAATACAACATCATTTTCTTATGATCTTTAAAACACTAAACTATTCTTAATACGATAACTACCCTAAAAAACAAGAAGTTACATCGATCGGCAAATATTTGAATACATTTTGGAGAACAAAATATTGATAAACCGAGACTAAGCTAATAGAAAACGATAAGAAGGTTGACCAAATCCTCTCCTTTTTGTTCGCAAAAAAAACTTTTTTCTTTGTATAATTTGTACGTCCGATCAAAAGACCTAAATAAACTTGGTAAAATGTAACCGATAAAGTTTTAGCTGCAACATCGCGTGGGCGGAATACTAAAAACCTGTCTCGGGACAAATAACACGACATCTGATTAAACTACAGTGATTATATCTTATACATATAAACGAAGCTCTCACAGTTCAGAGAGTTAGACAACAAAATGGTAGTAAGTTCAATAATAACGCAGTCAAAGGAATTTTTAACTTCACGCTGTATTCCGCTCATAGCAGAGACGATAGCAGAGACGATAGCTCCTGTTCCCATTAAATCTTTCCGCCGAGTTTTGGAGGCATGGCGTTTTAAGTTGCGGAACTCAACGCTGCGCTTTGCCTCGTCACCAGAGTGAGGAAAAGAAAATATTAAAATTCCTCGAGCGGGCATCGAAACCACAACCTGTCGCGTTTACAGTCTCACGCTTGTGTCCCCGCGGCACGACTGGCCTCAATTTTAATATCTAAAAACCGATAAAGTTTAAACATTATTTTATACTTATTTACGTTATTAGCAACAGCAAAATAAACTGTAAGCACGTGTATAAATCGACGTAGCATGATAAGAACGTATGGCATGTTGGTCGGAGCGTTTGGACGACTTTCAAGAGAAGCGGATTGAAATTCAGTTACGTTCCAGTCTTTATAAATCTCTGCGCACATTTAGAATAACAGTTTAAAAATATTAAAATATATATAATTGACGACGTACGAGTGCGGCTACCAGTAAACATACATTCTCTCATTAAACTTCACATACTAAAATCTCTTTAGACAACTAAACTACTCAAACTTTTAGTCCTTTCATGTATAAAACAAACGTGAACTAACATCGTGTAGTCAGTCTGTTTACACTGAACTGTAGCATCTGTGTAAATGTTTATATCGAACCGTGTCGCCCGCGCTCGGATAAGCTCCGCTAGAGGCTACAAGTCATGTCACAGGATAAATATATTTAACAACATAAGTTACGAATTATTTACTGTATCACAAAGTGTGACTGTAAGCGCGAGTGGTTGTGGGTACGATTCCCACTCAAGGAAATTAAAAATATATTTAAATTGAAATGAATTTCCGTTTCTTCACTCTGGCAACAAGGCAACTGCCCGGTATTGAGTTACGCCACTAAACACGCATTGCCTCGAAAAATTCAGCGGAAAGTGTTGAACAATTCCCTCTCCCTCCTTCCCTGCTATATACAGCCTGAAGCAGATTAGATTTTTTGATTTTAGACGCATTATTTACGCTGTCATAGTAAAGATTGTACGAGTTTGATATCAATAAGCCAAATATTTCTATTAAGCTCTAAGATATTAAATTTAAGAATGTTACAAATTTGAAAGTTACGAAATGTTACGAATTTGAAAATTTGTCCAGCTGTCCAATAATGTCTAAAAATAATCTAAGGTAATAAAAACTTAAAATTAATATAGGTATCATTCACCGAAAGCATACTTACCTAATATGTAGTTTATTAGACTAAAACTATTTATTAGATTCTTGGAAACATTCTTGGAAACAATCCAGCATTGATCGATACTTATCGATATTTATATGTATGTAGGTATGTATGTATAGTATACTTTTTTTGTGTACCTCACGCTTTTTACCGCAATGGGAACCTAGTGACACTCTGACACTTCGTTCCTTCGTTCTAACTTCCGCCGAGTTTTCGAGACAATGCATATTGTTTGGCAGAACTTAATGCCAGGCTTCGTCTACCAGAGAAGATATTTAAAATAAATTACAGTCGCGATTACATCCAGACTATGTGCCGCTGCGCCACAAAATCGTACAATCGACCCTTTAATCTACTTTCGTAAAAATTCAATATGTCTTTAACTAAAACCACGTTCCAAGTCCAGACAAAACTGATCTAATATTAAAAGAGAGCTCACCTAGAGTCCCTCAGTTTGTAAGTGCCACCCTTCGTGTTCAGAATGACCGGCTGGTCGTCCCTCTCGTCGTCGGAGGACGCGTTGTTTACACTGATCATGTCTCGACCCTCCAAGCCGGAGTTCAGTCTGGGCAACGGGAGAGAAAATAAATAGTTAAGTTTTTTTGTAAAACATATAACACTCGTAAATAAATTGCAGTCTTTAACTGTGTGCGCAACGTGCTGTAGGAGATATTTTTTTAATTTCGCTCGCTCTGGTAACAAGAAAAAGCGTGGCGTTGACAGAAGTAGAAAGTGGAGAATAAAGTGTTTATAATATTGGATTTTCTGTTGACTAAAGCAATAAAAGCTAAACTAAACTGTAAGCAGATATATTAAGATTATTTATCTATGATGGTTTTGACGCAATCTTAGGCCTGACACACGCGATGATCTAGTTGGATATCCAATTGTGTTTATTTTGTTTTCTCTGTCTGGTAAAATGAATAAATAATATTAGAAAATATATACCTAAGGGGTAATTATTCTTTAAAAAGCAAAGCATATTCAAATAATGGCAAGTCACGGCAAAATACGTGTGTAATTTGGAATCCATGTTGCTATTATGCGGTCATACTTACTCATATAAATGTAAATGAAGGAATTAAGGAAATGTGTTTGAAAAGTTTCACTGTTTTCAAACTTTTTATATTATTTGATATAACGTAATGCAGTGTTACATATAGGAAATAATTATGATTTGACGCCGTCGTCATACAGCGTCTGAAACACGATGGTTGTGAGTTCGATCCCAGTCGGGGGATGGTTATTTAAATTATTTTCATTTTCCCGCTGCAGACGCGTTTCGCTTGCTGACAATTTAGGCGGCAATTGGGGGACTATTTGCCACGCGGGAGATGGTTTGAAATGTTTTCTTAAGAACTAAATCAAAGGTGGTATTGATCCTTATTTTATATTCCTATAAAATTTATTTGTAATTATATATTCTAATATTTATATATTTCAAGGATAACTAGTAGATACTTTACGAGGACTTTCATTTGCTACAAAATTATTGACAATCTAAAATAGTAAAGAATTTTACAATCTATATTATATTTATTAAATACTTCGATTTGTTTCATACGTTACTTACGTATGAAACCAATTAAAGTACCCAGAAGATTGAAACACCACCTACCATCTCACCACTCTAAATCAAACTAGCTATATATACTCTAAACGCATAAAAAAAAATTAAATATCACAAAATGAATGATCGTCCATTAACTGCACTCATATATTAAACTGGCGTCGTACGCTACCTTTACTAAGTAATGAAGCAGAATACGTAATTTATTAGTGCAGTGCTTTAACAAAGTTTTAGTCATTAATAAAACCTACTTGCATAAATCTGCAAAAACGCAACCAAACGTAGTAAGTAGTGGCCACTAGTACTTTAATAGGACAGAGACGCAAACACATTGAATGTTTGCCAAGACTAAGTAGAGTGCAGCCAAAAATCCATTAATTATTCTTTTTCATGTTTTAAAGTTAGTTTTTATAAGTATTGAGCATTAAGAGGTTTTTAAGTCGAGATTGTCAAAGAATTAGGTGGTTTTAAATATATTTTTAGATGAATATTCAAAATACGCAATAGTTGTAGGTGGTCTGTTCGTTGAAATATATATTTTAGCTTCACGTTGTATCCCGCACAACGGCCACCTAGTGTTAAGCCATTTCGCTCTCCACTTTCCACCCAACGATATTTATATTTTATTGTTAACTTTAGACTAGTTAAATAAAAGCACTATTGACGCCATTGTGCTGAAGTAGAACAGCGTTCGTCTGCAAACACGATGTGTGTGAATTCGATTCTCACTCGAAGATATGAATTACTTTGTATAAGTTTTTATTTGACTTGACGTCTTAGTATATGTTAGTGTATGTGAAATCTTGGGAACTCAACTATATTCGCTTCCCAGTGTCCGTTTAACCTGAAAATTGGATTACGACTTCGATTCTAATGACAATGAGATTACATATCAACAATATCATTCAAATGGTCGCCGTAACAAAATGGCGGATTAAAAATTTTTGCACAACCCAGCTAATATGGGTAACAAATACATTTCTAAAATACAATTCAATTCCAAATTCCATGAGAAAAAATCTAGAAAGCTGTATATAAAGTAGGATTTTTTTTATTATTATTGAGAGCGAGGAAATAATAGTATTTCTACACTCCGATACACAAAGTTAGGTTTTAAGTTTCGATATTCAACATGCGGTGTCTCAAATTTAGATGGAAAAGCGAGAAAAGAGTGTCTTAACACTAGGTTTCCGCTGCATACAATGCTGTACGGTTCCCTCTGTTGGTGGGACAAAGCTGAAACTTAAAAAAGGGTTTTGCCGGCCAGATGATGTTTCGAAATAGACAACTGAACTGAAAGAATATTAATCAACAAGTTCTTTTAACTTCCTTTTAAAGAAAATGCGTGAAGATAAAAAATAATTGATATAGAACATATGTTGTTGTATTTGTAAACAATTATTTATCAAGTTGAGGCCAGTCGTGACGCAGCGGCACGGTGTGTGACTGTAAAACCGACTGGTTGTGGGTTCGATCTCCACTCGAGGAGATGAAATATTTACTTAAATGTATATTTCCATTTCTTCGCTCTGGTGTCGAGGCTAAGCGTGGCGTTGAGTTCTGCCACTCAACACGCAATCCCTCTAGAATTCGGCAGAAAGTGGGGAACAGAGTGTCTTAACACTAGGTTCCCTCTGCCTACCCTGCTGTGTGCGGGATACAGCATGAAGCTGTTTTTTTTTATTTATCAATTGTTGCATCAAATTTGCTTACATAAAAAAGTCCAAGCACTTGCAAACCGTAGGCAATTTCATACCGTAGGCTTCGTTAAAGCTACGAAGTCTACACGAAACTTTTTACTCGCTTAACAACTAGCCCGACGGTATCAATTTCATAAGGCGAAAACTTCGTCTATCATATAAAAAAAAATATACAATTATCTTACAAAAACCTACATTAAATACGATCTGATTCAAAACTAATTTTTAACTTCCATTCCACATCCACAAACATACTATCAATCATCCTACAAATAACAGGGCAACATTCCTACGTACATACATTCTGCATCTCGCATCCTGATTAAAGGGCTCCCCTCGCCCACCGGCTGCCTTGTGGTTAGTTGGAAATCAGAAAGTTGGTGGCAAGTAGGTCGTCACGTGCCACCAACGCGCCCCGCCGTCGGTTACGTATCGACACGCGAGACGGTGATTACACTCATTTTCAGCTACGGCTTGTAATGATAATGGATCGATAGTGAAACGACCGCAGTTTTAGAGTTTTAGGCGTTTACTAACTTTTGGTGTTATATAAGTTGCATCTAATCAATATTATTCTATTGAATTCTATTAAGGCAAGCGATACTTTTACTAAAAATACAAATAAATTTTCTAAAAATAAAATTTAAATTAATCTTGGTTTTAATTAATTTTGTGTCTTAATACTTTGGACACCATTAGTTTCATATCTACAAATGAGCGCCTCGTCAAATTATTAGGAGATTTTCAATGTCTTATTCAAATTAATAATAATAATACTTATAAGTAATAAAAAAAATAAAATGAATGTATAGTTTTGAAGAAGTTTACAACGCGTCAAAAACCAAAAGTAAAAGCGCAGCGTTAAGGTCCAATTCACGCAATGCCTCAAGAATACGGAGTCTTAATGCAGAACGGAGTGTTTTAACACAAGCTTCCCTCTACCTTCCTTGTTATATGCGGGATATAGCGTGGAACTAAAGGAACAAAAATTACTACTTATCTAAATCTAGCTCTAACCTCAAATATGTAAAATTTTAATTGCAATTTAAAATTAACTTTTAACTATATTAACAACAGATCATTTCTTTGTGCAGCAATCACAATCAACAATTACTCAATTGTTAACTGTAGTGTGACAATTAATAGGGTAGAACTTGAGAACCTAGTGTTAAGACACTCCGTCCTCAAAAAGACACTAATGTTCTCCACTTTCCGCCGAATTCTGGAGGCATTGCGTGTTGAATGGCGTAACACAACAACATATAATAGTTAATTGCAATTAAAATCTGACCTGTCGTGCTGGTGCTGCATTTTAGGCCTGCACTTGGGGAACAGGCGGGTGATGCGCTCGCCGGTGTCGGAGCCGGGCGTGGAGTCGCCCGCGGCGTCCCTGAGCGCGCACGAGCTCATGTCGCCGGCGCCGCCGTCACGCCGCCGCCGCCTCTACCGGCAACGCCACTCGTTTAGCAATCATTGCTTGCATTTTGTGTTTTTGTAAATCTTACTTATATCCTACATAAACTTATATTATCAAATATAATTATATTTGATAATATCAGTTTTAATCGATAATAATTTTGACATATTATGGACTACATACAAAACAGCGATAGCGATGACCTAACTACAAAAAATAGTACGGACTATATTTTGTTAAATTATTTTGCTTTATTTACATTATAATAAATCATTAGGGCTTGTCAAAGCGCGGCGTCGAGTTCCGTCAATAAACTCGCAATTCACTTCAAGAATTTGACGGAAAGTGGGGAACAGAAGTGTCTAAATGAAGAACGGAGTATTTTTGCAGTAGGTTCCCGATTTCCAGGCTCTCTCCTACTCTACCATGTACGGAATACAGCGTCATGCTGAATAAAAAAAAAGTTACACCTTGTCCCACCACAAATCCAATAAAACCGCATACGAAAACATATTAGCCACCAAAAGTCATACATACTCGTATAATTTAACAATATCTATGCAATAAATCTATTGGCAACTAAAGTGCACCTGTCAGCGTGACCACAGAGGCGGCCAGCTGTCGAACGTGGGTACCTACTGGGCAGTGCCGAGTGAGGCGGACGGACACCGCCCGAGGTTGTAATAACATCACCTGACTCACTTATTCATTTATATAGAATAATATATTATTTTTATAGTCTTTTATGGGTATTTTAACCTGGTGCATCTTTTATTATTTTACTAGTAAGGCCTTGTGGTCGTGTCGTAGGGGCACAAGCGTGCGACTGTAAATACGACTGGTCCTCGGTTCGATTCCGTCACACGCTATGCTTTCACAATTCGGCGGAAAATGGAGAACAAAAGTGTTTTAATGGAAATAGAGTATCTTATGACCAGGTAGTAGGTACTTTTCTATTAAAGAAAATTATAATAAAAAAGTTAAAAATATATATTTTATGAAGTGTTATTCGTGCACATCTGTGGTTATTTGTAAACACCTCACTACAGAGATACTAAAAACAAAAATAAGTAGTAACAAGCGCTATAGGCTGGGGAGTTTGGTCGGTTACCAAGAGGCGCGGGGTCGAGACCGACCGTTCACATCCGTTTACAATCAATCGCTGTCGCTGCGCCACGACGGCCTTATTAGTATTACATACAAAAACTTTCTAATTCACAAATAATAATAATCACATTCCAGCAAACTAAACATATTATTAAGTTGACATATTTAACGCATATTACGTTTGTATGAAATCCGTATTGGGGCATGCCGCACGTCACACGGCTCGTTCTGCCAAAAACAAAATCGATTCTACATTAGCATTGTGGCTACTGTGTAATGTTAAATATATTTATATTATATAGACTATGTAAAGAAAACAAAAAAATTTGCATAAGCTTATATAATGTTAAGCTGTCAGCCGTAAGTGGTTGAACATAATTTTTGTGGGTTCGTTTCCCCACTCGTGGGCATGATTTTATAAAATGTATTTTCATTTTCTTACTCTGGCAGCCAAAGCGCGGCGTTAAGTGGTGGAAACCACTCAACACGAAATGTCTCAAAAATAAGTGGGAAATGGGGAACCTGGGGTTTTTTTGAAGTGGTTTTGTTTTGCCCACAGCTATGGTTCACTCCTGAAAAAAAAAACCCGGCTTTTTTTTCAGGAGTAAATCATAGCCGAGGGATTTAAGGAGTTTCTTTCAATTCTAAGGCAATTACTATGTTGATGACTCGATCACACAGTATAGCAGAATTCCACGCTTACAGCAGATCACTGTAGGGGGATATTGTAGTTGCAGGATTTTTGAGCTACCGTTGATCCTAGATAAGAAAAAGTTAATCTAGGATCAACGGTAACTGAAACTGTGTATATTGTTTTAAATGGTGGTTTCTTTCTTATTATATATTTTCATATGAAGCCATATGAAAATATTAATAATAAATACATTTGTACAAAAAGAATACCAAGCGACAAAGTAAAGTAAACGTGAAACTATAAAAAAATAAAGCTTTTAAAGCTTTTTTTAGGACAAAAAAAAAAGCAACTTTATACTTTATAAACTCGAAGCGACAGAGCGTGGGGCACACCGCATGGCACGAGCGCTGACGTTGCCAAGCCCGCTGGTAGCTGTACGATCAATAATATTGTGAATCGAAACGATCGACTTACTTACTTCTATAAGCTATTAACACTTTAATTACGTATACGATTCGGTCTACAAGTTTAAAATTAGCTTTCTATGTTCGTTTTAAAAATCGCGTAAGTTGTTAATTAATGTATTTGTTGTATGTTTAGTTTTATAGTGGAAAGCTTATAATTAAGACTAGTGACCGTCCGTAACTTCATTTAAATTATACCTAAAATATAAAAATAATATTTTTTTCCGGTTCCGTCGGAATTTCAAGATATCCTTTCTTAGTTCTCCCCTACACTCCACAAGGAATCTATATGCAAAATTTCAGAGGTCTACTACGCGTAGTTTCATCTGTGCCTTGTCTGTCTGTCTGTTTTCACTCAGTAACGGAAACGGGACAGTTTTATATACGAGAGATTAATGTACATATGTAGGCATACTTGTAATACTAATAATTGGAATATCTAATAAAAATATTAGATATTGAATTTCGAAGGACTTGAGTTTGGAAATCGATAATATTGTTTAAAGTTACATTCCACACTAACGATATAAATATATATATTTTAGAACATACAAGCCAATTCTAATAATAAGAACCAAATATAACTTCTAAGCCACTCGTTCTTATAAAGTTACGGCCAAATTCTTATACGATTGTAATAACCTAAATAGGATGTTGTTAACATCCATGTGTAAATCGGTTTATTCATATTATCGCTGAGGCCGTCGTGACGCAGTGGCACATCGTATGACTGTCTAAGGAACGGTTGTTGATTTGATTGCCATTCGAGGGAATTAATTACATTCATTTTGAATAAAAAAGATAATTCAAAATCAAACAAATTACATTACAAAATAACACAAAACTGAATAAAACACACAGAACAAAAACCAAAAAAATCGACTTAAAATAAGGCAACCGAAGTTGGCCGAGCGTGGACCTAGAATTATATTTATATAGAACGGTTTTATTGCCTCCGCCTAACCCTGGCTCTTTGTCGCCAATTTGTTCTTTTAAATACTCCGGGGAAATGTTCTCTTTTACTGCTTGCTAATTTCGCCCTATACGTTGGTTTTTATGACAGTACGTTATGAGAATTCTTCGAGCACTGGCAAGTACGTGAAATGTTCTATAAAATATTTAATATTAGTCCTATTTTTAGAATTCGCTAAGTTATTTTTTTTATATTTTCTTGTAAAAAAACTATTAAGTATATATACAATTATTGTAATATTTCATATAAAGTTACCTTTACCATGTATAGCGAAGAAAGTAGATAAACTAAAATTACACATTCTATGTCATCTAGACATAGCATTGTAAACAAAAATATCAACTCTTTTTATTTAGGTAAATTTGTCAAAATTACTTAACTACTATTTTAAATTATTTTATAAAAAATAATATTTAATTTAAAAAAATACGAAAGGCGACCTTTCCCTATCCTAGTTACAATATGCAACTTCTTTTTTCAACATTTGCTGTATCAATTATATTAGGCACATCTGCAATGAGGCCAACTTATTATTCACAGAATAATAGCTATAATAATAAAAAAAACCTATTTTCCTTTATTACATAATAAAAAATACAATCAATGGTATTTCTACTTTCCTTTTTATAATATTTCTGTAATATAATAAGTTTTTAAAAGTGCGTGCCATTGTGTCGTAATGAAGAAAGGTCTTAAATATAGTCAAATGTTACACGTTATGTTACGTCGGGGGTTCGATTCCTAATCGAGGAAATGATTACATTATCTTATTTCTAGAGTTTCATGTCCAAAGGGTAAAACGGAACCAAATAACTAAGTCTCCGCTGTCCGTCTGTCAGCTGATGTAACTCAAGAATCGTGACAGCTAGTACTAGTAACACTAGGTTCCTTCCGTCTACCCTTAACCTATAATATTCGATCGATCGATCAGTAGTTACATATAAATTAAAATTTATCCCTAATATGATTTGAAGCCACAATCACCTAGCACACAGTACGACGCGTCCCAACTGAGCATGACGGTCTTTTACACTTTACGGTTACTAATAGCACCAATTCAGTAGTTATAGAACAATTTTCATCCTATCCATTCCATTCCCAAGAGAGTCTACCTGTTTATTATTCATGATCTCGAGTAATTGCTGTTTGTCAGTGAATCTTAAGTTGCTTTGGCAAGCTGTGTTTACTCAACTTATTACCCTGCTGAGAATACTGAGTGCATCACCGTATGTACCTCTATATGTGGGTAAACAATTATAGGGTTTATTTTCTGTTGTGCGGCAAATGTTGTTAATAAAGCATATAGATCTTCCCAATGATATACGCTATTTCTTATGACTTAAGGTTTCTTGGATTTGAGCCTCCAAAAAGTTAAAAGGCTTGAAGTACAAAATGAAGAATTAAATTATAAAAATATAGAAAGTAAAGAAAAAAGTAAAGAAAGTAATTATAAAAATATAACAAATATTCTTGAGGTGCAGGGACACAAGCCTGTTACTGTAAGCGTGATAGGTTGTAGGTAGATTGTCACTTGATGAAATCAAATATTTAATATTTTCATTTCTTCGCTCTGGTCTCAAGGCAAAGTGCGACATTGAGTTCCGCCTCTCAACACCCAGTGCCTCTAGAATTTGGCGAAAAATAGGATACGGAAATGTCTTAATGGGAACGGAGTATCTTAGCACTAAGTTCTTACGTTCCCTCTGTATATTCTTCCATGTGCTCGCACATTCTTCCTTGTGCGAGATACAGTGTGAAGCTAAAAAATAAAAAGGAAAAACCTATTCTTAGAACGAAAGCTTCAGCTTCTCTACATGAAAGTGTATCTTTTCATAGAGATAGATCAAAGTAGTTTTAATATTGTCCACCTATAAATATGCAACTATATACAGCCGTAGCATGTTTAAGTTAATGGAATTGCAAATCATTCAAGGGTTTCACGAAACTGTCCCAGCTTGGTGAAACGTCATCAGGACATGCAAATATGACCGAACGGTGTGTCGTATGCCCGCAACGCCCACTGTGCTCTTAGGTTGTTACTGACTAGTATGTAAAAATTGTGTTCATTTCGAGAGTAGGAACCGATAATAATTTATTAGGTTTAGTTAAATGTTTTTTACATTTGTTTTATGGGAAATTTCAATACCTTTAACGTTGAAATTTAATAAAAATGTTTCAATTATTATTTTGGCTACATTTGTGAATTCTAAAACTATATTGTATAATAACTCAATTAATAAATAACTACAATTTTAAAATTCGCTACTTTTGTGTTCAATTTCATTAAAGCAACTTTTATGTGACATACGATTATAGCAATAAGTCAAATAAAACAATAAGAAGAATATAATGGTAAATAAGTTAAGAAGATATGTCATATCCCGCCACGTTGTAGATTTACTAATATTCACCTTAAGCTCGCCGGGTTAATGTACAAAGAGCCTTCAGTTTTTGAATTATTTATTAATTAATACTTTTTAACACAAATTTGGTATAAGTGCGGCCTTATCACCACAGGAGATCTCCTCTTCCAGTCAATTAAAGATTAAAAAAATAAAATTATTTGATTTTATAAAATATTAGTGTTTCCCGCAATTGTCCTGCAAATAAAATTTACGTTGGTAAAACGTAAAAATTCCTTTATTATCGTAGGAATTTCAAGAATTTCTCTTTTAGTACACTACACTTCTAAATACAGTATTTTGGTGTGTGCGTCGTCTGAAAGTCCTGCGGGCAAGAACGTAATACTTTTTTAAAACTTTTTTTTGTAAACGTATAAAAAAATTAACAAAGTGGGAACCCGCGTCACTTGGAAACCGTCCAAGCGCGTTGACCACTAAGCCATAGTTTCTCATCAAGCTAGGTAGAAATTCTTATACGCTTGTTACAACTTAGTAGTGAGATTCTCTGTAGGGACAAAAGAGTATTCGAGACACACAATCGACATAGCAATTGCAGCGGTACTTATACATCAATATTTTTAACATCCCTTTTCTATCTAAACCAAAATTCTAAAATCTATACTAACAAAGTCACGAACAGGAGCTAGCAGAATAATAGCTTCTTGTCTAGACTGAAACAGTTTAATATAACCTTTCCATATAACGCGGGATAACTTAGAACAGAACAGGGCAACTTTAAAGTAAAAATTGCTAAAACTCACCGACAGACCGACCGACACGGAAGAGCAAAATTGAGAGAGTAGTCGTCGCGAAATAAATTTTAAGGGGTTGACTGAGCATTATGAAGTTCTAGGGCAGAATTAAATGAGATTGAGAGTTAAAATGAATGGAATATGATCTAATTTCGCTTGGTGAAGGATAATTGCTGAGTGACCGGGGTGGTATCTTGACAGACCTAACACTTTGCCAATTAGTGCGTCTCCGGTGGGGTCGGAGTTCGAGCGACGGACTTTATAACGCTTTTATGTTACTCACCTATTTTGTATTTCCTTCATTTCTTTATATAAAATGAAATAGTTTTATTCAGTATTCATTTTTATATAGAGTATTTTCATCTAGTACAGACATGTCTTTTAATCATCTTTTAATCATCGTACATAAATGTTATGTTAATTAATCTCTACTCTTATGTTAATTCAATAAAACTTTACAAAAATGCGTCATAAAAATGTTTTTTGATAAAATAGTAATAAAAAACAAATGATCAAATTTTTTGTCAGTCTGTTTGTCTACACACATTTTCGGAGCTGCCGCACGCACATATTACAGAATCACATATATATACCGACACACATATCCAATATACTGCATATGTAACAACACCTTTCCACACACATAAAATATATACCTTTACATAAAACTTTTTCATTCTAATCATTAAAAAAATATAATAAGCAAATTAATTAAGAATATTGTAATTAATTAATTGAAATTAATTAATTATAGCGATATACAAAAAAAATATAAACAAAAAACTATACAACACATATGTACATATGCCCATACGATAAGAATGACAAAACTTCGCTACTTCCTGTAATAAATCTAACGTCTAACTACTAAACAAAATTCTCAACTACTACGCATATATACATACCAAGAGACATAAATACTTACAACACATATAATATGACGTGGGTATATCAACATAACTAATTCAAAGAAACAAGTAGTTATAGTGAAAGTTTAAAGGACACTTTTGGCTAATTAAACACGGCAATTAAGCCTTATCAAGTATATAACTAATATACAGTATACAATAAGTTAAGAATATGTCATTTTGCTTTATATATAATATGCGGATTCGATAAATAAATTGATACCCATTAACCCATTAAGCATGGTTCGAATTCTTTGCGATATTAGCCATTTATTTTTTTACTTATTCCCAATTTTTTTACTTGTTGTATTTTTAAATGTCATTAAAAATATTAGTATTTTATTTAATTTAGTATAATAAGTGAGGCCGGTCTGTGGTGTGACTGTAAATGCAACTAGTTGTGGGTTCGATCCCCACTCACGAAATAAATATTTATTTTAATGTATGTTTTCATTTCTACGCTCTGGTGTCGAGACAAAGTGCGGCGTTGAATTCCGCCATTCAATACGCAATTCCTCCAGAATTTAGCGGAAAGTGGAGAACTAAATGTCTTAACACTAGGTTCCCTTTGCCTACCCTGCTGTTGTGCGGGATACAGCTTGAAGCTGATTTTTATAAGTAATTTAAAATGTTCGTGACATTTTTTCCTTCAAAAGGACTTGTGTTTCGTTTATTAATTCACGTAATCTATCGCACCGCTAGATTACATTGGAAAATTATTTCCCTGGAGACATTTCGCTTTGAAAATTTGAGGAAAATTGCGACTTAATACGACGACGACGTTTATACATCGACCATTAAAGTATTAACCTATATAAATTCTATAAAATTACTTATTAATTTCGAGTTTCTTATATTAATTTATTTTTGCTTACACATCGTCGCGTCGGTCTGACAGATATTTTCTTTTAGGTTTATATAATAATTATTTATGAAGGCAATCCGCTACAAAAAAGTAACCTGTAATCTCTACAGGCAGGGTAAGGTTCAGATCTTTTCACATAGTGGGGTAGACGAAATAAAGCTTCCGTAAGATAATCCTCGTTACACTAAGTCGCAACTCAACACCGCACACTGTCTACCACTAAAAAATTAAAATAAGGGAAACTATACATTTATGATCCCGCTTTTCTTCACACAGTAAGGCGACTTCGGAGCTTATACGATACCAGATCAGAGTAACGAAAATAAGCGTAACATAAACGGTATTATAACAAAAATATTTAACTTTTGTACCGAATAGAGTAAAGCGTTTCAGTAATTTCCTCCCACTCTACGCCGCCGTTAATAGAAGTTAATTAGTACTAATACGAAAAATATTACTATTTGTAACCAGAAAAACGCGGAATTTGTAACAGTTATAAAGTGATATATTTGGAGAATACGTTTAGAATACGAAATGATGACTTGTGAAGTACCCTATGTACGTGCGACTGGAATTCACGTCACGAGTCCTTCCGCTCCTTGTTTAAATTGCAGGCACTTTCGTTTAATTTAAGAGATAAGAATAATAT
The DNA here is from genome assembly GCA_021202915.1 of Heliconius himera. Lineage (NCBI taxonomy): Eukaryota > Metazoa > Arthropoda > Insecta > Lepidoptera > Nymphalidae > Heliconius > Heliconius himera. The sequence continues at coordinate 517,959 of JAJHJA010000133.1, read as the reverse complement.
AAATGTCTATACCACATTGAAAGTCGATGGGAAAAATATTTTAAATTTTATGATTTTTTTCGAATAACTTTTCTTGTTGATTGGGGTAGACAGAGAGGTACCTAGTGTAATAAGATACGCCATTCCCCACAATCCGCTTGAAATATTGCGTGTCATATGACGGATATCAGCACTGCGCCTTGTTTTATCCATGAGTGAAAATACAATAATTCCTCCAAGTTAAGATCGAATCCACAACCATGGCGTTACTGTCTGACGCTGTCTCAGTGCTCCACAATGACCTTGACGTGACAACGTTTTACAAATTGATAAACACCGGCTGCGCACGAAAAAAATATTGTCACGTTCCGCTTTAGACGAACACGCAGGTGAGAGTGTGAAACAAGCCCTAGAAATAATTATTGCCTCATCACCTGTGCAAGGAAATGAAAATATAAAATATTTCATTTCTTCGAGTGGGAATTCCTTAAAATTAATTTTGTAAGCAATATTATAAAATAAATAGCCAAAATGGTGCGACTAATTATTACTTTATTTTAAAAAAAATGTGTAAAATCTGCCAAAATGTCTATACAAACCTTCATAAAAAAGGATAAACTTTAAAATTAGTAAAGTGAAAGTATTTTTCTTTCCTAAGTGTAGAATAATACTCTTCATTTAATTAAATAGAAGCAAAGTTGTTTCGAAAAGTAATATTTGATACCTATACCCCCTACCCAATCGATTGCCACTGTCTGCGCCTTTTATTAGTAAAGGTTACGTGTCTACGATTTCAACCTTTTAAGCCCTTAAATGACGTTCAATTTAGAGCACGGTATTTTGTAATAACCTTAAATATCTATGATAAAACGAAATAATATTTTCTCAAATTTTAGGAAAAGGTTTTAGGAAAGATTCATAGGATTCATTCACGACGACCTAAGAATTTTGGTTGAAGGTCGTGAATTCGAGTCCTACTCGGGGTAATTAATTACTTTTCCTTTCCTCGCTCTGGTCCTTAGACAAAGCTTTCTACATACATATATGTACAAATAGAAGTCTTGAAGTCCAAGATTATATCAACTTTTTGATGCAGGTTTAAAGGACAGTGCGCTTCTGTAATAAAAGGGGCTCATTACTCGCACGTGGGGTAGGCCAGGATAAGGTGATGTAGTCGAGTGCTAGAAGGGTGAGGAAATTATGCCGTTATATTGTCAAACTTGGCTATAGCTCCGGCTGTAAAACCACAGTGTCTTTTCGATATGTTTGGTTGAAGTAATGATGCCGAGATAATATTTAAAAAAATGTTTCTACGGTTTTTATTATAAAAAAAGTCCATAATACATAATTATAATATAGTGTGAAGAACTTATCTTAGGAAAAACTACTGTAATATTACATCATTTAAGATAGTAGTGTCCCACACACTTTTGAATGTGGGTTGTGGGTTCGCCACAACCATCGGACTTACATTCAAAAGTGTATGAAAATCCCTTCTCGGAAGAATGAATAAATTTCATTATTTTCATTTCTCTGCTAAAGCACGACGTTAAGTTTCGCTATTCAATATCCGATGTCTTAAAGATTGGACGGAAAGTGGGGAACCAAGCGTATTACCAACTACCCCAGCTGTATCCGGAATACGGCACGAAGCTAAAAAAATTCAGACACGTCACAAAATTTAAATGCCAAATCGATTTTTAGCAATAAATCCACATTCAATTTTTATATTCAAAATGTTTCCCTTACTAAATTAAATATTCATGCCATTAGATGTTAAGCCTCGTTGGTTATTATTAAAAATATCAGCATTGTTAGACTCAAAGCAAATCGGATGTCGCCCCCAACTTAAGTGGTCCTGGAGCTGAAGGACTTCTCAATATTGACTCCAAATTTTGAATAAAAAAAGCCTATTAATTAATTATCCCAATCTCATCAAAAAGTCTCATCTTTCTTTATTAGTACTAATAATTTTATAATAAATAAGTTTACTAAGCATTTTATATGAATACCTATACAACGTATGTATGATCAGTAGAGATAGAAGATACGAGATGGATGTGAAAAGGTGTATTGCTCCCGGTAATACGGTTAACGGAGCCTTAACTGCATTGATGAGACCGCGAAACTCCAGCACAGCGGCGCGTTTGGCCAATGCAGGGTTGGTACTGACGGCAGCGAAACGTGGATATTACAGAAGAAGAATGAAAGAAATATGAATGCCGTGGAGATGCGATCTCTTCGTACGATATGCGGAATCAGTTTACCTGATCAAATCCGCAATGAAGAAATACACATAAAGGCAGGTACTAGCGAGAATGTCACAGTGAGAATGAACAAGAATGTGCTCAGCTGGTTTGCGCACGTCGAACGAACGAGTGGTGAAAAAATTGCAAAAAAGACTTTTGATGGAAAAGTGAGTCGTAAGAGAGGTAGGGGGAAACCTCGGTCGATCATCGAAAACACACTATCAAAGATACTGGACGAAGGTCACTTAAAAAGTATGAGGACTCCCCGGAGGGCAAGTATTAAGAGGTTGATGACAGTGGACGAGATGGAATAGGTATGTAGAGTCGCTCTGATCTCTCTGACTACCCCGCTAGGGATAAAACGTGAAACTAAGTTAAGTTACCTATACAACTACTTCGTCTATGTGGGCTACAAAACGCAAAATTCCGTTTCAGTTGGTATTAAGGAAAATTCTTTTTTCGAGCTCGTCTACACTCCCCAACCTCCCTGCTTTAGCACGTTCCCACTCCATTCTCAGGTCATAAATAAATAATATAGACATTATGATATTTTGCTATCTGAAATATATAATTATTTTTGAAATTTCCTTTGCAAAATACCCTGAAGCTTTAGATTCATATTTTTATACAAAACATGAAGTCGAAATAACAAATATAAACGCATTAAGAAACACCAAAATGCGCCAAATTTCACATCTTAGATGAAACTTTGTCGCCGCCAATGATTAATGAGGGGGGACTCTTAGCCGAGCGGATTTCAGGTACCCTATCGTTGAGAGACACTCGAGAAGCGTTGATAATAATTTTATTTGTAGATTTTGCTTACCTTTTAATTGTAAATTTTAACATTTGTTAAAATAATTTTATAATATAATGTCACACACAAAATTATTTTGTAAGCCCTTTCTCGTTGAAATGGATTTATGAATAGCGAAACGTAAAAATTATGTAAATGAAATATTATTTACAACGTTTATATCTAAAATCTACACTAATATGAAACTTATATTACAATATTAAATATTTAATTTCCTCGAGTGAAAATCGAACCCACAACCTGTCATCATGAGTCGTTAACAGACGCACGCTACCTGCAGACACACACATATCAGAGTCATTTCGATCACTTAGAATGAGTCATGTATCAGACTCTTAGTTAATGCCATTTGACCATACAAGCGAAGCCGTAGGTAAAAGTTAGTAACTTATAATGGAATCATTTCATATCAACGGCCTGCCCGGTTCTGAGAGTACTTCACTTTGCATAACAATATGATTCATAGCATAATTTTGACCTAAACTGTTAAACAGGTCAATAGTTGATTGAAATTGCTTCATTGTAAATTTTAATTGAATTAGTTAATTATAGCTACACAAGAGAAGTTAAAACTAGTTTTAGTAGAAAATCTACTAAAACTAGTTTTAACTTTTTTTTAGAAAAATTGTTTATTATTAAAACCAAGGCGACGGTTGTGGGTTTGATTCCTACTAAGGGGAATGAATTGTTTTCATCTCGCTCTGTTCAAAACAAAGCGAGGAGCTGATTTACAACATTGAATAAGCAACGAATATCCCTAAAATAAGGTGGGGCATGGGGACTACCTACCCTGTAATATGGGAGATAGAGTGAGAAGCTAAAAAAATTGCCATCTCTTGTACATGCGTAGCAATCTCAAGACAGACACACACATAACAAGAAAAACAACAATGCAACATCCAATATCGTAGTAGTATATAACCGGAACGCAACCGTTATCAAAATAAAAGACTCCGACCACCAACAGCTATAAAAGATAACAATATGAAAGACCGGAATAAATAATCGTAAACTTAAATGGAAAATAACATCTCAATTTCCGATTTGGCACTATTTGAACTACCACCTAGTTTGCAATTTATCAAAATAGCATTACAGAACTAGAAAAATATAATATTGAGTTAGAAGAAGACATTATAATAGAGTTTTAAAATAAAGATAATAAGCTCTATATATTAAATCATAAATTCCATTATATAAAACAATATGAATTCCTTGTCTTTAGCATATTATCATTTATTTTGTTATAATACTTCTCCTGAATTTGCTTCAGTTGGTACTAACTAAAAGGATAGGGACCCTTTTTTGTTGTTTTACCAACAGAATAAGAAATATAACAAAAAACAATATTCAGTAAGCAAAATAATAAAGATGAATAAAAAAATGTTTAGAATAAAAAGAGGGAAAGTTGTAGTCCTGAAACTTTGCCGAGAATCAGTTAAGTTTTTGTATTGCAAATGTTTTTAATTGCAAAGTTGGAAGAATTCTTGAATGCTACGGACGTCTTGTTTTTGCTTTCACTCAGCATTTCGGGCGGACAGTTCTCTCAACCGCTGTCGTGTGCCCGTACTGGGACCATATACTTATTGAACTGTAGAACGCACGTAAAAACCATTCTCATAATGAAATTAAATATGTTTGTTGATTTATACATTAAATTATTAATAAAACCTTATATATTTTCGTGGAAAGATTATTTATTAACATAGCACAAAATTACATGTTTTATTGAATATATTGAATAGTCAACTATTCACATAATAGATAATAACTAAAGTAATCTTTGACGCGTTTCGTACAATACGCATTTCTATAGCAGCGACAACGCACAGCCGAAATTACGCAGCGTAGGACAGTGGAATTTTGTAAGTGGACACTGAATTTTTATATGTGGATACTGAAATTTTGTAGAATGGAAAATGGAGCATTAAAAGATGTTTTCAATAAAATGAGATTTAACGTTGTACAGTTCACGCAAACGAAGTTGTGGTCTACAATTGTAACTCGTTTTCGTAATAAAAAATAGTTTTGTGTAGCAATAACATTTTCTACGAAACAATTGTTACAAAAGTTTTAATAGACCTAGTAAGTACATTTTCATGGAACGTTACCGGGTCACAGCTGTAAAATTACATGCAAATTAAAAACCCCCTCAGATTGTAAGCACGGACATTTTAAATTATAAAACCTGCTGGCGACAGTATGCAAATTTCTTAATTACTATTTTCAAGTCAAGATAGCTATTACTACAATTTTATAAAAGATTTCACTTGTTATGATTTAACTTTTGTTTTGTAAATTAACTTAAACATTTTAAGTGAAATTAAATGAAGGATTTTTTTTATTTATTTTTTATTGTTTTTCATTTTAAATCATAACATACAAAGACCGCAGGCGTTGAGTTTCATCTCCACGGCGCAAGTCGGCAGTGACTGGGGAATTGAAGTGTCTTAATAGGAGCGGAGTGTCTCGACACTAGGTTTCCAGGTTTCCTGTGCCTACCCAGCTAAGTACGAGATACAGCGTGAAGCTAAAAAAACAACATCGTTTTTATATAACCTTCACAGCAAAATAATTTGACAATTATCGCATTAATTTTAGACAACTTCAATACGTACTTAAATAATATTTGTATGTATGTATGTATATGTAGTATCTTTTTACAATTTAAATGTATTTTTGAGGAAAGTAATTATAAACGCATCTATCAGTTTTCTCGATACGAAGAAGATTGTTTTATAATAGTTGGCCAGCCATTTTTGAAAATAAAATATACGAAACAAAAAAAGTATTTTTATTATATCATGCCTACAGATCATGCCCACTCGAGGAGATGAAATATTTACTTAAATTTATATTTCCATTTCTTCGCTCTGGTGTCGAGGTTAAGCGCGGCGTTGAGTTCTGCCACTCAACACGCAATGCCTCCAGAATTCGGCAGAAAGTGAGGAACGGAGTGTCTTAACACTAGGTTCCCTCTGTCTACCCTGCTGTGTGCGGAATACAGCGTGAAGCCTACAGATGCTGTAATATATTATTATACTAACCTTTTCTTAACATTCTTTCTGCTTTACACCTGTAACAAAAACGACATAACATTAATTTCAATGTTTTAATATATCAACCACATTTTATAAAAAAAATTAAATTAAATTATCTTTTCTTAAAGTTAAAACCATTTAAATTAAGATTATCATTTTCGCGCCAAAATTAGTAAAAATTAGCCAAATAGTTGTAACGAGGCGATGACACAGTTCCGAAACAGTGCATTTACGTTGGAAGGCTCAGAAAGTCGCTCCATTTCAAAGCACAATAGACGACGGAAGACAAAAGGCTTTTCATTTTCAAAACGGCCCGTACATAATACAAAATTATGTATGTCATTGGCCTAATTTTCTAATGCAATATTTAAGCGAAGACGACGCCGTATTGTGATGCAAATGTTGTTAAAAGCTGCCAATTATTTGTTTATGCATAGTTTAATACGATTAGAGCCTTACTTGGTTTTTAAATCATTATCATAACTTTTTTTTTGAAGCCAGTCGTGGCGTAGGGGCATAAAGTTTAATTGTGACGTGACTAGTTGTGGGGATCAAACCCACAACGAGTCGGTTTACAGTCACATTTTGTGCCCCTGCGCCACGATTGGCCTCGTTTATTTTATATTAGTTAAGTATTTTCTTCAATATTAAAAAAATTATAATTTAAGTTTGCTTATCACTTTGTGTTAATTATAAATAGTCAGGGGTATTGTTTTTAATATGAACAATTTCCTTTTGTTACTTCATTTATTTTGTTTGTTCATTTCAATTACTCAGGTATTTTTTTCTAATATTAAGAATTTTATTTCCCTTACTTATGTCTACTTATTATTCTTTTTCAGCTGATTTTGATTATTTAGGCTTATATTTTCTTATTAATAATATAAATACGAATAGTTCATAAATATTCGTATAGTTCAAGCGGGCGTAGTCGCGCGGGTTCCCTAGTAGAAAATATAGAATGCAAACTAAAAGGATTAAATTCTCTTTTTATATTTTGGAAGATTATACATCACCATCCCAAGGGTCCGCAGAGTTTATATGAAGGACCTGAAAAAATGTTTAATCTTAATATTTTGATAAAGCGCGGCATTGAGCGCCACGTCTCATTACACAATATCTTTAAAAAAAGGTAGGGACATAGGGAAATCTCGAAGGTAAAAAAATTATACTTCTACCTTTAAGACATGAATATAATATAGCACACAGGCATAACCAGGTTGTTTCCATAGCTAAGACGCTAAGAGGTGGTGTTCAAAGGAATTTGCTAGGATCGTGGAAATGACCTCGATTCTACTGAGAACCGTAGAGGAATTGTCGTAGCAAGCAAGCCTTTGCTCCAAATACCAGTAAGCTTCAATAATTTTAATTAAAATAATAAATTAATAATGTAAAATATAAAGGCCGATTGTGGCGCACCGCAGGGGCACAAGTGTACGACTGTAAACGTGACGGGTTGTAGGTTCGATCCCCACTCGAGCAAATGAAATATTTTTAAGGAAACTGATTGTCTTACACTAGGTTCCCAATGTTTACTATGCTGTATGCGGGATACAACGTGAAATCATTTTTTTAAAATAAAGATTAACAATTACTATATTAAATAATGATATAAAGTTAAAAATTATGTCGTTTAAGATTGGTGACGTACAATATAAATTCAGATTGAGTCTTCTGCAATGTGCAAATATGTAATTATTCAAACAAAAGGGCGATTGAAAGTTAAAGTTTAATAAGTTTTTTGTTGGATTTTTCTTTTAATTAAAATTATATATTTGTTTAATCGTTCCACTTCACTTCACTTGGTCACTTCACTAACTGTTTCAAAACCCGTAATATGTAAGTTGACTCGCATCGCTACCAAAACGACAATTTGTGACAGGACTTAGTGGTTATTTAATATTTACTCCGATTCCACCGTCATGAGTGCCGAACGGCTTGTCTATCCCACATTACAACATTACATTTTATTAACATAACATTTTTAATCGGTTAAGAACTTACTATCATCACATTGTATATACACTCTTCAGATGCACTACGAGGTCTCTCTTACCCAAAATTTTTAAAAAAGTCGACTATCTAAAAATATCTTTAAACGCTTTAAGCTTAAAGTTGCTGCGACAAGCGCTCGAGCACACTCTCCTATAAGAGTTTTACGTAATGCAGTCACCGTAGTGAATGAAATTCACAATTACGGACGTACAGCATGTGTATCGTATAAATTGTTAAAAATCGATTTAAATATACTGAGGCCGTCGTGGCGGAGTAGTTCGGCATCTGAGTGTAAGCATGACAATTGTAGGTTCAAATTTCAGGGATGAATTTATTTAAAAATAATTTCCAATTTTCTCATCTGGTGGACAAAGCGCGGCGTCAAGTTTCGCTTATCAACATAGAGCGTTTCAAAAATTGGACGGAAAGTTTGGAATAGAGTGACTTAATACAAGGTTTCCTCTGCCTACCCTGCTCTCCGGATAAGCGCCGTGAATATATAAGAAGTGGCTGAAAATCTTCAAAACTACAAAAATCAAATCATTCATTTAATTAGGCAGAATTTGACAGAAGGGCAGGACGAGAACTATAAGTAAGCAATGATGTTAAATTTATCTTTTTCCTTATCGATCTGAAATCGAAATATTTTACAAATGCGAAATTAACATGTGCTTTACTTATGGTCAGTGATATTTTATTTCAAATTTAGTATACCATCTACTTACACCTATCATCTTGTCGCAATATGAAATCAAAGCCACACTAACAAGCCTTGTGTTTCTGTTCTGTTCTTTGGTTATCTATATTATTCAGCTATGCCTGAAATTATTAACCATAAATATTGGACACTATTATTATCTGTGCAGTCTCCTTATATTAGCATAAATTTACGAATTTCTACCAGAACCAATTAACACATAAGATCTTTAAAACCAATATATGTATGTATAAAACACCTAGTTTTAAACCTTCCTCCAATATCTTACAAACAAAAACCGCACTGACCACGGCGTTTGGCCGAAAAGGTATATTTTAATCCGGATCTTGCAAATATTAAAACATCCGCAGTATTATCTACGGCCGACTAGACCGCAGAGGATTAAGGAAGCGAGCTAGCTTTCGGAATCGACGTCCATAACTATTATATAGAGAGCTATCAGCTGTAAGCCTTTACATTAAATAGTCAGTAAAACATTAAGTAAGTATTATATTTTATCTTTTATTTGCGGCTTGGCCCGAATGGTCAAACGGAAGTAGCTTTATATGACACAATTGACATGACATTCTAAGTGCTAAAAGTAACTGCGCAGGTACAGTGGAGGATTAGCGTGACGTTACGTATAATAATAACCGATTAAAAATAATAATCGATTAAAAATATTTATTCAATTTGAACCAGTCCAGTTCCTGAGATTAGCGCTTTGATAAATCAAACATTTTAGCTTTCAAAAAAATAAAAAAAAAAACATTTTTAAACATTTTTAAAGTGTTATTCCAGACTTAGGAAAGAAAAATACTTATTTAGAAAACGTATAAAAATTTGAACGTAGCGGGACTCGAACCGCGCCTCCTGGAAACCGACCAGGCGCACTGACCACTAAGCCATACGTTCTCGCCAAGCTACGTCGAAATTTTTATACGCTTGTTACAACTTATTAAAAAATTTTTTATACATTTTCTAAATAAGTATTTTTCTTTCCTAAGTGTGGAATAACACTTTAAAAATGTTTAAAAATATTTAAAAAATAGTATTCTCTCTTGCCAAACGATAATTCTTAGTAATTATCTTTGGGTAGCGGAAATTTGTAAAAATCTCCTTACAGAGATACTAACAACATAAATAAGTTGTAACAAGCGTATAAAAATTTCGACGTAGCTTGGTGAGAACCAGTGGCGTAGCTGGGGGGGTGCGAGCGGTGCAGTCGCACCGGGCATCAAATGGAAAGGGGCATCAAAGTCTACGATCAATTCTTCTAATTTTTTTTCAATCAAGAATCAAGGAATGTACAAGAAAAATAAGAGAATTAGCTTCACGCTGTATCCCGCACACAGCAGGGTAGGCAGAGGGAACCTAGTGTTAAGACACTCCGTTCCCCACTTCCTGCCGAATTCTGGAGGCATTGCGTGTTGAGTGGCAGAACTCAACGCCGCGCTTAACTAAAAATAAATAAATAAGAGAATGAAAATGAAAAATACAATCTCGCTATCATGTCAATTGAACATGAACTAGTCGATACTGTTGATTTTGAAAATGTGATTAATGACTTTGCTAGTCAAAAAGCGCATAATCTCCGTTTTAAATTTTTGCAATTTTTTTACCAAAATCTAATGTTATAACTTATAACTTAACTTAGCTTCACGCTTTATCCCTAGCGAGGTAGTCAGAGAGAACGGAGCGCCAAACGCTACGGTCTCTACATACCTCTTTCACCTTGTCCACTGTTATCAACCTCTTCATACATGCCCTCCGGGGAGTCCTCATGCTTTTTAAGTGACTTTCCTCCAGTATCTTTGATATTGTGTCTTCGAAGGTCAACCGAGGTCTCCTCCTATCTCTCTTACCACTCACTTTTCCATCATAAATCTTTTTTGCCATTATTTCATCACTCATTCGTTCGACGTGCCCAAATCTGCTAGCGTGTTCTTCTTCATTCTCACCGTGACATAGCTCGGAGTAGCGCGCGGGAGCAACCTGCGCGCGACTACTGGGGCCAGGTTAGTAGGCGGCCAGCTTCCCCAAGCTGACCGCCCTCTGGCTCATTAGTGCGGAAGGCGGCGATCGTGTGCCGCCCTCCGGAACCAAGCTGACATGGCACAACCTTGTTTAACACCCGATCGGATGTCAAACCAGGGCGACACGCCAGCTCCTACTCGCACGCGGGCTGAGTGATCTCTGTAAAGAGACTTTACGGCCTGCAGCAAGGGTCCGCTCACATTGTACCAGGGTAGTATCTCCCATAATTTCGCTCTTACAACTCTGTCAAACGCCTTTTCTAAGTCCACAAAAGCACAGAAGACTTTTTGGTTAACGGCCATAAATTTTTCTATGATCATGCGGAGGGAAAAGATCTGATCGATACACCCTCTTCCAGGTCTAAAGCCTCCTTGGGCCTCCTACAACAGCCTTTCAGATCTCTTTTGCATTCTTCTCGCTATTATTTTAGCATAAACTTTACTACCCAAGCTAATAAAACTGATAGCCCTATGGTTTGCGCAGTCTTTCTGTGAACCTTTGCCTTTATACAAAGGCACGATGAACGCACCTCGCCAATCATCTGGAATCTCCCCTGATTTCCAGCATAAATTGCACAAAAACCAGAACAAGTCCAAGATGCGTGGCCCACCATATTCGATCATCTCGGCAATAACTCCATCTGCTCTCGCTGCCTTACCACATTTCAGATTTCGTATTGCATTCTCAACTTCGTTTATACTGATTTCGCCATCAGCTACATCAAGACTTAACATTTCGCTGTTACTTGAGACTGAGGACTCCATCACATTCATACATCTCCTTGTAAAATTCCGCCCATCGCTGCAAAATGTGTGGTTCTTTCGTTAAAATTTCATCGTCCTTCGAAAGCAACCTCGCAAGCAACCTCGAGAAACATTAACTTCTCGTCAGAAAAGCTACGTGTTTTCTCTGAAGTTGTTCGTTAACCTTTCGTCTCTTTCATTCTCTGCCTTTTCACGCTTCATCTTCATCAGTACTTTCGTTTGGTGCTTTTGTAGCTTATACTGTTTCTTTTTAATTTCTCTCATACTTTTATCCTTAACTGAGGCCTTATAATCCTGCCATGCTTTCATTTTTCTTTCTATAGCAGTTTCTACTTCATCATCCCACCATTCGTCGGGGTTTTAGGTAAAGCCTATTGCTGCTTCTTTCGTGCAATCCCTAAGGTTCTACCAGCATACTCCAATACTTTCATTTCCAGATTCGCTGCTGTCTAGCTTCTTGGAAACTCTTTCTTGATATTCCTCTCTAATCAGTGGATCTTGAAGCTTCTAGTTTCTTATGCGATAACACCTTGTGTAGTTGCGCCAACCTGCAAACAGACCCCTTATTCTAGCAACGACTAGATAATGGTCTGTTCCCAGCTCAGAACCACTAAACACTCGCGTGTCTATAACTTGGCTTCGAATACGCTGATCCACTATGAATAAATCAATCATACTTTTCACTTCCGCTCGCTCCCATGTATACATGTGAATTTATTTGTGTTCAAACGTCGTGTTTGCCACAAACAAAATCCTTTTCTTGCAAATTTCCAATATAAGCTTTCCAGTCTCATTTATCCTCTTGTCACCATACTGACCTAGCACTCCCTCGTAACCGCTTCGCGCAGTTCCGATTCATCCGTTTAAATCGTCACATATTATTAATTTTTCATTCCCTCTAACGCACCTTGACACTCTCCCAAAACTCAACTCCTCGAGTTCGCCTAATGGAGTTGAGGATACTGGCGCATACGCCGCTAACAAGAATATTCTTGTTATCCCCAGCTTAAAGTGAATCCAAAGCAGTCCCGGGTGGATCGCCTTGTATTTAACCGTTGCACTAACTAATCGATAGGATAATAGCACACCTACATCTTGACAGCCCCGCTGGCTTTCTGGTACGCCGGCCCAGAAAGCGACTCGACTGCCCGGTAAATCGGTAGTGTTATTGCCCTTCCGCTAGGTCTTAGTCACGCAGACGACATCCAAATCTCTATCATCCATCACATCTAACAGTTCATTCATCTTTTCTTACATTCCACGTAGCTATTTGTAGCTCCGTCCTCCACCTCCCGTCGTTCCGGACATGGCGTGTTGGGCGGCGGTCTCCAACGCCGCATTCGTCGCCACTTGACACACCATTATACCCCCATTATAACTTATATATAATTATTATTATTTTGAAAAAATTATATATCTACTCTACTGTGTTTTGAAATCTGAAATTATTTTGACCATTTTAAAGGGCATCAAGTCCTAAGCCGCACCAGGCAGCAAATACCCTAGCTACGCCACTGGTGAGAACGTATGGCTTAGTAGTCAGAGCGCCTGGTCGGTTTCCAGGAGGCGCGGTTCGAGTCCCGCTACGTTCAAATTTTTATACGTTTTCTAAATAAGTATTAAAAAAAACACTTTATATAAGCGACTAAAATATTATAAATATATTCTTTCAAGTCCCATGTACAAATGTATATGACGATCATGAATCTTATAAATAAATAATAAATTGCCATAAATAATACGATTAATGCCATCATTATTTTTTTCTTGTTTCATTTGAATCTATGACAAAAATATACTTTGAATATGCTTCTATTATAAATAAGTGTTCTAAGTAATAAATAGTTACGCTGCGCATTTGTGTTGAATTATATTATAGCTTGCAGCTATATCATCGTGAGAATGCAGTGGAGAATTCTTGCTCTCATTTCACACATACATATATGTAACTATCACTAATAGTACGTACGGTATCTATAGGAAAATTGTATTTTAATCAAATATTTCGGACGATCTAAATGGCCTCACGTACATTTACAACAAAAACCACTGTATTATACTATTAAAATAGAAAAGCATAGAATACCTGTTATCAAACTGTCAGTGTAATTTTCTGACACGTACATACGTGTGTTATAGAGAGTGAGAGCCAATATTAGAACAGTAGGGCCAGATCTTAGTTATTTTATAAAGCCTGAAAGTGTCTAAAAAAAGACCCAACACCGGTAAGTACTATTAGGGAATATAGATCTTGGGTGGTGGTTACTTTTACCTCCAAATCCCATAAGCTGAAAGCGTCTACGAACATTTTTTTTTATCAGCTTCACGCTGTATCCCGCACACATTAGGAGCAATTAATATTCTTTACACTTTAATATATAAGACTCGTAAGATCTTGTTATTTAGTAGAGTTTAGAGGTGTTACAACCATTCTTAAGTATCTGTCTATGGACAACGTCATTTCTAATATTATGACCAAGGAATAATTTAAAAAATGAGCTTTATAATGTAACGGTACTATTTTTATGCATCTTAGTTATCTAATAAACACCAAAGTAACCACCGCCCAAACTCCATATTCCCTGATATTACTTACCGCTGCTGGGTGTACACGCACAGAAACTTCCAGGCTTTATAAAATAACGAAGGTCTGGTTACTATCAGCTCTTAGGTGATTATTTTTGCCTCACATTTAACATATTAGTTTGTCTATTTATGTTTATAATTTTTACAAAAAATACATATATACAATACAAAATTTGTATTTTTTGTCTGAAATCTGAAAAAATGAATAAAAAACTACTTTTAAATTAAAAAGAAGACTTAATATGGCACCAATCAAGGCACTTTCGTCCCCCCATTTCCGCCGAATTCTTGACACATAGCCATGTTAAATGGCAGAACTCAACGCCGCCATAACAAGTACATAATAATTTAAAAAATATACACTAAAAACAAGATGTTTTACAACATAAAATATATAAAACGAAGAATATTAAATATACTCAGAAAAGCGTAAATCATTAAATTTGTTTGTTGAGGTAAACCTTCTAAATTACTGTCAAATATTGCCAGAGTACGGCACAATCGATAAGGAGGTACGCAGCCTATCATGCTGTTCGGTGCTCAGACTGGGTTAATGTATAATCAATTGCTCCGGCGACATGAGACCGGGCAACTTTGTTAAGTAATATTTATTATATTAAAATATCGTTTGCTTGCTACTTTATTCTCACTAAATTCTAATTTGATTTTGGCATAAAATTTTAAACGAATTACAAAATTTATTTTATTATATTTTTGTATATGGCGCAAGTATTGAAAATAAATACAGGTGCATACACCACGATATCGACGATGAATTATTTTTATCTCCTTGCTCTATATATAACACATAAAAAGCGCGCGGCATTGAGTTCCGCCACTCAACACGCAAATGTCTCGAAAATTAAATGGAAACTGGGAATAGACTGTCTTAATACTAGGTTCCATAAAAAACTGTCATATTTTGATACACCTCCACTGCGCTACGATGGTTATAATTAATAACAGCTTACACCAATATTAGCCATATGTGATAAAAGCCCAGTTATGGCTCTATAACGCTGATGCTCGCTAAAATATTGAACAAACAAAGTCTACATATATGTGCTCGGGCCAGCTAATTTCCATACCGCGTCCTTGCTGTCTTGGAATATTCAATTAATATTAAAAACATACATATATGTATGAGTAGGACTCGTCTTCATATGATCAGCAAACATTGAATTTCAATAAACGTATTTTTAGCTTCTTCTTCATTTAGGATTTTTAGGGAACCCGGGAACCTAGTGTTAAGACACTCCGTTCTCCATTAGGACACTTGCATTTTCTACTTTTCGCTGAATTCTGGAGGTATTGCGTGTTAGTTAAGTCTGCCTCCATGCCAGAGCAAAAAATGAAAATTATTATTAAATTATTTTTGTCTATTCCTCGAATGAGAATCAAACCTATCGCGTTTACAGTCACATGCGTCTTGTGCCTCTGCTCAACGCTGGCCTCATCAAATGTTGATACTTATTAATATGACCAGAGTGTTTGCAGTTTTGCACTCGTGGTTGAATGGAAATACCAAGTATTGTGTATGACGCATTCTAAGAGCCCAGGGTAGCTCTTTGCACAGATATAGTGGGTTCGAAACGGTTATTGTGAAAAATATAGACCGGTAAAAAATACAATTCTTATCAGTGGATCCTAATGTCAAACAAACTCTTTACGACTATTTAAGATATAAAAATCTTTAATATGTAACCGAAACAACTTCTTGTAAATAGACAACCCAAGTGTTAGTTTCATCACTTGACAATAAACCTTGCTCCATCTAAATTGTAACATTGAGGCTTCAGATATTAAATCTCATACTTTAAATTCATTTCTTTGTTACAGTTAATCTTGTGATGTGTGTTAAAATACAATAACTTTTATTCTGTGATCCAATTTGTCTAAAATAGTAACATTTCCAAGATCTGTGACTTCCTTCGATATTATAATAATAACAACAATAATATGTAATACTTAAAACCGTAAAAAAAAGAGGCCGGTCGTGGAGCAGCGGCACGAGGTGTGACTGTAAAACCGACTGGTTGTGGGTTCGATCCCCACTCGAGGAGATGAAATATTTACTTAAATTTGTTAGCGTACTCGTGTAAAAGAGGGTAGATTTAGGTGGAATAACTATAAAAGCAGTGGAATTGTGTCAATCGGGGGCACTCGCTTGTAAGTGACGGCCCCTATTGGAAGGAAACTAGTGTGAAGTATTGTTAGTAGGTGATACATATCACTTATTGCAATTACATAGTATCTCTTTCAAAATAATTTAGAATCATATAGACGATGTGCGTTTTTAACGTGTTTTCTTTAAAAACGTTACCCGCTTCCGATTTTTAACAAATTTATATTTCCATTTCTTCGCTCTGGTGTCGAGGTTAAGCGCGGCGTTGAGTTCTGCCACTCAACACGCAATGCCTCCAGAATTCGGCAGAAAGTGGGGAACGGAGTGTCTTAACACTAGGTTCCCTCTGCCTACCCTGCTGTGTGCGGGATACAGCGAGAAGCTAATTTAATTTTTTTTTTACTTAAAACCGTTGATAATGCGCAATACTGCCGTTCTTTTCGTTTACTTATTTGCTCGTGTTAACCAAATAATTTTACCCGCATCTTTACATACCCAGACAAAACATTTAAAACGAAATTATTTCGAATTTAATTGCTCAATTTGGAACCTTCATTGTTTCCATATTTTAAGTCCAAAAGATAATACTACAAAGGGTAGGGTAGTATAAAAATAAAAGGTGCAATTCACCCTCTCCACCCTCATGCCTACGTTCTAATAAGCCCGCGCTAACAGCACTTATCTGGTTTAAACCCTTAAAATGAAGCAATAAAAGACAATCCCACACGTGTGTCCCGTAATGTTTACATTCAGCAATCAGTGTTCCGTTTTATATTCGAGCGCCATTTTTGCAAATGTCACGTTTGTCGTACTGTATGTACCAAATATTTATGCGTTTAAATACGAAAGCTGCTCAAAGAATGAATCGTAAATATTTGAACATATACATATATTTTATTACAGAAGAAAATACGGAATATTTGAAAATTCAAAACTCCTAACACGAAAAGCTATAAAATATACAAACAACTAGGAAAGAGCTGATAATCTTTTCACAACTCAACATATTTACTTGAATCACAGCTAAGAACACTCACGAGTAGATCATCTCTTAGACACAAAATACTTAATCAAAAATCAGTTCATCCGTTTCGGAGCTATGATGTCACAGACATAGACACACATACACAAGCACGTCATATACGTTTGACATATGTAAGCATGAGAGTGTGTCAGTGGTTAAAAACACTTTTATGTTGTACAAAAAAGGTTTCCTATTCTAATTCTGTCCCAATTACTAGACCAGCTAGAAGTAATAAAAAGGTATTAAACATGTTTTTTTTATAAATATTATAACTAATAAGTACGATCAACAATCTGAGATATCTATCTCACTACAATAGTATCTCTAGACGACAGGCAAAGCAGCTAACTTAAGCTAGCTTATTAATAATAATAATAAACCTGCCGCAACAGTTATGGCGGCCGGGCGCACGCGGGTCGGTCGGTGTTTGTGCGCAAACATTTTAGCCTGCATCGGCGTCAGCATGAAGTCATAATTATAAAGCTCATAATAACATATTTTCAGTGAAACCTAAAGAGGGTTGTGAGCGTTATTAATATCAAAGACTTATGGCAATTTTAGCTTAACATATTAAAACGTGCAAAATCGTTTAGTTTTTTTTTTAATATTATGTTTTATTAGCTTCACTCGATCTGGTTTCGAGGCAAAGCGCGACGTAGAGTTTCAGCACTCACAATGCCTTCAGAATAAAGTGGAAAATGAGGAACGGAGTATCTTAAAACTAGGTTCCCTGTGATTACCCTGTTGTGTGCGGGATACAGTGTGAAGTTCGAAAAAAAACAAAATACTTAAAATACGAAAATCTAGGTAGGATTGACGAAGATTGCCTTCGTGTTTTGTTATTGTTTTGAAGTACAAGTGCATAAAAAGGTAAATTTTACTTTCTTCCTTAATAAAAAATTAAATATTAAGTAATTATTGGTTCTTAATACTTTGTCAGGATTTTTTTGTTTTTAGTGTATATTTCGCATATAGGTAGGTTTGGACAGATGGAACCTTATGTTAAGACACCCCTTCCTCAATTTCCGTCAAGTTTTGAGTCATTACGGCCGGTGATATATATTACAAGTACCTATGCAGAAACCTATAAGATAAATGTTAATTTCACCAAAAAAAACTTCACAAAATACAACAAAAATATGTAAATTTATATTTCCGAAGCAATTAATCACGCTGATATTATTTAATATGTGATGAAAATGAAGCAATTATGAAGTGCCGCGGAGGTTTATAAGCAAATTAATTTTAATCTCTGTTAGGCGTTGAGCACATGGGTCGTAAAAAATTATCCCATACATTATCAAAACCAACCGACTCTTAATAATGAGTTCATTCAAACGGCGTCTCTAGGGGACGTCTCTTTTTTAGTACTTCAATATTAACAACATAATATTGATAGTGGTCAAATATAATATTTAAACAAAAATATCAGTAATGAGCGTTTTTTTATATTTCTTTATCAACATAAAAGAGATTGTGGTGCTGTGTGACATCTGATCGTAAACGGAACAGTATGGGTTCGATCGCAATTTGATTATTCTCCATCATTGTTTGTGTATCTCCGCTGTGGCAAAACAAATCCCGGCGTTGAGTTCCGCCACCTAGACACGCAACGTGGCGAATTTGGGTGGAAACTAAGTAACGAGGAAAAAAATAATGTCATCTCTCTTTCAGCGACAAGATTTATCACTTCACTATCCTTTCATATGTCACGTCCGCTTAAGCATTGGCATTTTCAATGTAGGCGAAACCTAATGGATTCTGAACTAACGACTAACTGTGCAGTTTAACAGGTGACAGGTTACTATTTGTCTACTGTCTGTAAAAGAAGATGAATTAATATTACTATGTGAATTTGAAAATATCGACTTATTTAGAAAACGTATAAAAATTTGAACGTAGCGGGACTCGAATCCGCGCCTCCTGGAAACCGACCAAGTCCGACCTGGTATTTTTCTTTTCTAAGTGTGGAATAACATTTTATAAATGTTAAAAGTATTGAAAACATATTGTTTTCAAGTCACACAGGAGACTTTATCATATACGTATATTTACTTGGTATACATATATTTTAGCGTTCGAGTGTGGAATTGAGTGTCATAACACTAAGTTCCCAAGTTCTCACTGCCTACCCTGCCATGCGCGGCATATAGCGTGAAGGTTAAAACAAATATAACAAAAGACAAGACTTTCCCACGGCTATCGAACCCACAACTAATACTTGCAGCCCACTATTATTTCTAAGCTGTCGAGTATATTTTAAAAATAATAACACAACTATAAACAATTCAAGAGTAAAAATCAAGAAAAGAACAATGTTACAAAGATGTCTAGCGGACCTTTTTAATTCCTTAATTATATCTTTGTTTAAGCAAATTATAAAATATGGCGCTTAAAACCTTTAAATGCATAATGAAGACAGTCTTAATTATGAAAAAGAGGGACATGGTGGAGATGTTTCATTTTTATTACGTTTACCGTTTGAGAGGAGTAATTTTAAATTCATAATTTGTTCTTTTATTTTTGACTTTTAGTTGCTTTTGAAAGAAAAACTAAAAAAAAAGTGTTAAAGCTACTATCTGAGCTTGGTACTAAACTAACTTTAAGCTCAATGAAGTAAATATGTGTATATAGTAATGTCGATATAAAAATACGTTAGGTATACCAATAATTAACTCTATTATATTTATTTTAAAACTATGAATAATCTTCTTAATATAAATTTAAATTTAATGTTAAAATGCCCAAAATTACAGATACCGCTGTCAAAATGTTATAGTAAAATTATTAAGCATTCGAGTATATTTCATAAATGTCAGCGAGCTTGATCTATGTTGCATTCCCATTAGCACTACATGCAGACTGTATTTAGAATATAATTAAACATTTTTAAAATTAAACATTTTTTTTTTCACTCTTACGCTGTATCCCGCACATAGCAAGGAAGGTTGAGAGAACTTGGGAACTTAAAGGAAGAAAGAAAGGCCCCAAGGTTTGTGAGTTCGATTCTCACTAGGGGATAACTAAATAAACTAAATATTTCATATATTTATTTATTTATATGGATCTCCAACTGTCGTACATATTGGTTAACATTACATATATTCTTAGGATATACTTATACTATTATATACAACTGATTATAGGAGAACATATAAATGTATATTATATATTTTCAATATCGTGCTTGAAGATAACGCCAGAAATTGGAAAACGGAGGTGTCTTAACGCTAGGTTTATTCTGCCTACCCTTCTATATGCGAAATAAAACGTGAAGTTAACAAAAAAAACATACACAAACATTCCCATGATTGGAAATCGAACCCGCTATGAGACCAATTTCATTACTTAAACCACCTTAATCCCACTGAGACGACTAACCATACTAATATAAAGATATGTTTGAAAATTCGCGATTGTCGTCGTAAAATAGCGAATATAAGTCCATGCCTCGAGCACGTAAAATATCATAAGTTTTTAAAAATACTGAGACGGGCGTAGTTGAAATTCAAAGTGGTTACCTTAAAAAGATATGCTCTCCCACAAAGAGCCGCGGTGTAACACGCTCGTAAAAGTTACCACATACTTTTTTACTTTAATAGCTTCACGCTGTATCCCGCTTGTAGCAGTGTAGGCAATGGGAGTTTAGTGTTGACACACTCCGCTCCCCACTTCCCGCCGAATTCTGGAGGATTTGAGTATTGAGCGTGTTATTGCCTCGAAACCAGAGCGAATAAATAAAAATATTGCATTTCTTCTAGTGAGAATCGAACCCACAACCACCTATCGCGTTTACAGTCACACGCTTATACCACAGCGCCACGATGAGCCTATCTACTATATGTATACATAGATATATTACAAATATTATGAAAATAAAATTTACAAACAAATAATGAATCACCTTGATGTGAGCTTCAGATTTCATATATTTTATACCCTTAGGGACCTCCAGAATGTTTTCATAATGTTTGAAGCGAAACCGACCATTATATAATATTGTGTTATACAGAAAACATTTATGAATATTTTGTTTTTTATAATTATATTGCAACTAGCGATATGCACGCAGCTTCGCTCACTTAAATTTATTGCAGCGAAATTTAAATTTAATAATTATACGAAATCTTTATATAAATTGTAGGCTTTGTTATTCTGATGTATCAGCTATGCTACACATAAATGCGTTTAGTAGTTTTTGCGTAAAAGTAGAACAAACCTCCATCCTCACTTATATTACTTTCACATATATTATATTAGCAGGATATCAATGTTTTTTCATCGATAGACTAGTTAAAAAAGATAATGTATTTTCTAGATATGGTTGTGAAAAAAAAACAGAAATCAACTTTTCTCGGACATTTTATTGACCACATATGGTATTTGGAAAGAAATCATTACATGGCAAATATCATAAAAATCGTAATATTTCATAATAACTCTATTACCTGTTACAATTTGTTTATTGAGCTGCTAGTCATCCATTAATGGAGAAGAATATAATAAGACTAGTGGGCACGCGCAGCTTCGCCCGCGTATTTGCACCCTTAGGGGTGACTTCTAAAAAAACCAAGAAAAACGTGTTCAATAAAATATTTTTAACAGTATGAATTTAAATTTTTATAAAAATCGGTGGCGATTTAAAGATTTTTTTGTATAAACTTTTAACCCCTTATTTGAACCCTTAGGGGAAGAATTCTAAAAAAACATGAAACACGTGTTCAATGAAATGTTTTTAAGAATCTGAATTTCAAATTTTATAAAAATCGGTGCCGATTTAATTTTTTTTCCATACAAACTTTCAACCCCTATTTCATCCCTTTAGGGTTAAAATTTTTCAAATTTCCTTCTTAGTGGATGTCCAGAATATGAAAATAAACATCTGCCCAAATTTCACGTTTCTACCATCAGCGGTTACGGCTCTGCGTGCGTCTTACCTCAGTCAGTCAGCACAAGTCCTTTTATATATATAGAAGATATTTTAAATGCCAAAATCAAAAAATCATTACGATGTATACAGTGAGTTGAGAACAAATTGATAAACATTTCTAAATAACGAAACTGACTAATATAAACAGTAAACAAAAACCCAAAAATTTAACTAAACAAAGCAAAACTAAGTCCAACGTTCACTCCCGCCCAAACGTCCTAAGACCCAAACACACCGTAAATATTGGCATATAGCTAGCACTAACGAGCAAATAATTAACTCTGAAACAACAATGGCCCTCGACCCGGACGACCACGGGCGTTTGACCCCTTGCGAATATATTAATTTGAACTTAGTTAGTGTAGTGCAGTTATCATATTGATTGTTAACAAATTATAATTTACAATTTGAATTGTCTGTATATTACTTCTTTTATAGAGGCCAGTCGTCGCGCAGGGGAACAAAGAGTGACTGTAAATGCAACTGCTTGTGGGTTGGATTCCCACTCCAGAATGTGAAATATTTATTTACATACACTAGGTTCCCTCTGGCTACCCTGCTGTGTGTGGGACACAACGTGAAGCTTATTTATTTTATTTCCTTCTTTTATTTAAAATTAAAGCTAACAACATAAATAAGTTGTAACAAGCATATAATAATTTCGAGATAGCTTGATGAGAACGTATGGCTTAGTAACCATAGCTAGTGTGGTCAGAGCGCTCGGATGATTTCCGGGAGGCGCGGGTTCAAATCCCGGTGCATTCAGATTTTTATACGTTCTCTTAATAAGTATTTCATTTATTTTTCTTACTTTCTGTTCTTTTAAGATACGCTAATATTTAAATTTAAAGAATCCATAATATTTCTCTCAATGTACGGAGTACAGGATTCGAATCTACAATCAACGTAATGGACCAGGTAGGTAGTTAAAACATAGATACTTTAGTTATCTATACTTTATTACTTATACTCTGCTACATGATGGTGTCGTTACAAAAAATACTGCTAGAAGTTCTCAAAGTTCTTTATATAGTTTTCATTTACTCAAAATGAATAAAAACATCACAGTACGTACATACATATATACATACATAAAAATTTTGTAAATTCACACAAAACCATACCGACGACCACCGTTTTGCCACTGGAAACCGACCAGGACCTGGTCGGTTTCCAGGAGGCGCGGGTTCGAGTCCCGCTGCGTTCAAATTTTTATACGTTTTCTAAATAAGTATTTTTCTTTTCTAAGTATGGAATAACACTTTAAAAATGTTTAAAAAAAAATGTGTTTAACTTTTTTTTTTATTATTATTATTTCTTAACACTACAGACACTTGGTCCGTACCTTTTTTTAATTTATTATTATATCTAATTTCCTTATCATATATATTAATTACATTATTGTTAAGCGCCACTCAACACGCAATGTCTCGAAAATTGGGCAGCGTAGGACGAAAGAACTTTGAGAAAAAAAAAAACTCAATAACTACGAATATTACATTATAGAGGTATGTATGCATTTCAAAGGCAACGTCAAATGAAGTGTAGCACAAATTGCGCTCTCTATTTTATTCCTTTTAGTGTCAATGGAGTATAAAGTACTCTTAACATATTCCACATATCCTTGCATGCTACGTTCAGAACTTTCATTGGGAATCCTTTGAACACTGTAGTGGCGATTGTGTAAAAGCCTTTATGATATTTAATAGTATAGTTATTATAACTTTAACGTATAGTGCTTTTATATAGTATTTTTTATATAGTAGTCCAATAAAAGTTTATTCCTACAACAATAATCAGTGTTGTATAGTTAATATTTGTATTAAATAAGATTTACTTTTAATAAATACACATTTTTTTCAAGTCGTGGCGCAGAAGAACAAGCGTGCGACTGTAATCGCGACAGGTTGTAGTTTCGATTCCAACTGAAGGAAATGAAATATTTCATTTTCTCCTTATTTTCTCCTTCTGGAGAGGAAGAGCGTGGCGTTGAGCTCCACCATTCAACACGCAATGTCTTAAGAATTCGGCGGAAAGTGGTGAGTATCTTAAGGAAAATGAAGCGTCATTACACTGGGTTTCCACGTTCCTTCTGCCTGTCATGCTTGTGTAGTGCAGGTGAAGCAATATAATTTTGTTATTAAAATAAGAAAGAAAGTTATTTAAGCTTAAATTCTTGATTTATTTTCACTTTCACACTTTTACTAAACTAATATTACTAAATTCGATCGGAAAGAACAAGTACTCTTGAATACATTTCTCTATTTTATATTTAAAAACTTGAATTCAATCAAATAAAATAAAACTAAGAAAATCTCAGATTTTTAATTTCTAAACATTCCAATCATAAACATACACACAAACACACATTTAAATATATTCAGAAATCAAGAACTAAGCGACAAATAACCGACCCTATTTAATTAAAGTCCGACTCGTAAAGGGGTTAAGCATCGACACTGGCCGCCCGCCCACGTCGCGTACGACGACGTTCAGTTCTAGAGATTTGGGTCGGAAATATTCGACCCCTGAAGCCTTTACTTATATGTACATTCAATTTAGGTTAGAATGTGATCTTAATTGCTGTGTTTAATATTGACTTTCTCATTTTTTGCGTCAATTAAATGGTCAAAGCTGTTTATTTTGTTATTTGATATTGGTGTAATTAGAAAATGACATCATCGTGACGCAATTATCTCATGCCGAAACGCCATACATATAAGTATTATAAGTAACTCGATGAAGTCATCGAGTTTACTGTCACCTTCACGAGACATAAGGAAGGAAACCAGGACTCAGGTTTCGCCATTTAATAGTATGTTCGTATGTAATAGATGTGGAGAACTTAGTGTTTTAATATTACTTACCCAGTAAAAAGAACACTCAAAAAGTTACTTAAATAGCAGTTCTTTTTAATTCTAAAAACGTCCAATTAATATTTAAAAATGAAGTTATTATCGCATTTTCCAAATTAAACTAAAATAATTTAACACTCACGACTACTTGACTATTAAAATGTAACTTTACATAAATTAATTTTAAACCGGATATTAATTCGTGAATCGTTTAAGTTTAAAGGTTATCCGGGCAGTAGATTAGTCGATATACGTTTGAAATTAAACTTGCTTTTATTTGACATGCCGTGTTTTTATGTGTTTTAGTGTATGTAAAATCCTTATTTGACCCACTTTCCAGTGTCCGATTGACCTGAAATATGAATTAAGATTTCAGTTCTAATAACAATGAAATTACATACAATCAATACTGTTTGTTATTAATCTAAAATGGCCGCCGTAACTAAATAGCATATTACAAATGTATGCACAATCCCCGTAATATGAGTACCAAAACAAAGGTTATGATTTGTAAAATTAAATAAACTAACTTTTTAAGAAGACTGACTGTCACGTGTTGGAATTTCACTGGACTTTCATTTTTTTCTTTTTATTAAAAAAAATAGCTTCACGCTGTATCCTGCACACAGCAAGATAGGCAGAGGGAACCTAGTGTTAAAACTGTACCCAACAACGACGCGCTTTGCCTAGTTACCAGAGCGGGAAAATTTGAATTTTAAATATTTAATTTCCTCTAGTGGTAATCGAACCCACAACTACGACTGACATGTATGTACATATTTAAACAAAAACACTTTTTAAATATGAATTATAATATACTAAATATTAAATATTACACTCTTTACGAGGTGTTAGTGCAACAAAACC
This sequence comes from Heliconius himera, assembly GCA_021202915.1. Lineage (NCBI taxonomy): Eukaryota > Metazoa > Arthropoda > Insecta > Lepidoptera > Nymphalidae > Heliconius > Heliconius himera. Next base: position 491,993 of record JAJHJA010000133.1, on the reverse strand, counting down.
ACATCAGCCACAGCCACATACATTTATAAATACAACTTCATTTATTATAAAATAGTATTAAGCCGTAATTTTCACGATTTTCACAAGGTAATTAAAAATATCAGGCTTTATTTTCGGTCGGTACACCGCGAACCGACCACAATAATAATGTAATTAGCAACGAACATTTCTATTAAAACTAATTAACGAAATATTGCCTTGGCCTTCGTTGTTGTGTCTACGAGTAAAAATATATGTTGAGTTTTGACACTTAACTGTTAAAGTTGGGAACGGAATGTCTTAACAGTAGGTTCCCAAGCTCCCTATGTCTACCCTGCTATGTGCGGGATACATCGTGAAGCTAATAAAAAAAAAGGAGAAATAATGTTTTTATATAATTATGTACATGTGGGCTTACCACATTGGATTGGGATTTGTACAAATATATTTCTAAATTTCTTTTTTTTCATACGATAATTGTTAATTTGGCACAGGTTTCGTCGTCTAATAATATAGATAAGTGAATTCACAGCATATCACGAAGTGTCTCTACAATTGATGAAGTGACTAATTTGTTACTTTGTTATCACTACCAAAAAAATGTGAGAATCTTATAAAAAGAAATGTTTTCCGTTTAAACGTGACATTTTCTTTAACAAAAATAGTCCATAAAAAAATTATCCAAAGTTACGTAGAAAATTATAGTAAGAGATATGAGCGTAATTTCTCTAAGGCAGACTTAAAAGGCATTGTTTTATTATACTTAATGAACCCGCCTCATTAAACCCGTGAAGATCATTAGCGTTGTGATTGATAGCATTTTCATAGTGAGGCGTAACGTTTACAATGTGATAGGAAGATATCATATTTATTATGTATCACGTTTGATGTAGAACAGATCTGCTTTATTAATCTCAATAACATATAAATAAATAACGAAAACAAAACCGAAAAAGGTGTTTAGTTCGGTGCATTTTTTTATTGTTTAAAGTCGATTTTTTTCCTTTAAGCTATCTTGGTAGCAAGCCACTTTGCTACCCATTTTATGCCTTTATTACCGTTATCGTATGCACACCGTATTTTTTTTTAGTAAAAATATCCTAAAATACGAATTTATTTGTTCAACACGCTACCTGATCTGCAGTGTTACAAGCATTTTTTTACTCGTAGAATTTGCTTACGATTTTTTTTAAGATCATACAGTTGTATATAATTCGTAATCAGATTAAATAGAATATTAATATCGGTGACAGAACGCAACGAAACGTCTTTGCGATAGCAAATTTAATCTTTCTTAATACCGCAAATCTGTGAAAGTTTCATCTCTGCTGGTTTTCCCCTAATCCTCCTTCACGGTTGATTATTTATTTAATTTTTTCATATTTGACGCAAACTTCGCCCCGAGGATATCACAAAATTCGTTTTAAAGAAATTGGTGAAGGAATGAGTTTATGAGTAGAAAAATTGTTCCATTTGGACTCGAGAAAACAAAATTATTTACAAATGGATATAAAAAAATTACTGTATAAAAATATAAGGAGAAGAGTTTTATTTAAAGAAAAACTGTACGGAGCCTTGTTTTAGTTTGTTTTTATTTAGTAGCTCATACTTTTATATAACACGGGCTACAATTTACTTTAAAAAATATATATAAATTTCATGAATCTTTTATTATTTCAGACAAATTTCATTTCCTTCTAAGTTACCAAAATAAAAATAAGTAGTTTTAGCTCTTCAATATATAAAAAATACTAATAGGTTCTGAGATGACCGCATTCAATCAAACAAACGTTTCAGCTTTATAAAAACTCATATGGATCAAAATGCAAAAATAATGACCATTAAAAAGCATTTCCATAAAACATTATACGTAAGTATATATGCAGGTACAAATCTCATCAAGGGGTGTGAAATACGGGCGTTATCCGTTCATACAAAATACCCAATAAACATGAGTGGAATGGCAAAAGTTTCCCTCGTGGGGTTCCAGGGAAAATTTCAGGCAACAACCAAGTCATTTACATGCCGACTTACCGAGTGTATATTATATTCGCGTGAATGATTTTTTAGATAAAATTGACCTACGCTGTCATGGTTCCGGGAAACTTGTAAAGGAAAAAATACTTATGCAGTTATGAAATGTTCCATAAAATGATTCATAAAGAAGTTGATGATAAAGGATGAGGCTCGAGGCGAAGGAGGTAGGGGGGCGTAGCGTTTGGAGCTTCGTTCTCTGGCTATCCCTTTAGGATGAGGAGTGGACAGAAACAAATATTTAAATTCTTATAATTTAAAAAATATCTCAACACATAATTATGAAAGTATTAAGTAGTATACTTATAAGTAGTACACTCAAGAAAGAAATATTTTATTTAGAAAAAAGAAATTACGTAGTGAGATTGGAATCCGCGCCTCTTGAACGTTTTCTTAATAACAATACAAACACCTTACCCAACTTGTATAAATTTAACTATAAACATTACAATAAACATTCAAATTTCACAACCGATACAAAATATATTAGTAAATATATATATAAATAGGTGCCCCACAAGCTGTTCTCGCGTAATGTCCAATAAACACGAACGAGACGCAAATTTACTTTGCATTATACGGCCCTACGCCGATATTGTCTATACGCGTGATAAATTCCTTCGCGGGCGTGAGTTACTTGTGTTACGTTAAATTAGAAACACGGAGTATGTGAGAATTTATGATACAATAAGTTGCTTTCATTAGTGACGTGAGGTAATCATCACTTTATTTTATTTCAACTTTAAAGGTTAGAATGTTCAGACAATATACATAATGTACACGGCCATCGTGGCGCATTGGATTCCACATGGATAGAATAAACGCTAATGTCTAAAAAAATGGGCGAAAAAAAGCGCGATTCCGCAATGTAGCTGTTGGGTGACGAAACAAATGTACAGGTCCATTAAAAAATCGAATAATTTTAAGCACAACAAAATATAATTAATTCCAAATATTAATTCAATAACAGATAAATACAATAAAGTAATTTAGTTTAAAAAATATTCTTAAACTAAACATCTACAAAAGGGAAAATACTCCAAATCTTAGAAAAGCGAAACAGGATACGGTACAAATGTATAAGAAAATAATTTATAGTCCTCCTTAAATCCTCTTCTTGAGCTCCCCGGAGCGTGAAACCATAGCTATGTAGTACATTGAACAGATCTCCATACAATACCAAATAATATGGAAATTCTACCATGTTCCTTGTGTATCCTTGAAAGCAGGACGTGCTAGTAATATATAATATGGAAATAATTTTATATTTGCTCACAACATCTGATAAACTATAATTTTTTTAATATACGGTACTTAATACGTTCATATATGAAATTAAAAATATTTAATATTTTCATTTTCTCGCTCTAGTAACGAAACAAAGCGCGGTGATGATTTAATGAGAACGGAGTGTCTTAGAGGTAACCCGACAGAGGTAACCTAGGAACTTAGTGTTGAGATACTCCGGACTCGTTATTAATAACGTTTTTTTAAGAAACCAAAATTCGAACCTAGTGGAACACCAATCTGCGCCTCTTAGAAACTGTGTAATAGGCGAGTTGAGTAGTTTGAGTTTTGCTACGTTCAAATTTAAAACCAATTCTAAAAATGTTAAGTATTTTTGCCTGAGAACGTTAAAAAACTTATATTAATCGAGATGAATAAAACTCGCACGAAGATGAATTAAAATAAGCACGTATGTATATACAATCCATCCAAAAACCAAATAATCTCAAAACATCGCAACAAATAAATTAAAATTAAAACTAAAAAAAAAAAAGAAAAACACACGATAAGCAAACCGAGTGAAGCTTAAAAGCAAGCGCTATTCTATTAGTGTGTAAATCCCTTTATATGGGCGAGACTTGAAAACGCGATACACCGAGTGCGAAGTGGGGGAGGTGGGAAGTGGGAGTAGTGACGTGTTGCTTACGCCGGGATGTGTGGATAATCCGAGAAACTGAATATATGTACATGCATACAGTATGGTCGACGAGTCGTGGCCGCCCTGCAGTTAGGCTTTCTGGACAAAATGATAGAAAAAAAGAAAAAAATCACGAAATCATATGAGCGCAGCCAACTACTGCTAACTTCAGAACGACCAAGAACCGTCGACAGTATTGTATGTATATATGTTGTGGTATAGTTATGGGATCGATCCTAAATCAGAATAATGAATTATTCTTATTTCAACAGTGTCAAGACATTAAAAATCTACATACCATTTAAACTTTAATAGGACCTAAACAGTGGCTCATTCCTTTTCTTTTGTACTTACCTGAAAAATAAAAGAGAGAACAATATAAAATGGCTCCTATTAACACAGTTCTAAGACACGTTTAATATCAATAAAAAACAGTAAGTCCTGCGTTACTATTATTAATTATCAATCTTTCATTAAGTCTTTATCTTTTATAAACATACAATTATTTAAATGAAAATTATAATTTTAATTGAAATCTGTAAAAGAGTTAAAATTAAAAAAAAAAACAAGTAACAGTAATTATCGTTCTAGGCTTATTATATTAATCCCCAGTAACTTGAATAGCAGCGACAATAAAAAAAAATGTTTCGCCTTATATTTTATATTTAATGAGGGCACTAAATACTTATATATACATACTACATACATACCCACAGCGAGAGATTAACTCCATACGAACATACGACTATGCTAAGAACTCGAACAAAACATAAGTCTAAACACTAATTAACACTCATAGATTATCTAATCCCCAGTTACTTTCATTGCAGCGACAACAAAACAAATTGTTCGCGTAATACCTCCATCCCCCCCTTCCCCCCTCCACTAAATAGCTAGGCAGGGGGAGATTAACTCCGCACGTACATATATATTGCTTCCGGGTAGACAGAATGAGCCGAGCGATCATCTAGTGCTTTTTTGCATTTTTTTTTTCAAAGCTTTGCAAAGTAGTGAGAATGTGCAATATCTATTCATATTCACGACAGCAGAGGCTGATAGATGGTGTTTTTTAATGTACAATCTATTTATACTAATATAAAGCTACTGACACGTTTATTAAATATGATATTAAACGATTTTAGTCAAAATTAAACTTCGTCGTTCGTTTACCGTTCTAAAGAAAAGATGATAGTGAATACTAATAAAATAACGCACAACCAAAACTACGCGGCGTAAAACGCTGACATTTGTCATGTATGTTGGAAAGTGTAAGGATTTTCCGAAAAAATGGAATACGAATGAAATTTTAGGTCTTGTACTCCAAACGAAGTTGAGGGCTAAAATCAGTCTTTCCATAAAGCTTTAGCATATAATAACTAAATAAAAACATTAACATATAAATAAAAAAATATTAATCAAAGCATCTATCACAAAATACGTATATTTTAATATGAACCAAGTGAATAGGCGACTAAAGATCTTCTCACATGCAGGCTACAAAGAACACCATGTATAGCGTACATGCACAATATGCGGCGATCGTTACTTTGAGATATAAGAAGTTAAATCCCACGAGACCAATACTTTAGCTGGCTATATTATCCTTCGAAATTGCTAGATTGAATGAGATAGTGGTTTATGGGAAAGATGAATGGTTATTTTCTTGAAAATTATTTGTATATTTAAATATAACATATGTAGGTATTAATAATTTACACTATAATAAAGCTTTAGCTTTACGCTGTTTAAAATGAACCTAGTGTAACGTTACTCAATTTCATTCTTTTCATCTTAAAATTATATAAATTCCCTCAAGTGAGCATCGAACCCACATCCATTACGTTTCACTGTACCACGACGACTATAATAATATAAAATTACGTAATAGAAAAAAAACTATTTAAATTACAAACATATGATATATAAAACCTTACCAACATTACTCTATACTCGTATAACATACAATTACAGTTCAAGAGGTACTACACTCCACAATCTTAGGAGTTACGTGAAAAGCATTTTGTTCGTGACACCGCACTATTAAATTAGACATTACTTGCCGCTCATTCAAAAACCCTCACCGTCTGAAGCATCTAAGGAAATATGCTGTATAATGTTATATTTCTGATGTTAGCGAAGCGTTTCAGTTTTGTAAAGTCCATGACAAAGTGCTTGTCACTTGAAAGTTAATTAAAAAAAAATGTATATTAGATTTAGTTACTAAGAGCAAATTGCACGGCTGTATAAGAGAAGATTCAGTTATTTACTAAAGTTAAATACGTTCCTATTTTCGAATAATAAAGCTCAAACATTTCTAGTTTCATTTAAAATTAAAAGTGAACTTGAAGTGACAGGTAATATGTATGCACATGAGGCAGGGACTAGCTTTTAAAAGGCAATGATACATACATAATACATAAACGTTTTTATCACCAACCCTTAAATTAATGATAATCTGTTAATAAAAATTGCAAAAAGTAAGTTGAACCAAATTTTATATTCTTATAAACATTATTATTAGGTACATTCCCAGTTTGACAGTTAATATCGAAGACGCGCGCATCTCACTTCTTCTGGTTGAATTTGGTGATGCAGAGAGTCCTCTATCGGCTCAGACACGAAACCGAAAGCAGGCATTGTAAAAAGCACTTAAGTCTACAAATTGGTCACACTCACAAGACTCTGGCACTAATCTGAGCTCCTCACGTAACGGTGGTCACCGGTAATGTGCCATTATTGTCCTATAATTATTATTATATTTTGTATCAAGAAATACATGTTTTATTTCTTGATATATAAGATTGCTGTAAATTTAAATAACATCTTTTACATAATACTCAAATAGAAGTAACGTACAGACCTTTTTTAAATTAAAATATACTGAGAAGCAGAGAATAAAAATGTTTTCTTTTAGCCTTAGGTTGGTTTGTAGAGAATGCCTGAGGCATTGCTCTCCCATTATACTTTGTTAAGATAGTGAAGCTTAAGGAAAAAACGAAGTAACTTCAACAACGATACCGCAAAAACTTAAATAATAAAATAAGTAAAACAAATGCTTGCAAACACAATGGAAACATTACAAACAATTAACTACTTATATAAAGATATATTTTAAATAAAATCATTATTTATGAAATATATATTATTTCGTACTGAAAATCGATAAGAATCACTGAAAATATTTATAAATAAGAAAAATCAGCAATGAGTTTATGTCACACCAAAATATCTCTAACGGTTACAGAAAATGTAGAACAAAGTTATTAACAGCTATATTCTTTATATACGCCTATACCTGTACGTATCTTACGCCAATAGGATACGAACGTCACAACTTGGTAAAGTCAAATTTAAATAATTTTATTCAAAATAAAAAGTTACATTTTTCGAACGAATTTACCATCGGTTTACAGTTAATGCCATATACATGACAAAAACCAGCGCAACAAACACTGCGAGATTTTAGTATTTTTTTGTTTCAGTAAACAAATAACAAAATTCACAATAATTTATCAGCATATAAATAAATAATAATGTAACAACACAAACCAGCAGAAACACACACACAGACATACAGACAGACATCGATCATATGAAAGTGGGGCATTCCGGCTCAACGCTCGGTCGGCCAGTACTCAGTAGTCAGTAGTTAATAGAGTTGGTAGCACGTGATATGCAGAATACAGAACAAGCACAATCGGAACGGCTTGTTTGCCAACCCCCGCAGTCAATGACCCTGTTAACGATCGTGGGGCACATGGTGCGGTTGGTGCACACTACTACATGAATTTGTTACTTGTATGTTTCTTTGTTGAAGCGTGCGACCGTAAACGCGACCGGTTGTGGGTTCGATTCCCATTAGAGAAAATTAAATATTTAATACTTTCATTTCCTCGCATTGGTAATGAGGCAAAACAGCCACGTACACCTAAATAATATTAAAAGAAAATAATTATAAATTATACACTACTTTTATTTGCACATACAGACATACATAGACAGATTTACATACATATATCATAAACAATATTGAGAGGATTATTTAAATACCTTCTATTAACTGGTATTAGTATCGCTATAGTAGCGCGACGGAGTAAGTACACGCCAGGAGTGAGGTCTGACACGAGACGGCGACTATCACACGGTTTCTAACACCACTTAACATTACGTTTTGGTAATTGCTACTAATGCATGCATGTATGTTTAATGTCTCTAAAGTGAATCATTAAATATTTAGTATGTTCTATAAATATTCAAATATTTTATCGTAATCAAATGTTTAGCATATTTAGTATGTTCATAATAATTGTCATTTATATTTTAGTTTGGGAGAACGAAGAGCTAGAACAGTACAAACCCACGACTGGGTCGCAAGTCTTAGACACTGCTACTCATACCCAAAAAATCCTAAATAGTTTCTTCTTTTCTTTTCAAATTATGCGCTGGTGGCCGCCTTTACACATACTATTTCTTTATAGGACCGTTATAAATAAGTGTACATGAAGAGCCTGTTTTCATTATTCACTACCTCCAGCCCATCACATAAATTAACAGATTTCGTTTACTTCTGTGTTAATAACTAATGACGCTGCTTTGTTAAATCAGTAAACCTATTAAATATATTAAAATACTTCATAACCGAAAATCACTTAGGTGTTGACAAATAGATCCAATAGACAACAGATCTTTATGGGACAATTTCCACACAATTTTAATCAAATGACAATTATAAAGTTTTATATAATGTAATATAGCCTTAAGACTACCTTGATAAGTGGACACAAAAGATTTTTTCAATCCAAATCAGTAGAGATTAACGCGCTCAATCTGTATTTTATAAAATTTCAAGCTGTTGTACTCCATATCACTCTAATCCCCTCAAAAAGTACAAAAATGTTTCATATTAAAAATAATAAAAAAACCTTTTACAATAAAGCAGCTGGCTAATTCTAAGATAATGAAGAACGCACCGATAATTTATTAATTTTGCTATAATCTATCAGATGAAAACCTTAAGATAAATACAAAAAGTAATATTATTTATCCTGAAATCAGCGACTAACTGAGAATCGTAGAATAAATGATTATGCTTAATTATTTACCCAATAATCATTAAAGTCGATCTTCGTAGTCGATACGGATGTATTATCTTTGGCGAGGGTAGATTTATATAGACAGATTGTATCTATGTATCCTAACTTATTTATCTGTGCTAATTATATAAGGCGGAAGTGTTTGTTTGGTTGAATGCGCTTATCTTAGGAATATTTGCTGATCACTTGAAAGTTTTAGGTTTTAAATTACAATCTCATAAAAAAAAAGAAAAAAAGGAGTTAGTTATTTCATATACCCATGAGGTCAAAGGCGCACAACTTAATGGTGTTGTAATATAGTTAAAATATTTAAAATAAGATTTTCAAACCAAATAACAAAAGAAAAACATAACCACCGTCTTAGAAGTAACAGTTCCATTTGATCGTAATCCACAATTCCTCAAACTTCATTGCACAAAAACAAGTGGACTGAAAAATCAATGGCACTAATATTTCCAGCCGATTTACAAGGAAATGCACTTTGAATAAAAGCTCGAGCACGATGGCCGCTTAACAGCCGCGCGCCGACGCCACTACCAGCTTTTTATTTTTAATATACCGCATTTCCGTAGCTCCGAACCGAATGTCGGAGTCGTTTGACCGATAAATGAAACTTTTTGCTGTCAACAATATGCTGTTAATCCGCACGATGTTCGTACTAAAGTCTAATAAAGTTCTATTTAGATGTTTGTGCAGTTTTTAATACTGAGAGCTTCACGCTGTATCCCGCTATAATACTGTCAAGAGTGTTATAAGTTAATTATCTATTTTTATTTTATAAACGCTTTGCGGAGATATCAATTTAAAAATAGCTATTTTATTAATGCCTATCTATAACTCTTTTTCGGACTATGGGTATAATTGACAAGCACAACGGTATAAACCTGTGAAGTATTTTATTTCAAGATCTATGTAAGTCCAACTCTGGTCAAACAGCCAAATCCGGCATATCAGGGTAGGCAGAGGGATCCTAAGATAAAGATCTTCATTTCCCCTTTTCCACTTAAATTTTAGAGACATTAAACAATTTTGTGTTAAAAATCTGGATGTATACTTGTTACCAAAGCGAGGAAATGAAAATAGATAATTTCTCTGACTGGGAACCAAAACCATTGCTATTTTACCTGACATGACCTTAGTCTACTTTTTAAGGGACTATTACAAAGAATTACTACTCAAGATATTTGTCTGGATATTGAGAGAATGTAGTTAAGTATTCCATTCCACTTCTCTAGTTCGAGTCTTAATACGTTTATTATATAAATAGCTCAGCGAAACCGCAGGCGGACTGCAATCTATAGCGGTATTACTGATATGCAAATTTCCTTGTTTCTAGGTCAACCGGTATCTCCTACTTCCAATAGGCACTGGCGTGAAATGTTTCTCGTAGAAAGTTTTAAATAAATAGTCCTTACTACCTCAACACAATAAAAAGTTCTTAGTCTTCACTGTATTATTGAACAAATTTTCATGATTTTTTAAATTTCATAAACATTTTTTAGGCAATATTTTCAATACAATATACATTTTAACAACAATATACCTTTAGGTTTACGTGAAAGACCGTGCAAAGTAGAGTAGGTAGAGTCGAAAGGCAATCATTGGCAAACGCAGGGATTGATGCCAGGAGGAAGAAGAAGACCTACTAGGTATGCCGGCATCTAAATGTGTGAAATAGTGATAAACAAACAAAAAGATTAAAATGATTTATAAATTTAAGTTTGTATAGAAATACCTATATATACGAGTACAAATAAAATTAATCTGTTACCGAATGACTGACAGACAACGCACAGTCCATACTATACGGCGTAGAACGCTGAAATTCAGTATGCAAGTACTCCGGAAGCGTAGATGAACGCACACTGAGGCCCGGAATAATAAACCGCTCTCAAACTGAGATCGATCTTAAGATGGCGTTTTCATTCATAAATGATAATTCATAATATTTTAAGGCATCTGGAGATTTCCTAAAATACCTACCGGAACGACGGGAAATAGGAAATATTTTACGTTTTATAACCTACGCAAATAAAATTGAGGACTACAACTGGTTTAATACAAAAGACAAAAGAAATCAATGAACGAGACTCAATATATAATATAACTAATAAATATCCAAGAACGCTTGATAATATTTGTCCCTTATAAATATTACATTACGACAGTCGATTGTTCCTGGCCCTACACAACAAATGATTAAATTATGAAAGCTCCCTCTTATGACGAGGCTCACGTTCCGTCTAAATGATATTTCCCCTACATAAAATAAAATAGATGCGTCACGTCTTTCTTATATGATCGATATTTAAAATGAAGAAATAAAAAAATAGTATTATTTAGATTCACAATTATTATTTTTTATTAACTTCACGTGTGATTTCGCCAGGCCAGAAACATTTCGAGGCCAGTCATGGCGTAGGAGCACAAGTTGTGAGTTCGAACCGAGTGTAATATTTAATATTGTTACTTCCTCGCTCTGGTAAGCGCGGCGTTAACTTCCGCTACTCAACAAATGATGTCTTCAGAATTCAGCGAAAAGCGGAGAACGAAAGTGTCTTAATGGATCGGAATGTCTTAACACTATGTTGTAACCCTAGGTTCTAAATTTTCCTCGCGGAACTCAACTCTGTGCAACATATAGGTAAATTAATTCATTCCTTCGAGTGAGAATCGAATTCACTATTCAGAGAAATACAGCTTTGCAACATTAGAATTCAAAACTAATAGGGGTACTGTGCCTTAATTTATTACAAAAACTATATTTTCATTTTTATTCACATTTCTTCGTAATAAACATAGTAATTAAATAACCGGCAGATGAAATTACAATCATACGTTTACATACATACATAAAGATATAGATAAAATACATACATAAAGATTTTATTTCTACCAATACAAGGCAAAAGAAGAGCAATCCCCTCATCTTACCACAATATTTACAGGGCGCACTGTCCCAAGCCGTCGAGGACTCATCCCTAACCCCTAACTATTCGATTCACGTTGGGGGGACTCCCCTGCGTACCCTGTGAGTCACCATTGAATCATACCAAGTTTATTTTATGTTAATTAATCTTATTATTTCATTATATAGATTTTAGTGATATTAAATTTGTAATTATGACGACGATTTTAAGTACCATATGTGAGAAATATTTATATTTATATTATACCAGTAAGGTATTATATAAAGTACGGAATTCGTTTATTATTTTTGTATGATCTTACCTTAGTCCTAATGTAAAATAAATGGCTCAAGTACAGCGTTAGGTTGCGCCACTTAACATTTAATATGTTCCCTTGTGGGAACATACAAAGAAATATATACATTAAATAAATGATAAAACTGCAAAAAAAAATACAACATACTATACTAATTAAGAAAAAAGATAAGGTGTGGCGTGGAGAATGCACATTTGCAAGAAGATAATAAAAAATATATACATTACTTAGTAATTGCGCCATATACTGTACTATATTCAACGACTAAAATGTTTATATTTTAAAAATATCACAATCTTTAATTTACACATATTTCCTTTTTTATCAACCTGAAAAATGAAGAGTTTATCAAAGCCACTGTATGTTTTTGGTGGATTAAGTCGAAATAGAAACCAATGGTTTTCTTTGACCGTTCAATAACATAGCTAATGATCCACTGCGTACACGAGGAAAATATCTGCCGATAGAACAGACTTTTCCTCTCCAAATATCAACAAATTGGTTTGTGGCTGTACGAATATACTGTGTAATAGGGCTTATTCTTTTCATTATACGATTGTTTGGATATATAATAAAAAAATATTAAAATCCGTCTAGACATACTTAAATAAATCATTTAGCAGTTTTACGCTGCATTCCGCATATAGCAGTGTAGGCAAAGGAATCCTAATATTAGGATACTCCGATTTCCAGTGCCAACGCCGCCTTTTGTCTACCAAATTGAGGAACTGAAAAAATCTTTAATACAATAATTCTACCTGTGAATCGAACCCACGAATCCCACTGTAAATTAATATAAGCTTTTATAACTTTTATCGTATTCAAATTCCGACCTGAAGTAACAGATATCTTTCTAATTTTATTTTAAAATTTACAAAACTTGATACAAGATCAGACACTTTCATCCACTATGCACACGAAGATGTAGCAAATTTATTAAAAATTCAGCTAGAAAATAGTTCTATAAATTCAGAGCGCCATTTGCCCGATTAAAATGCATCGTGTCATATCGAATTTTAATATTTCATCGCGTTAGCCATCCAGGGCGTGTAAACAACAATCTTTTGTAGCGTTCACTGGTAGAGATACAAATGTAGAGAGAAGTAAACTTATACATATGAGGGCCAAACGTTTTAACAACTCAAACACGTTATCGCTACTTTAGTTTGTGATTCCGTGAGAATACAGCATTAGCCTTCTTTTATTGACTTATTTAGTTCTTTATAATTTTAATGGAACAAAAGTTTGGAATCATTTAGGGCAATAAATATTATTAATAATTTGAACTTTCATCATAATTATTTTGTACACGCGTTTATGTTTGAGGAGCAAAATAAAGCGTCAGATTTTATTATAATACAATATAATAATACAAGATATAGCAAAATGACGTTTTAACCCAAAGAAACATATATAATCCTGTGTAAATGTTACAAAAGAACTGCTTGAATCATGATTAATCTTTTCATTTTCCGAAGGTTCAAGGAGTTGGCAGTTTGACAACATCTAATCAACAAAATAAAGCTGCGTGATGTAATTACTTTGTGGAAGAAAACATTTTCTTTTTATTCAAAATAGACTTACTTACTTACTTATACGATAAATGTATGGCATATAAGAGTTCAAGGCTATGTAACGGTTTACGAATTTGTCGCAATTTCTGAAGGTCACACACTTAAGTTTATTCAGCTGAACATTAATAAAATGTGACTAAATATTATTCTTTCTTAAGCTGATATTGAAACGGATTTCCGAATAAACGCAACACCGTATTTAAATTGACGTCACGTTATCCTATATATGTATGTATATGGTAACAAATAATATTTAATCAATATTAAATATTATTTGTTAGTGTACCAATGTACAAAAATATGATAATATACATTTTTAATGAACGTAGTATAAATAAAAATTTCTTAACTTAAAATAACATAAAATCTATCAAAAAAATGTAAATTAAAATTCAAATAAATATTAACTATCAATTATATATTTCCTTTTCTGACAAACTTTACATTTAGACCAAAAGAAGAAATTTAAAAAAAAAACCTTACGTCAACTAACATGTCATTTTCACATGTCACGACAAAAAAGAAAAAAAGGGAACGTTTACATAACATTAGTAAACCGTACAACAGATGGACTCGCAACTTACATCACATAGATACATCACTAGTCCAGCAAATCCATTCGCATTGATCACACGTAACACAACACCAACACGTTCGGCACGTCACTGCGCCAACTGCGGCGGGGGAGGCGCGGGTCCGTGGCGGCGTGCGGTCCGGTGACGTGGTCGGCAGTAACTGCGGGCGGCGCGGCGTTGGGGGCGCATGCGTAACTGCGTAGGGGATGGATTCGCATAATGCTCTTGTCAAACCTTTCTAGGTTTCCGAATTCCGATAGCGTGTTGAAGGGCCGCCCGCTTGATAGAATTCATGGGTGAATATTTGATAGCAATGCCACGCTTATGTAACGTCTTCGCTTTGATGGCCTTTTATTGGGGTCATCGATGCTACTTCACGATGGCAGACATGCTATCTACCTGTTTGATTTATGGACAAGTTATTAGCCAAATAAAAGTGCAAGTCAAAAAATATAGATAATATAAGGAGGGATTTCTCTTTTCTAGTAATTAGTATATTAGTTTAAGTAGGAAATAATATTGAAGTGGTTTGACATTGGTGTCAAAAAAACCGTTAATTAAATGTGACTTTACTAGCAACAAGCAGTAAAACAAATATTTAATATCGTATGTACTATAAATACTATATATACTGTAAGAAGATTAGTTAATAGAAGATTAGTTAAAGAATAGTTTTTCTAGCTCACTACACTCAATATTCTCTTCTTGTTTCTGATAATAAGACAAGTATTGCCTCGGAAGAGCAGTAGAAAAAAAAATTACAACGAGCGACCAAAACATCAATATTCTACCGTCAAAAACTACATAAATTCTATACTGAGAGTAGAATAATAGAAGCAGTTAAACAAAAATTAAAATTTTTTGTTTGTCTCCACAATGCTTTCGTAGGAATAAGCACAATAAAACAAGTTAGGACGGTTGCACAAACATCAGGAAACATTTCCATATTTCCGCACTCCGTCACAATAGCAAACATGTACCGACGAGAATTTCGAAAACTTTCACGAATTTTCGCTTGTTGCGCCTATTTTATTTAGAAGAACAAAAAAAACTTTATAAATATATTTTATTTCTATATCTATATATAAAAGGACTTGTGCTGACTGACTGAGGTAAGACGCACGCAGAGCCGTAACGTTGATGGTAGAAACGTGAAACTTGGGAAGATGTTTATTTTCATATTCTGGACATCCACTAAGAAGGGAATTTGAAAAATTTTAACCCTATAGGGATGAAATAGGGGTTGAAAGTTTGTATGGAAAAAAATTTTATACTGCACCGATTTTTATAAAATTTGAAATTCAGACTCTTAAAAATATTTCATTGAGCACATGTTTATTTTTTTTATTTTATAAATTCAGAATGTTAAAAATATTTTATTGAACGTGGTTTTTTTAGAATTCACTCCTAATAAGCGGGCGAAGCCGCGCGCGCCCTCTAGTTATCTATATATATAAAAGGACTTGTGCTGACTGACTGAGGTAAGACGCACGCAGAGCCGTAACCGCTGATGGTAGAAACGTGAAATTGGGGCATATGTTTATTTTCATATTCTGGACATCCACTAAGAAAGGATTTTGAAAAATTTTAACCCTAAAGGGATGAAATAGGGGTTAAAAGTTTGTATGGAAAAAAAAAATCTGTACCGATTTTTATAAAATTTGAAATTCAGACTCTTAAAAATATTTCATTGAACACATGTTTCATGGTTTTTAAGAATTCACCTCCTAAGGGTTCAAATAAGGGGTTGAAAGTTTATATGGAAAAATCTTTAAATTGCCACCGATTTTTATTTATTTATTTATTTATTTAGGTCACTAACAGGACATACATTTTTACATTAAATAACACTGACATTCACAATTTAATACTAAATGATGCCCTAATTAAAAGCAACACTGCATTTTAAGAGGACAACATCATTAAGAATTTAATACACATAGTTTAGGTAAAAAGGAAAAAAATACACACACATATATATATATACACACATATACATATATATATCCATATACATACATACACACATATACATTTAAAACACCTCAGTACAAATATTACAAAACAAAACAAAAATACACATGAGATAACCTTATTATTTATGAGATAGTTTAAATTTTATTGCTTCCTTGAATTTACTAAGAGAATCAAAAAAATATCAATATCATTATTTGTTTCTAACTTTTTAAAAGATTTGATAATTCTATTAAGAGGTGCATTACGACCAAGATTAGTTTTACATAGTTTTTCGTGAAATAATGTCACATTTTTAGATCTAGGCAGTCTAGATGGCAATGCAAAGTCTATTTGGGATAAGAGCCATCCTGCATCAGTTGAACCCCTAACAAGTTTAAATAGAAAAATGTTATCCAGCAGATGTCTTCGATCAGATAAAGAGAACATTTGAAAATGTTTTAGTCTGTCGTCATAATTATGTATAAGCTTAACTAAGCCGCAGTGATAAGTCATGTGCCATAGAAATCGCTTTTGAATAGATTCTATCCTATTTTTATATTTCTTATAATGTGGATTCCAAACCACACTGCAATATTCCAGAATGCTACGAACTAGTGCATTATATAAGCAGATCTTAGTATCAGGCTTCTTAAACTCCTTACAGTTACGTAAGAAGAATCCAAGCGTTTTAAGGGCTTTTTTGCAAATATTATCAATATGCATATCAAAACGCAGCTTTGAGTCTAGGATTACACCAAGATCTCTTATGTTCTTTACTTCCTGTAAAGGTACATTATTGATGTAATAAGAGTTATGGGGTATACTGCGGCTTCTCGTGAAGCGAATGAAATTACATTTGTCAGTGTTTAAAACCATGTCATTATCATCACACCATAAAGACAATCGATCCAAGTCACTTTGCAAATTTAATATATCATCCTTACTCCGTACAGATCTAGCTATTTTTAAGTCATCAGCGTACAAATAATAGTCGGAATATAAAAAACTGCTACAGAGGTCATTTATAAAAAGATTGAAGAGAACAGGGCCCAATATAGAGCCCTGAGGAACTCCAGAAACGGATATAAATGGTGCTGACCTGTAGCCGTTGACAACAACAACTGATGTTCTTTCAGACACATAAGATCTAAACCAATTGACCAGTTGATAATTAAACCCATACATTGATAGTTTTTGGAGCAGCTTTTGGTGAGGTACTTTATCAAAGGCTTTGCTGAAGTCCGTATATATGACGTCAACAGTTTGCCCAGAATCAAGTGCAGCAGATAGTTTCTCTACAAACGTAACTAGGTTAGTGCAAGTAGATCTAGCTTTTACAAATCCGTGTTGGTTTGGTGACATAAGCTGTTTACAATGCCAATATATTATTTTACATACAAGTTTCTCAAATACCTTAGCGAATACGGAAAGTATAGAAATGGGTCTGTAATTCTTTACCATCTCAGCTTTGCCGTCCTTAAATATTGGAATTACCAAAGATTTTTTCCATAAGCTTGGGAAGGATCCAGTAGCAAGAGATACATTAAAAATTAGTGAAAGAGGCAGAGAAATTACAGTTGCACATTTAATTGCAAGTAGTGAAGGTATACCATCTTCACCTGCACCCTTGTTTGGGTCCATTCTTTTTAAAACATTTAGTACATCTCTTTTTGTGAAGCTTATATTACTAAGAAAATTATAAGGCACAGCATTCTCATATGGTTTATTGTGCTTAGAATTAGATTTATTATAGACAGAACTAAAGTGGCTTGCAAAAAGATTACAAATATCATTTCCATGCGTCACATTTTCAGTGCCAAGAATCATTTTGCTAGGGTAAGAACTCTTTTTTCGTTTTTTGTTTTTAAGAAAAGTCCAAACCAGCTTAGGATTGTTTTTGAATGTGCTCTCAAGTTTGGATATGTACATAACATAAGAGATCTTCTGAATATATTCACACCTTTTCCTTAAAAGTTCAAACGATAATACGTCAAGAGGATTCTCGTTAAATTTTATTACTTTCAATCTTACTTTATATTTTTCGCGTAGTAAGTTAATTAGATTATGTGAAAACCATACTGGGTACTTGTGATTTCTTGGCTTAGAAAGGGGCACAAATCAAGCTATAAGTTTTCTGAGGTGATAATAGAAAATTGAGAGCATTTCATCAGCTGTTGTGCAAGATTTGAATAATAAACTCCAATCAACGTTTTTAAGTTCTAAAATAAGGTTATTGAAGTCTGCTTTAAAGAAACAATACTTAGGGGTATTATTAAACTTCAGACATTTTTCATAATTACATTTTAAAGAAAACTGCAAAGGAGGATGGAATTTATCAATCACGCTCAGAGGATCACTACATTCGAGAACATTTGAAATATTGCAGTTGGAAAAAATTAAATCCAAAATCCTATTACCTGAATTTAATACAACATTGTGCTGTTTAAGTGAATTAAACGTCACAAAGTCGGATATCATCTGGTTAAACAAGCTATTGCTACAAGCGGGCTGTGAATTTTCCCAAGCTATATTTCCTAGGTTAAAATCCCCTACTATGAGTTTATTCGTGGTTTTACATATATCGTATACGCGATTGGCATTATCTATGAAATGTTCTAAAATATGCTTTTGTATAGGAGGAGGCAAATACACACCACAGATCAACAGGATTTCCTGCTTCCCTTCATTTTTGGCTAATTCCACACATACCCATACGTCTTCACATTTGGATTCAAATCCACCCATTCGATATGATTTAATACTTTTTTTAACTGCGATTAATATACCGCCCCCATTTTTCTTGTGATGAAACCCGCCAGACTCACGATCCCTTCTATAAACGTTATAACGATCATCAAATAATTCTGAATCGAAGACACTGCAATTTAACCAAGATTCGCTTAAGACAATAATGTCATAGTTACTACATACAATATTACTAAACACCTCTATAGTTTTTGTTCTTAAGCCTCTAACATTTTGATAGTATAAATTAAGACAACTGAATTTAATAGTATTTTACATAACACATTCAATTAATTTTTATAAACTACTTGAGACTATCAAGAATTAATCTATCCTTAACCAATATAAATTTACTATCATGTGACTTTCTAAGAAAAATTTTACCGTCACGGACCCAGATGAATTTATAATTTAGTTCTTTAGCCTTAATTCGCGCCGCTGCGTGTAACGCTTTATTTTCCGGCGTGAGATTTTCCACTACATAGATGGGACTTCTTTTATCGTCAGCGATACCTAGATGAGCAGAGCAAAGCCTGTCCTTAGGATTAGCCTTGTTAAAACTAATACTAGCGGCTAAAAATGTATCCCTAAGTCGGGGACTGCTGAAACGGACTAAGATGGATCTTGGCCGGGGATTGTTATTATTTAATTTAGCGATTCTAGAGCAGTAATGGATATCTTCCTCTCTCACAGGGCATTTTACTATTTTTCCTAAGTGTTGAACTATGTTCAGCAATTTTTCAGTTTTATGTTCAGGCACGCAGTTTATTTCAATGTTACTGGAACGAGATTGTTGTTCTACCTGACGCAGACGGACTAATAATTCGTTGTTAGAAGTTCGCAACATATCAGTGTCTTTTTGAAGTGCGATGATATGGTTGCTGCGAAGGTCGCATTCTTTCTTAAGCTTATCATATTCACCACTCAAAAACGTAATAGACTGTTCAAAAGTTTCAATCTGCGTTCTAATTTCTACGAGTTGAGAGTTTAAGGCGTCGCGTAGTTCTTCGCGTATAATCTCCCTTATACTTTCCGATGAAATACATGTACACTGTGTGGCACTCCGTGATGCTTTTGAGCGTTGCGTGATATTCTCACAATCGGATTTTGATGCGGCGGTACTGGGTCTCACAGGCGTAATTGAATTATCGCAGCTTTTAGGTTCGTTACAACGACAGGAAGGGCATATCCAATTTGCTTTCACTGTATTAGAGAGGTTAGAAAATTTTCTTAATGTATAATTTATGCAGGCATAGTGATATTTATTCTTACATCGACAGCATTCCATAAAATCAAGCCCTTCAAAAGTTTTCTTGCAGCCAGTACAATCAAATGCCATATTAAAATTCTATAACTATTTAAAAGTTACGAACAAAACAACGGTAATATAAAAAGCACTGCAGCGCTTAAAACAGCAGCAGGTATATTAAAGGTGTAATCGGCTCTTCGCTGTTCAAGCGCCACTTCGCTGCATAAGCACGTCACGACCGGCACTATGACTTATGAGTTTGAATAAAAAAAAACCGACTTCTTAAACTGATTTTATATAATTACACTGTTATTGTCATTTTTATACACTTATTTACTGTTACACAGTAAAATTATAACACGTCCAAAGTCTTTTAAACACTTTGCTTTCTTAATTTTATTAAAAATGTACTAAACTATATCGTGTGGTAAGAACTAGTTTAGCGGAGCGGATAAGTAGATGTTGTCACTTGAACCGTGCGTCACGTTATGTGATAAAAAATTAAATTCAGACTGTTAAAAATATTTTATTGAACACGTGTTTTTTTTAGAATTCACTCCTAATAAGCGGGCGAAGCCGCGCGCGCCCTCTAGTATCTATATAAAACTCTTGCGTTACCGAGTGATTGATAGTAGCGTACAGCCGAAACTACGCGGCGTAGAACGCTGGAATTTGGTATGTAGAATCCTGAAGAGGTGTAGATGGGCACTGTCTTTACCGAAATTAAATAATTACAGAGAAAAAGCGAAAAACGGGTTTTTACGTATTATATGCCTAGTTCATGCAAAATTTCCTAT
Source organism: Heliconius himera (assembly GCA_021202915.1). Lineage (NCBI taxonomy): Eukaryota > Metazoa > Arthropoda > Insecta > Lepidoptera > Nymphalidae > Heliconius > Heliconius himera. The sequence continues at coordinate 470,842 of JAJHJA010000133.1, read as the reverse complement.
TTATTTAGTCTGACTTAATAATTTAACATTCTAGACCAAGAATTTCATATTTCGTTTAATAAAAACTTAATAATACCATAAGCCTCCACATAATAGTTTGTAATCTGAAGCAGCATACAAGTAAAATGAGTCGAAAGAAAAACATGAAAAAGAATGGTCGCAATCATTCTCAGGGAACCAAGAATACAGCGAAGTGAAGCAGACCGAAATACTTACTGTGTTGAGAATAGAGACTATATTAAAAAATAGAAGAGTGGACGAACATACATACATACATACATATATAAGTTCTCGTAATGTTGCGTTGCGAAGAAAGACTCAACGCCACAGCTGAAGCGACTAATGACTCAGTGACAGGCAAAACAATAGCTACAAAAGGGGACTACTAGTGCTTTCATATTTGTACATACTAGATAGATTAAATTATAAATAGATATTTAGATTATTTAATTGTTACATGCAATAATCTCTTTTAATATGTAAATCTTTACTTCATATAACTTAAAAAACAAGGTGACAGCCATAAATTTGTTCGCTATGTAACATACTCGTATTTATAAAAATTGTTATATATTAAATATATAAAATAACTTTAAAAAAATATAAAACTTTTTTAAAAACAAATCGTTTCAATAGTTTTGATATTTAAGTCTTTTTTTTTTCAAATATGCATAAATAATTGGCAAGCAGGTGAAAACACAACGATTTTCCGAAAGATTTATATAAATCATGGACTAAAAATACACAGCCAATCTATATTTGTCAATACAAATCTATTAGGTAAATATTAGAAACACCCTAATGTCATTATCAAAATCGATATAAATAAAAACAAAATAAAATTTTCAAAAACACATATGAATAACAACACCGCGTTCAGTTTAGGGGCAAAATAGTTCAGGAGATAGAAATCGATTCTTCCGGTTCAGAGCACGGGTCGGCATTCTTTTATAGGAGCGAATTGAGCTTAATGGAGCTCTTTTGATCGCTGAATAAACTTCAAGATACAAACAAACCTAATCATAGCTAACTACTATTTTTTTTATATTATGCTATAAAATAAACGCGCCTTTAAAATTTATCATTTGGCAGAAATTATCCATATATTAGCAAAAATTAATAACTTAAACAGTCGTGGCAACGCACAAAAGTGCGACTGTAAACGACAAGTTGTGGGTTCGATTCCCACTCGAGGAAAATAAATATTTTCATTTCCTCGTTCTATCAAAGCGCGGCATTAAGTTCAACCATATAACGCGCAATGCCTCTACAATTCGGTGGAAACTGGAAAACGGAGGTGTCTTGTTAGAAACGGAGTGTCTTAACGTTAGGTGTCCAGGTTCCCTCTGCGTACCTTGCTATGTGTGGGATACAGTGTAAAACGAATATAAAGATTTTTTTTATTAGATACGGAATATATGCAACATAAATTAACTGGCCTGGCAACATTCGAATAGTACAAGTAAGAGTAAAAAAGTAAAATAAGTAAGACAAGTCCCAATTACAATAAAAGAAACATAAATAATAAAAAGCCAAATCTAACCATTAACAACACACATAATTTAAAACACAGAATAACATAGATGATCCACACATACAAACACATATAATAAGCTTTTCGCTTCTAATTTAACACAAGTACCTGGAAATACGAATTTCCTTTGTCTGGATCTATACACGCAACAGAAAAATGTCCCCGAGGTTAAAGGAACATCTCCATAATGAGCGTGCAAGTAGTCCTCTTAATTAAAAATAATAATTTTTCATATTTTAATTTAAGAGTCATTGTAACTGGTAGTGTTGGGGGGTCTTGGAACACAGATTATTAAATACAGTAAGAAAGACCACACCTAATAATATTGTATTATAATAATATTTATAGAGTATAATTTGAATTTAACTTTTAGCTTCGTATTTCAGCTTCATCTGTATCCCGCACACAGCAGGGTAGGCAGAGGAAACGTAGAGAAAGACACTCCGTTCCCCACTGTCTGCCGAATTCTGGAGGCATTGCGTGTTGAGTGGCATAACTCAACGCCGCGCTTAACCTCGACACCAGAGCGAAGAAATGGAAATATAAAATTAAGTAAATATTTCATCTCTCTCTCTATTTTTTCGTATTTCGTGTGCAACGAAGTATGTACATATATACATATATCAACATATTTGTATTGGCTACTAATAATTAGAATACAAAATTATAAATATATTAGTTTAGTATCCAAACAAATTAAATAAAAAAATACATCATATAAAAATATTTCAAGATTTACATTAACTTTCGTTGTTATACTGTTATTCACCACACTGTGACAGACCCAGCCATCCAACGGCTTTTAATTTTCCAAATGTCTTTTGTCTGGAGAATTTCCCAAGCTACTATTACTATAATAATGAGTTGGAAATAGTAGGTCGCGAACGCTTTGGAATGGAGTGCAGTGGCAGGTCCTCGGGTTTTTATTTCGCTGTAGGTAATAGAATAATTGCGTTCGGATCGTTCGCAGACAGACAGACCGTCATTAAGGATTCATGGGAAAACAATGAGTGGACTGTATTATTTAGTTGCATATATATAAATGTGTATAGAGTACAATAATAAGCCACGTTGAAAGCAACCTGGTGTTATGATTAATTACATAAACTGTGTTCTATATGTAGTTAAATCTAGTTTAATATGTATTATCACATGTTTCATCATTTATATTACCTGCAATATGTACTAGAATCATAATTCGTAGTTATGAAAACATAAAATATACAAATCTACAACAAAAAATATCACACTAAAAATACCACCCCTATTCAGCACAAGCAACAAAAGGAAGTACATAATCCAAGTACATACAATAATGTAAAATGAGCAAGTTAAGCCCACCATAAATACGCCGACCAGATTAACATTGGATTGACAGCGCGAAATGAGAACCGAAATCGACGCCGATACGAGACGTTTACCCCACATTTACTCTTTTAATGGAAACAAAGAATCATTCCCACTATCTCCTACCCGCTGGCTGCTCTGCGAATGAAATATTACAAAGGGGAAAATAATCTGTTCCGCACTGACACAAAAATGGGTTGAAATTAAAAAATATATAGAATGTATATGAAATATTGGAAACAGATATTACACAAATAAAGAAAAATGTAAATTAGCCGTCTATCTTTTTTTAAATTTCACGCTGTATCTCGCAAGTAGCGGAGTAGGCAGCGAAAACCTGGTCTTAAAACTATCCATTCTCTACTTTAATGTTCACCAGAGCAAAAAAAAATTTTTTAATAATCCTTTTCGCCGAGTGGGAATCGAACCTACAATTTTCGCGTTTTACAGTTGCACATTAGTGCCGCTGCGCTACGACGACCTCTAATCATCCATCAAGGACCATAAATAGCTTCAAGTATCGATTTTAAGTTTGGTTTTTGTACATAGCAAAATAGGCTACTACAGCTTTAAATTAGGATTAATAAAGTATGAAGATGAGTACAAATCTATAAAATATATAATCATGAATGGTAAAATTCACAAACATTCACAGTCTACGTCGATGCGAGTTAAAGCTTAAATATGAGACAACATAACTTATAACATTTTATAGCGATGCTACAATAAAACAAAAGGTAAAACGCATTAAAAGCGCTCCATAATATGGCAGACAAAGGATCTACTAGACGACTAAAAGGAAGAAAATTTTATATAAGTATATAATATAATGTAAAATGAGTAAAGCGTTTGCAGAAAATGAAAACTCCACAGGACCTTTAACTGCCGACAGACGTATATAAACAACAGCGTTACATTCCAGTCTGTATAATATTGTGGATTCCCCAATGCATACTCTATTTTCCACAACACCTATTTTGAACTATGAATAGTGAGCGACGAGTTATATAAATAAAACTTTAACAGACTTAGGTAGGCTTCAAAAAAGGTTGACTTTCACAATATTTCTTTATAAAAATATTTCTATTCTAGTAATGGTTAACTCAACGTAAGAAATGTTGAAAGTCAAAATTATGTAAGTAATCTGATAAATCTTGACCTAACCAAAACTGTTTTTTTATGTTTATAAAGATTTAATTCTGGACATTTCAGGATATTGGTACCAAATTCATCCGATCACATGCAACTCCGGATGTGGTACAATCAAGAATAGATTGGACTGTCTAGATAGATGGTCCTTTCGCTATGTTTATGCAAAGAAAATTTAACTTAACAGGCAGAAAGAGGAAGAACATAAATCTTTAAGACTTATCTCCCTTAAAGATTTGTGTTCTTCCCCTCTATCACTTATGATTGCATATACATAAACAGTTTAAAGGGAAATCGCAGCACGTTAGAAAAAAGCCCTTTCTTAAATAAGCTTAAATAAAGTACTATTATTTTTTACTCGAAGAAATGAACTCTGGAACGGAAAGGAACACTCCGCTCCGAGTCGAGCTCCTTTACTCAACATCCAATGACTTAAAAGTGGGGTGGTGGGTGAGAAACGGAGTTACTTAATACAATATTTTATAAAAAAAATACTTTTGATTTCATTATGCTAGGACAAAAAAGTTATCTAATACGGCGGTCACGTGAAATGTATAAAATATTGTTTATATTAACCCAAATTTTCATAACAAACTCATTTAAATTAAAGTAATATAATAATATTTTACAGATAAATGACTGACTTTACTAAGAAAGCCAATAAAGGCTAAATTATATTTCAAGCAATTCAATGAAAATGTTGTACATTGGGGACGTATTAGATTTTCATTTATAATCTATCATACCTTTTTTTTCCTTCTTAAAAAGTAGTTATTTTAAAATTAAAGCTAAATAATGCTTATTCAAATAAAAAAATAATGTTTGAAAAAATATGAATGTTTAATGACTAGCTTTGAGGTACAGATTTACAAATATGCATTCGAATCCTGCTACGGTGAAATTAATTACCATGTTTAGAATCTCAAATATATTAAATAAAAATATTAAAAAATACCTAATTTTATACATTAAATACTTTTTTGTATAGCTTCACGCTGTATCCCAAACATAGCAGGGCATGCAGAGGGAACGTAGAGTTAAGACACTTCCGTTTCCCACTTTCCGCTGAATTCTGGACGCATTGAGTGGCGGATCACATCGTGCCCAGACCGAAGAAATTAAAAATAATAAATATTTCACTCCCCCAAGTGGGAATTAAGCCCCCCAACCGTCGCGTTTATTAATTACTGAATTCCAATAAGAAACCACATACATATTTCTGTACTAGAAACGGTTTTTCTTTAACGTAACATTCAAACTAGTCCGTGACCGAATAACGAAGAACAAAGGACCTATTGTATAAAGTTCAAATTCTACTTGCCATAGAGTATGTAAAAAGGGTAGTTGCGGATATGTAATGTAAACTGTATAGGGCTGCAAATTATTTCTAACTAATAAAACTTCAAAAATCGATATTTGAATGTATGTTTTATATATAACACCTAGATGCTTTATTATAAAAATGTAAGCTACAGAATATTTTAATTTTTGATTCCCACGTGAAAAACTCAAATTTCAGTATTTTGAAACGCAGAACCTTTTTTAACTCTATGATTTTTTCATATTTTATTTATCGATTTGTCTAATCACCAAATTATACAATTATTCACATAATGTCAACTTTATTACAATGTAGCCTTGCAAGGATACAAAAAAAAATTTCAATGCTTGTAGCATTTTAACTGAAAGATATTACTCTATATTAGTCTGTCTGTCTCTAATTAAGAATCTTAAGTTTCTTACTTACATAAACGCATTAAAAGTAAACATAGTTGTACTAAAATATTCAATCTAGAGTTTAGTCCTAGTTTTATTTAGATCAGCCCTAGCACAGTGCAGGCGAGGGTGGCGGTCGTCGTCCGGCCGGCGCCACGCCATCGATTCTCGCCCCTTATTAGTTACCCACTACACGGGTAGGCTTTCGGATTTTAACATTTACGGATTTTACATTTGCATTTATTAAAAAAGTTTCATGGTTTTAATGAAAAATTTCAATTGAAATTACAATAATATTGTATAGAATGACTCTATCTTATACGATTATAATTAATAATTTTATTTATAAATCAAAATTTATCATTTTTGACTAGACCAACTGTACTATTTTAAATTAAATAGTTAATACCAACATAATAAGAAAAAATATTTCTTAGACATCTTAGTAAGCAGAATTGCTAGGGGTTCAATAATTTATTTAAATAATATTTTTACAGCTTTTTAATTCGAAATAGAGCAACTTTCACTAGGCTTACCTACCCTCTATAATATGAAGTTTGTTATAATATAAAATATATATATAAAATATACCTATTAGTATCAGTAATCTACATCAAAGATACATACAAAAATATAACTAAAATCCATTTTCCAAGTAAACTCGAGATAGGTGCCAGTATTTAAATACATATTTTACGAAATAATGTTATTTTCAAGAATTTACATTTTCTTTAAGATAAAGGGATAAGTTTGTATACAAGACTAGAACAATTTGGCTATGTTACGTAACTCTTATGAAAAGTTCAGTTCACATCAACATAATATACGGAATGTTTCAAAGTTTGACCTGACTACGCTCATAAGGGGCCAGGCGTCTAAGTTTTTACTAACAATATTACGGTAGCTTAAGAAATTCTTTTCATATATCTATTATACTAAATAGAATGTATTTTTTAGCTGCACGCTTTATCCTACATGTAGCTGGATAGGCAGAGGAGATCTAGTGACAAAACTCTTCGTTTTCTATTGTCGTTTGTCTTACCAGAACAAAAGACTAGAATAATTCACTTCTCCGATTAGGGATCGAGCCCACAATCATCGCATTTACAGTCTGATTATGTCATATTTAAATAGATATTTTTAGCCACTATGGCCTGAGTGATAGAATTAAATAACTTTATTTCTTAGAAAGATTGTGTTTTAAGTAAAGATTAAAATATATAATATTGCGTGTTAAGTGTCCGAATTCCACGCCGCACTTTCCCTAACTAAACTAGGAAATAACTTATACTAAATACCAACATTGCTCCAATTATAATGTGCATTAAGGCACGTCTACACAGCTACACGACCTTATAAATGAAAAATATTTTCTTTTCAAAGAAAGCAAGAAATAAATATTTTTGCTTTTAATTGCTGTGAAATATCATTTTCGGGTAACACTTTTCATGACGACAGATTCTATTAAAATTTCTATGAAAATGTTAATTAAACGCATTGTTTTTGACTGAAGAGTGATTTCGTGAACTACTTTAGAAATCAATTCCAAGTTCTTTATACTATATACTTCAGGTTTAAACGAGAAAAATGTTTTCTTAATGTTCAATTTAAGTTTCACGGCTTTGGATGGCATTTACAAGACTAAAACTAATCTAAAAGGTCTTAGTGCTTTCTTGTTCTGACAGGTTGTATTGGGTTAGTTTTTTTATCTGCAATTTACTCTTAGTTTCTGAATACAAGCAAATTCTTGTTATTTAAACATTTAATATAATAAATATATATTATTTTTTTCATTTATTAACAACACATTATCTAATCAAAAATTATAATTACAAAATAAACAACTTAGCACTAGACAACTAGTGGCCAATCCTGGTGTAACGGCACAAGCACAAGCGTATAACTGCAAACGAGACAAGTTGTGGGTTCGATTCCACACGATAAAATGAAATATTAATTATTTCCATTTCCTCACCCTGCTAACCTTTCCGCCACTCAACACGCAAAGCCTCCAAAATTCGGCGGAAAGTGGGAAGCAGCGTGTCTAAGTACTAAGATCGCTCTGACTACCTTAATACTTGCGGGATACAGCGTGAAGCTGATGAAAAAAAAAGCTACTAAAAAACTAAAACAAGCACTGTACCAACAGCACGAAGACATTTCTACCGAGCCGTAAGCTCATTTCAGCAAATAAAAGCTCATTGCCAATCCATTTGTTAATTGGCAGATGCACCCGACGCGTGTTACACACATTCACATTTCACGTACAGTTGCGCTCAGAGCGAGTGCTCTCCGTATCACTCGCGTCATTTGCCTTTGATTATGTCAAAGTAATCGTATATTAAGATCTGTAGGGGCAATTGTATTTTAATGGATAATCATTTGTTGTTAACTAAAACTGCTATGTAATTTATAAACTGTTTACACTACTCCTACCTAGAGGTAGGCCTCGAACTGGATATTATTTATTATATATCAATCAATACTGCTTCTTTCATTCAATAAATCTCTAAAGGTTTTGTACTTCAAGTGGCTTAAATACAAGATATCAATATAATTACGATATAATAAATCAAATAAGAGGCCGGTCTTATAACAGGCGTAGATTGTAATTGCGACAGGTTGTGAGAAAACACGCAATTCCTCCAAAATTCAAGGGAAAGTGGGCAACTGAAGTGTCTAAATGAGAACGGAGTGTCTTAACACTAGGTTCCAAGGATCCCTCTGCCTACTTTTTATAAGGAGGATACAGCGTGAAGCTAAAATAAAAAAAACAAACAAATTTATCATTCAAAAAGAATAACAACCAACATTTAAAAAAAAACCTAATCTCCAAAACGAACTATCTAATAATAAATTTAAAAAAAAACTATCAAATAACGTATAATGTATGCACATAGAAGAGATTAGTGCCTGTCAACGCGAATGCATAATTGAAGTGGCCAGCCAGCTAGGTATTAGTTACAGAGTACCTACACCAGGCCCGCGCGAGTTTACGCCCGATTAAGCCTACGTACGGTACATCAAAGTAGTATGACGTCATCCATTAAGTTTAGAGCTCCATCGTATCAAGCCCACTGTCATCGCTTTTTTTTCTACTCGGTTCCACTTTGCGCTGGTTAAGGTGGATTTTGCTGTGGGGTAACCGTTTGTGGTGTACTTGCGCTTTTTTGTTAAGAGATAGATATGCATTTGTTACCTTATTACATATTGTAGCACGTACAAATTAGGTGCGAATTCTAAAACTCTTGATTAGAATAAAAGAGATATGATATAAGGAATCAAATAAAGTTTCACTTCTTATCTAATGGAGGAACGTTACTTGGTAATAGAATGTAATATTAAAGATTATTTTGATCTTTACGTTTTATCCACATCTAATACAATTGTACAGTTCGCGAGGTGTAAGCTGAGCTTGGCATTTTTGTGATTATAAAGTTTATTATTAGAAATTAATAAAAAAAACATCTACTTGAAAAAATATACCAATTCTTCTGTGTAAGTGCCAACTTTAGCTTTCACTTATGAAGACCTATTAAGAATGAAATATGTGAACTACACGAAAAGCATTATGTACCGGTTTAGACCAAGCAAGTGAAGTATCACGTACACTAAATATGAACACACACACAAACTCAAAGCTCAGCTTAGACCTCGCGGATTGTACATGTAAATTCTATTTGAACTCTAAATTCATAATTTTCCACCTTTTTTTATCTACATATAATTGTACCTAATACGTATATCTATCATAATTATTTTGACTATAGTAAAAAGCAATTTAAGGCTTAAGTATAATCTAGTAGGTATTAGATGAAAAATCAAATAGAAGCGAACGGCTCAAGCATCATGTAGTTAATTTTTTTTACAGAATTTCACGTAAATAAACTAAAGTATTCCTTCTTTTAGTGGATATTCATTCAGCAATACAAAATAATACGCATTGTTCACAGTTGGACGGATCCATTTTAGTGCTTTTGTTTATGACATAATAGCGCGTTCCATGCATGGCCGCAAAGAGTAATAGAAACTTAACCTAAATATATGGAAATGTATGAAAATATGATGTCAACCTACTTCAAGAGCTCAAGTCAAAGTCAAGAGACTAAACGACTCGTTCCAACTCTTAGTACTGGAATCGCTCTAACTAGGTATTTTACAACATATCGTGAAAACATCATATTGGAGTACACCATGTTCTTTTACTATATATTGCTATTATATTTTAATTGTATGTATCGTAATCTTTTTAGGGTTCCGTACCTTTTAAGGAAAACCAGGAACTAAATAAGTCCATTTTGTTGTCTACCTGTCTGTCTGTCTGTCTGTCAAGAACCTTTATCTCGGGAACGCTTTGGGATATGGAGTTGAAATTCAAACCTCATATATACATAGGTATACTCAGATCTACTGCCCCATGATTTCCTGAAAAAAAAAATTCTACATATACCAAAAAAAAGATATGGTCGTTTATATCGCGTCATTCGTTATTCAACACTAAAAAAAGGTCGAGATCGCCAATTTTTGTACGGAACCCTCGGTGGGCGCGCTCTACTCGCGCTTGTCCGGTTTTTCTTTTATATTTAAACTTTTACTTCACGCTGCAACCCCCCTATATATAGGAAAAAGGGACTTAGTGTTAAGACACTTACCCTACTTTTCACTCAATTCTCGAGACATTACGGGGTGGAACTGAACGCCGTGCGTGTGTTACCAGGGCGAAAAAATATAACAATAAGAAACAGTTTATTTATATAAATCTATACTAATATAATAAAGCGGAAAGAGTTTGTTTGTTTGTTTGTTTAAACGCTAAGATCTCTGGAATTACTGGTCCATTCTGGCTCGCAAGAATTATGTAATACGCGGCTTCGCCAGCAAATTACATAATTCTTTATTATTTACAGATAAAAAAACAATTAAGAGCAAACGAAATCCGACATTAGTTCACCGAAATGGAATGAAATAACAACTTAAAAGATCAATTTAAATTTAAACTAAATATCCTAAATGTTCTATATAGTCGGTAAAACCTACAAAGAGACATAAGTACAGACAGTTTAAGATATAAAAAGTACACAAAAAAATGCAAAACGTTTTTTAAGTGCAACTCAACTTGCATTAAAACGTATAGTTCCCCAAAATTTTTCATTTTTACTGAAACAATGATCGTGGTAGTAGTAGCATTTTAATTGCTTTCAAAAGTTTCCCTTTTGTCCCGCACAGCGATTGTATAGAATAATATTGAATGCGTTTTTAATTTTTTTTTTTTACATTCACGCTGAATCCCGCATTTAGCAGGGTAGGCAGAGGCGACCCAGTGTTCTGGCACTCCGCTCTCCACTGTCCGCCGTGCCACGCCATGCAATTCTAGATGCATTGCGTGTGGAGTGGTGAAACTCAACGGCGCGCTTAGCCTCAACACCAGAGCAAAGAAATGAAAAAAATAATTAAATAAATAAAATATTAAATAATTCATCTCCTGGAGTGGGAATCGTACCCACAACCTTTCGCACGCTTTTACCGCTGCGCCACGACTGTTTACCAATATTGAATGCGTTTTTATGCTCCAGTTATAACGTCTATTGTCGACGCTTGAATCTATATGCAAGCACACGACAGCGGAACGATTTCATTTATATAGAGTATTTTTATAGTGGAATGGAAGAAAACTTTGGTATTGAAACCACGTTTTAAGATTTGCATATCTATACTTATATTAGAAAGTTGAAGAATTTGTATGATTTATAGAGATAATCTCAGCAAGTACTGGTTCATATTGTATTTTTTTATTTACAATATCATCAATAAATTGTAACGAGCGTATAAGAATATGGATGTAACTTAATGAGAATATAATATGGCTTAATGGTCGGAGTGCTTGGACGGTTTCCAAGAGGCGCACATGCGCGGGTTCAAATCTTGCAAAGTTAAAATTTTTATGCGTTTTTAAAAAAAGTATTTTGCTTTCCTAAATGTAGAATAAAGTATTTTTTTATAAACACTTTATAAAAAAACGTTTAATAATCTTTCTATCTTTAGAGGTTAATCAACATAGCAAATTTAATTCAGATTTTTCACGAAATTTACAGTATCTAGTAACATTGCTCTATAACTTCGCTCTGAACGTAGCGTCGTCGTAGTCTTGTCGTAGACAGTAGACACAGTGCAACTGTAAACGGGACGATAGTGGATTCGACTCATACTCGAAGAAATAATATTTTAATTTTCTCGCTATGGTAACAAAACAAAAGCGTTGCGTTAAGCTTCGCCACTCACCGCGGAATATCTCAAAAATTAAATGAAAACTTAAGAACGGAGTGCCTTAACACTAGGTTCCCTTTGCCTATTCTGCTATATGGGGAGAAACAACGTCAAGCTTAAAAAGCATTAAGAGACATTGTGTGCTTTTCTTTGTTTAGTTACACCGAGGCAAAGCTTATATTTTAATAATAATAAGCCTTACTCTCGAAGGAAATGATCCTATAACTATGGCATAAGTACAGCCAGATATTCCCTACCGAGCTACGACGGCGTTAATAGACATTTAATTTTTCCACTTCCCTATTTATTCTCTTTTTGTCCATTATTTGTCCGCAGTGTATACATTGTTCTTATACTAATAGTGGAAATCAATAAAGGGAGCATCTGTTGCAAGCTCGTTACAATGAGATTCAGGATTAATCAAGTCAAACAATATAAGCTGCATTTGGAATGTATAAAGCTGAACGAAGCTACAAATTAAACGGGCAAAATATACACTGTTAACATTTATTAGCTGTATTTTTTTTGTTTTCCATTATTAACTGTCAGTTGCCGTGGTTGTTTTTATTTTCTCGCTCTTGTAAATAAAACAGAGCATTGCGTGTTTAAACACGCAATATCCCGCCTATGTCTACCGTGCTAGGAAAAGGCATGAAACTGTTTTTAGGGTTCTTTAACCAGAGGTTAAAAATGGACCCTTTGACTAAGAGACCGCTGTCCATCCGTCTGTCTCTCTAACTGTCCGTCTGTTGTATCTCATGAACCGTGATAGGTAGACATTGGAATTATTCACAGATGATATATTTTTTATTGTCGCTCTAACATAATAAAAAACAACATATACCTAATAAATATTTAAGGGTATTCCCATAGAATAAACTTCTTTTTTTTCTCGATAACAGCAACAGGTAGGCGCTTGAAATATTCTAATTTAGAATATTCAGTTGTGTTGTGTGTTAAAAAGAAAATTTTAATAAAATAAATACTTAAGGGCGGCTCACACACAATTAACATTATTTTTTTGCCGTTTTTATAGATAATGGTACGTTAATACGTGCGCGGGTCTTACTTGCACTTAACTATTTTTTTAAATATATGTACCACAAGTAAAAAAAACAAAAATATACAAAACCGAACCTGCGACCACCTAAAAATTACACCGTTAAGAACTAATGTAGATAGATAAATTCATTAAAACGCTGTCGAGACACAAGACTACTTAACTAACTACGCATCTACTTTGTTCTCTGTTCTTCACTTTCCGCCTATTTTGCATAATGCGTGTTCAGTGGCGCACTCGTCTACGCGTCGAAGTTAGTAACTGGATAGTCAAAGCGAGTACTTTACTTACCCATACCCTAAATGAAATGTGTTGAGTCTGATTTCAAAAATTGCTTTTAATAATTAATAATTTGAAAATGGATTATATCACGTCGACAGGTAATTAAAAGAAAAATAATAATTTATTATTAATTAGTCCTTGCATTTGCGGCCAATTGTCCTATAAAATAAAACTATTTTGAGAGCCTTTAGTTTTCTGTAGGACCAAGAACAGTTATTTTTTCAATAGTATACAATAAAAAATATTTTATTGTATATTATTATATATATTACAATGACCTCTTCCTCGCCTAATCCACTTAATTTAACAAATTTCTTAGAAAAGAAATAAAATGTATAGGTATATAAAAATTGTATACACACCTAATGTGAAATCGATAACTAACCTTATTAGGGGGTACCCAGAAACGTACAGGGTCAACGCCCAGACGACTGAACAGTACCCTCTTTCAATTCCGCAATTGGGCAAAACCGTCCCACGGCGGTCGTAAATAATGATTACACTATTAGTGCCCTTCCCAGCGGTACGTGAGTGACTTGGCTAAGTTTCTAGACATTAATATAGGTATACCTAAAAATATGAACTACTGCCTGGACTAGACTTAAAATAAAAGATCTGAAACATTTAGACTTTCTTCCATCTATTTCTGAAATATTCAATAGTTCTCGGTTGAATCGTGTTAACTTATAATAGTATTTTATAAAAATAAACCAAATCAAACAATATATAAAAATAAATAACTTTAAATATTAAGTATTTAATAAATTCATTTCTCAGACTACAATTATACATGGCCTATAAATCTATATATGTATATTGTATATATATATATATATATATATATATATATATATATATATATATATATATATATATATATATATATACAATATATATATATATATATATATATATATATATATACAATATATATATATATATATATATATATATATATATATATATATATATATATATATATAAAACTCTTAGTGATTGACTCTTACTGACTGACTTGTTACTGATTGACTGACAGACAAACCACAAACGAAACTACTGATGTTAGAAAGTTATAATTTGTCATGTAAGTATGTTTTTTCGAAATGCCTTACGATAACTGGAAAAAAATATTGTACATGTAAAATGTTACAGTCCACGCAGACAAAGTCGGAGGCGCCGTCTAGTTTTCAATACTAACTCAGACGAAACGTAACGCAATTAAGTATTTGATCAGACGGATAATGAAGTATAATATATAAATCAAATCAAATCAAATCAGCCTTGCGCTGTATCCCGCACACAGCAGGTTAGGCAGAGGGAACCGTTCTCCACTTTCCGTCGAAGGCATTGTATGTTGGGTGGCCGAATTCGAGGCCGCGCTTTGCCTCGACACCAGAGCGAAGAAATGAAAATATAAATTTAAACAAATATTTCACTTACTCGAGTGGGGATCGAACCAACAACCAGTCGCGTTTACAGTCACACTTCGTGCCGCTGCGCCACGACTGGTGCGCCTCACGTATAATATACACAATCTGATAAACAAACAGTAGTATGTATAGGTACATATGGGTGCCATTTAAATCGTCCAGCGTTAAGACCGCCGCCAAGTTTCAGTATTTCCGTCGACGTCAGAATTAACGAGTTCGAGATAACTTAAAGTCCCGTACGTGTTTTATGGCACTAGGTGACTTTACTTACTTAGGTGAATTTTATAGCGCTCTCTTATTACCTGCATATATAGAAATCTATTATGGTAATCTACTTTAATATGCAAAAACGACGTAATACAATTTCAAAGAACGTCCTTTTTGCTTATTTTATTAATCAGAATCTTAGAAAGGTAGTCACAAATGTGATAGAAATGGTCGTGCTTAGTTTTTATCTGCTGTTTTCGTTCATTAATTTATTCAGCTTCACGCTGTATCCCGCACACAGCAGGGTAGGCAGATGGAACCTAGAGTTAAGACGCTCCGTATCCCACCTTCCGCCGAATTCTGGAGGCATTGCGTGCTGAGTTGTGGAATTCAACGCCGCGCTTTGCCTCGATACCAGAGCGAAGAAATGGAAATATACATTTAAATAAATATTTCATTTCCTCGAGTGGGGAGCGAACCCACAACAGAGTGTCACTGTAAAGGCGATTGCGTTTACAGTCATATTTTGTGCCTCTGCCGCAACGACCGGCCTCTTGTTTCAGTACGAAAATCTTATGACTTATATCGATTTTATTTATTAATAATAAGATTACGAATAAATGGCTGCTCTCGGTAAAAACTACATTTACAGATAACTAAACTACATGACAGTACGGAAAGACAAGATTGTACAACTTCCTAAAAATAGTTCAATGCTAACATTATCAATATCAGCTTCACGCTGTATACCGCACACAGTAGGGTAGGTAGAGGGAACTTACTGTTAAGACACTCCGTTCTCCACTTTGTGCCGAATTCTGGAGGCATTGCATGTTGAGTGGCAGAATTCAACGCCGCGCTTAACCTCGACACCAGAGCGAAGAAATCCATACCTATATTATAAATTCGAAAGTAACTCTGTCTGTCTGTCTGTCTATCTGTCTGTCTGTCTGTCTGTTACGCAATCAGGGCCAAATCGCTAATTCAATTGTGATAAAATACTCATAAAGAGATACTTAAGGGTCTTCGGATGAACATAGGTTACTTTTTTTCTCATATTTGTAATATTGTCGATATATACTAATATATTAAAATACTTTTTAGTTTGACAGACAATTTATTCCGCCATGTTAATAACAACCGACCGTTGCTAAGCAACGGTTTGCAAAGTTTGTTTGTTATAAGAAAACGTCACCCAAAATGAGCTTAACGCATACATGGCGGGCGCCGACTCAACCTTATGAGATACATAAAAACAATGTTTTACAAAAATATTGTTCTTTAATGTTTAAACAAAATCGGTATACAAATATACCATGTTTATCTCTGAAGGTTAAGCAAAAGTAATCATTTTAATTAATTTACTTTATATTTATCGGGTTTTTGTTGTATGTATTTTCTATAATTTGATATTGATCCTTATGAAAATGAATATAATAGTCACTTTTAACATTTCATCTGGATTGAAATTATAGTTTACTGTATAACATTCTAATAAATAATTAAGGAGATGTCACTGATTCGAAATGACCTAGCCTACGAGCGGCATAGTATGACCGACGCGAACGGGCAGATGACTTTGACAGTTTTGTAAATTTTTATACATTTTCGAACTACTGTTAATTTTTATGTAATTATAATTAATTTATACTTTTCTTTAGTTCGTCGCTTATTCGAGTAGTAGTTTAGTTAGATTTTCATAAATTTCTTGGTGTGGTGTAAGTTGCGGCCCTGTGCGGCAGCGCCATAATATTATTTAAGTACTTATTATTTAAGGAAAGAATTGTCGGTTATTTCATCTTGGATGGTTATCTATTGCGTTGTTATACACTTAATAAAATATGGTTTTAGTTTTTTGGGATTTTATTTGATATTGCTCGCAAAACTTATCATATTTAATGTAGAAAGGACTTTAGTTAGGTATTTCATATAGTATCTATGTACGCACGCAAGGAAAACGTGTAAAAAGATTTTTCCCGGGTAAATCAGTAAAATCGATCACTGAAAGTCCAATAAAAATCTGTTCAGTTATTCTGGACATTAGCTCGGGGAAATAGAAAGACAGACAGAGACAAAAAATATAATATTTTTTATTGTATTTAAGTGTTATGTAAATAATCACATGCACTTGCAAAAACATAGCACAACACATTTAATTTTAATTCTTTTAAATATTTATTTTACTTTGATGATATTAATAATGTAGCTGGTTTTGTTTAATTTTTTTTTATAAATATTTTAATATGATTACGTTTACTTATATTTTTTTTCATTCAAATTAGATATTTTCAAAAATAATTTCATAAATATATCTAATAAGCATTCGTATAGTTCAAGCGGGCGAAGCCGCGTCCGGGTCCGCTAGTGGAAATATAAATTTAAGTAAATATTTCATCTCCTCGAGTGGGGATCGAACCCACAACCAGTCGGTTTTACAGTCACACCTCGTGCCGCTGCGCCACGGCTGGCCTTAAGAGAAGTCGATAGGCAATTTTGTCGATACGAATGATTTACTACCATAAAATAATAATATAGTAGTATAATTAAAGTAAATATTATATTTATTTAATAAACTAAACTAAAGCTATTCACAAAACCTTTTAATCACAAATGTGTAACTAGAGTAATCACTTCGTTATTATTACAAGCACTCGTAGTAATGGATCCTATCGCAAATCATGGTTTTCAAAATAATATATTTTAAAAGGTTCCCCTGTCGAATTTCGAGCAAAGTTTTCACGGTTTTCGTATTATGGCGATATTATATCGACGTTTAATTGCTTAAGTTGTGGATACTTTGCCTGATTGATATAAAAGGGGCGTTTCAATTTGTTCTATAGATATTTCTAAGGGTTTTTTTTTGGTCACGCTATCCGTACATAACATGGTAGGCAGAGGGAACGTGGAAATCTAGTATTAAGGATGAAATGATGAATTGAAAATATTAAGTATTTCATTCTCCCCAGTGGGAATCGAACCATCGCATTAACAGCACATTTGCGCTGCCGCGTCATGACGGCCTAATTTTTGTTTTAATGCTTCTTTCTACAAATTATGCCTTCGAATGTTTAATAAATTAGTATAAACTTGTATGAATAATTTTTTTATTTTCGATTTTATTTTTATTATCTGAATCTCCATACAGATTTTCCGTCCTCTTCCTACAGAAAAATAACTAAAAGAAATATTTTTTTAAGGAAAAAGTACATACGTACTACACTTATATCTCAATAACTACTCTACAGATTATGATTAATCCTAAGCCATTACCTGTAGTATTAAAATTTTATTTTCTTAGATATTAGTGGGCAACGTATGTACATATACTAATGATTTTTTTAATGAAATTTACATCTGCATAGAACATTATACACCTTTCTTGAAGTCGGATAAAAAAGACAAGAAAACAATAAAAAGTACAGTCCAATATAGTACGATAACAATATTTCACGTATTACACCGTCATCACAATCGAGCAAATCGCTAACGATTGAAAAGATGCTCGTCACACAGTAATTTCCCTCAGGACGACTGATGAAGGACAACAAAAGAAGAGGGCAATTTATATAATATATACCAACATACCTCCTTATAGATATTTATAACGTTTAACTAATTTAGGATTCGGAAGAAAGTGGGGAACGGAGTGTCTTAACACTAGATTCCCTCTGCCTACCCTGCTGTGTGCGGGAAACAGCGTGAAGAGGATTTATTTTTTATTTTTTTTAACTAGTTTACGATTTATTTATATTTAACGTAGTCAAATTGTGATAATAAAGTAAGCCTAGACTGAATATATAACATTGAAAGTTTTTTCTTCATGTTACCGAGAAACATGACCGACGAGTATCGAAATAAAATTTTGTTTTGCTTCACGCTATGGCCCGCACATAGCAGGGTAGACAGAGAAAACCTGGTGTTAAAATACTCTGTTTCGAGTGGCGGAACTAAACGCCGCGCTTTGCCTCGTCACCAGAGCGAGAGAACATGAAAATATATTAATTCTCCTATATGAAAATTAACCAACAACTGCCGCTTTTATAGTCGGACGCATGCCCTATGCACCACGACGGCCATTTCAAGTATTTTAAAAGAAAATTAATGAAACAATTCAAAATTATAATCACTAAAATTCAGTCTCTGTGGAGCTTCGTCGCTACTCGATAACATTTTCAAAGTTCATCGAGTGAACAAATGGTTGTCATTATACAAATTGTGGGTTCCAATGAAGGTGAACGAACATACATTTGGATGAATATCTCTATATATAATAAGTATATATATAAGACAGTAAAAATATTTTGTCTGTACATTTAGTAATTTTGACTGAAATGGATAGAGGGACACTTAAAAAGAATAATAGAAAGCAAAAAGATTTTTTTTGAATTTCTTGTCTGTCTGTCGATATTTATGTCCACATTTTTCTCTGAAAGTACTGAACCGATTTATTTAAAACTTTCACCAATTGCTTTGTTTTAACTCAACTTAACTAGTAAAGTTTGGTTCATCAAAATCGGTTCATTAAAAAAAATATATCGTCATTTGAATGAACTCAAGGCATTAGTTTGCCTGTGAATATTATATAGCAATTGCGCTGGTAAAATTCTTGGCTAAAGAATGACATGTTGATAAAAATATATATTTTTGAAGCACTATTATATAATATTTTATACAGTAAAGTAAACAAAATTGAATTGTTAGTGGAGATTACATTTATAAATCATAACAGTTAAGTTTAAGTCGTAATTAATTCAACACAGAGATAAAAAACGATCTTGAAAGAAATATCAAGTAAATACAAAGATTTTTTGGTTGGTTCGTTCATATAATATATGTAACTAATTTTAAAACTGTACAGGAGTTAATATGCAATTATTACAGTTATTTTACAAAGAATATTATGAATCCTACAAATCAATAATTTAACATTTAAGGCTGTTTCTGAATGAGTAAATTAAATTATTCACTGACATCAGCACATTTAACAGAGTTTTAGAATTATGATGAGACGTATATTATATAGGTAAAAAGAACAAAGTTACAAAAATATATACGTGTAATAAATAATTAACTTTATGTATATTTTATAAATATCAAATATCAACAATGGTCGTATTTTTTTATTTAAAACAATCAAAAATTCTTTGACGATAATGTCGTAAAAAAATCATATTAGAAGTCATTATAGTTGTCAATCAATTGTGCTCATTAAATCAATAATCATGTATTTAAAGCGGGCGATGCCGTGGGCGAGCCGCTAGTGTTTAATAAAACAGTAAATTAATTTATAATTTTATATACAATATTTGACCTTATTGTGACAAATTAAAGTGAAACTAAAAGTTTATTGTCTTCAAGTAGAATTCTCTCTAGAACATAGAAAAAAGAAATATAGCACCAGAAATCGAGGAATTTTGTTGGTTGTTTTATAAGTAAATTGATATAGACTGAGAAATTAATCTGTTGTTATGTTGTTGCTGGACACTTGGACAGTTCTGAGCAAGACGGATATGGTACTTAAGCCGCGTGTTACGTTTACATCAGGATTAGCGTTGTGTAAAATTGTATTTTGATATACGAAGGACTGTTGGGTGACATTCGGACACAGTCACTTTGAAGACTATTAATCATTTTGCAAATTCCATTTTAACAAAATATCTAAGTTAATTTTAAAAAATACGATTCGGGATTATAATTTTTTTTATTAATAAACACAATTCAAGAACATGTACAATGTTTACAGTTTTGTAAATATGTATTAGAATTATTAAATTCATTAACTATTGAAGATTTTTTTTGAACCAGTTTCACGCCTCTTCCCACAAAGCAGAGTAACCCAGTGTTAAAACACTTCATTCCCGCCTTTCTGCCCAAGTTTCCTGACATTGCCTGTTGAATGGCAGAACTCAACGCCCCGCTCTGGCTTCCAGAGTTGAGGAGCCAAATATTTTAAATATAATCATTCCTCCGAGAGGGGGTAATCAATTAAGAGCCATATGAAGTAACTATAAGATGTATTTATACGATACATCTCACGGTTTCCACCACCATAGCTCCGCAAGCATCAAGCGATTCCGGAAGACGGCCGTCATATCGTGATTTCCCCAGAGCACTGTAGTAGCCGACAAAAATCGCACCGCACAAGCGTAACGACATATTGATAGCTGTTCCCGCCCGTCGTGTATGCGTAAAGGATTTTCAAAATATTATTCAATATTTTGTATGACAGATTTTACTGAGGCTAGTTGTACGCTAGTCCAAATTTGCTATATATATATATGAAAATATTTTCCTTTGTTCATCCAATTTCAGAGTTTTTGACAGGCATTCGTGTTAAAAAAAGTTAAGCATCGTACTGCGCTATATATAAATATTTTGGTTTTTAAGATATGAGCCATGACTGTCAAATAACAAAAATAATAATATAATTATAGATGAAATTAACGGAATCTATCAGCAAGTCTATATGAACGTCTGTCTACAGTTATAAATCCTTACATTACAATATAGAATTAAATACAGTAGCGAGTACAAGAGTAACAATTTTGTATATAAAGCCTGGAACATGTTCCTTTTATACTTGGAAAATCATATCTTTTAATAAATAATATCTTTTGTCTAGAATAAAAAAATACAGTGTAAAAAATAACATTCTTAACGAAGAAATAACTAGAATTTATAAAGGAAAATCAATTCGCAGTAACACAGCCATAGACAAGCTTTGGCCACAGGTAAATTACTGTGGAGTCGTGTAACTTATCTGAGAGGTCGGCCGCAGCATCGGATTTGATTTCAACATAGAATTAAAAATTCACTCAACGCCGCCTTTTGCTCTTGTCAGAGTGGGAAAATAAATATAATTTAAATATAACCTTTATTATCAGACACCGTGCAACTGCGCCATAGGGGCCTCAAGCTTAAATATAAATATGAGATACGGAACCCTAATAAAAATATTAAAAACTACAATAACTGTCAAAATAACGATTAAAATTTATTATATCCTTTATATTATTCATAATTATATGTAATTTTCTAAATATTATAAACTGTACTAAATATGACAACTTTTCTAAATATGACATTTAAGATTTCCACCGTCCAGGAATCGCGTAATAGATCTATCACAGTCCAACTTTCACCCAAGTTCCTCCTAATGCCTGAATTTGACGGCATCACTTTATATTTCGCCATGTTTACTTGCTCTCGTGAGACGGTTCATATGTTTTTATAGCTAACAAGAGATTATAAAGTGACAGGAATATTATTATGGAACTCTATTACGTATTTGTTTTAATAGACAAAGATATTTTTTAATAATCAATCTGTTCTTTATTATTGGTTTAAAGACTTTTTTTATATATAAAAAACTATTATAATTTAAAACTTCCAAATAAATAAAGCAATAAAACTAGTTATTGTCTAGTGAGCAGAGTGTGGCACTAAGTTTTTTAATAATATATGATTTACTTAAATATTTATTCGTTTAAAGGACGAGGGGAAGATCTAAAAACAGTAAACTTGCTCTGTCAACCTATGATTTTTTTTTAAATCCTATACTTTCTGTTATAGCAAACAATTTAAAAATAGGTATATTTCAATTCCTCAGTTATACTATTACATTCAAATCGAAGCTATATATCGCGTGTAAACTGTAGGTTTCTTATTAAATTCAAACACAGCCATAAATTAGCGAGTGTTCCCGCCTCAAGACGCCTAATGAAAATATATTATAGGGCGGGAAATAAAGATAAGGTGCGCATGGAAAATTTCAAAGTGTCAACGTGAACGACTTACCCGCCCGTGAATATTTTAAAAGTAACAAATAAATTTAACGTGGTGAGGTAGGTAGGTACCGCACGTAAAACTTCCTTGGAATTTATTGTAGAATACGACTATTAAAGCGCTATTCAAAAATACATACAGCGAGAGTACAATTTGAATTGTTTTTTAATAAAGTCATTCTCAAAATTTTTAACTTTTTGTATCGTCATATTTACAAGTATAAGATCATTGACGATATCAAATTTATTTACTTATTATGTTTATTAAGCTTTTAGTATTAAAGTGCCCACAAAGTTACCCAGTGTTAAGACACTCCTTTCCCCACGTTTCTGTTTGTAATAATATAAACAGAGCGTACTAATATACGATAAATAAACTTTTCCTTGTTTCTAAGAGCCTCTTGAAGTCTACACTTAGGGCGCAACTACCAAGCAGCTCCTCTACCTGCAACGAGATGAGCCTGGCGCTACACGACGAGTCCACAGAATACTAAATAATTTAAATAATCTTCTTTTTTGAGATAATTGTCAAATTAAGAAAGCAGAATGACCACTAATAAAATGAAGGCTGTTTTTTTTTATTTTGAAGCTATTAATTAGCCCAAAACCTCTTTATTAAAAAACGATCTCTTAAATTATAAAGTTTCCAAGTTAATATTTTTCAAGTTAAACACTTTGTCAGTTTAACGAAGGCGGTAGAGCTTGTCACAAGATATGACGAAGGCAACAGTGAAACTTTAACCTCAGCTGCCTACATTTTTATGCGGTTTTTTTTTTTGTAATAAATCATAACTTTTGTTAGTTATCTAAAATATATGAAATGATAATATTTAGATAAGTATTCGTAGGTATTCAGAACTTTAATTATTTTTTTATTCAGAAGTAGTACCTAAAATTGATATAAACTGAAGAATAATAAATCTAATAATCTATTTATTTCTATTTACAACGGGATAAAATCGCGGGCAAACAATTGTTTTTATATAAGCCAATAAATCCGATACTAGGTTTCTGATCTAAGATAAGGAGCTTTAACGTAAAACAAATTTGGGAAACCAATATCTAAACTATGAATATATAAAAATTCTCACAACGAATTTAGGAACCCTTTTACAAATATACACCTGCATTTTATATAAAAGGGTTGTACCAAAGTCCACGCTGTAAAGTTAGGAAGATATTAAGGTGGTGGTAATTTGGAGAGCGCAAACTCGACTTTGAATTGGCTTCGTTTGTAAAAGTCATGACCACTTCTTGTTGTGACGTACATACATACATATGTAAGAATCTATTGGTTTAAAAGATTGAATTTAAACCAATAGATTCTTACATTTCAGATTCTTACAGTTTTTATATAATTCTAAGTAACAAAATAAATAATTTTATAACATTATTTTTCACTTAAACTGACCTAAATGTACATTCCCTTTTTCACTTTCTTCCCATCTTAAGAATATGATGAATGAGATATGAACCAAGAACTTGTGCGTAAAGTCATATATGTTCCAAGTGCGCTATTACGGTATAGTTTCTTTACATTTCTTTTAGCTTTATCACTTATTCCTGAATTGAATATATAAATGTAAGGTCTCATTGATTTTTGTTTTATGCACAAAAAGATTCCATTGCCACTAAAGATAGTTAATCACAGACTCGATAAGGACAAAGCGAGAAGTTTTCTTCCGTAACCGAGTTAATACAAAGTGTTACTGAAGTACGGAATCACGGCACATTTAGGTCATTACTTTCTATATTGGATTAATATAATATAGAACAGTGATATATATTTTTTATTATTAAGCTTTTTCTTAGAAGATTTTTGAATAGGTATTTAAAATATTCATATACATTAGGTTTTTAGGATTCCATAGCCGATGATAAAAAACATGTGATAAAAAACAGAATCCTTATAGATTTCTCATGTTTGTCCATCTGTCCATCTGTATTACATTACACTTTTATAAAGCAAATTCAATCAATAATTAAATATAGGAAAACCTCTTATACAGGGTGGAAGCATCAACGCTGTCTTTACGGGAACAGCATATAGGGTAAAATATTTTAAACCCATATCTAAAGAAATTACTCAAGATACCTCAACAGTTTAGACTTAGATTTTTTTTTCATTTCAAGATTTTTATCGATTCGATTTCGGAATGAGACGTATGCGGCGGTTTTCCTTTGATAGGTTTATGTCTGCGTGCGTCGTTCTTGACAATTGGCGTTTTATTTTACAATGATAATTTTATTATTTATTTCGTTTGAAAAAATCACTTTTACATTTTTGAAAAAAAAAATTGTTTTAGGCTTTTATAAGCCAGTTAAAACTGTGGTTTCATTTAAAGTGGTGCTGACAAAAACACTCTGTATATTAATTGATACAACGACCAAATAATAGTATAAATCACAGCAAACGCGCGGATAAACCTCAGACGTGTAAATTGCAATTAGTAGATTTTTAATATGCAAATATTTTGCATCATTAAAGTCTACTTTAAACGTCGGTGCATACAAAAATTTATAACAAGCCGAGATAAGGACGATAAAGTTATTTAAAAATGCACAGTGCCTCTCTCACAACACCCATGCACCGCCTAATAAGGCAGTGGCATAATGAGTTTTCGTCTCGATAAAACTCCAGAACAATGGAGCTCATAAATAATAGGGGAATTAGTTTAATTTAACGTTGGATAATATGGAAATCGCTGCGATTAATAATATGGTGGTGGACTATCCATCCCAGGAGTATTATTTGTTCTAAAACTGACATATGTTTGTATGCGACAAACTGTCGTAGCGTTGAAGCACTGCATGTAATTGTAAACGCGACGATCGTGTATTCGATTTCCTCTCGAGAAAGAAGACCTCGAGATAGAATTAGTCTTATTTTCCTTGCATTGGTAACAAGATAAAGCGTGGCTTTAAGTTGGCCGCCACTCAACACACTCATAATCTCAGAAAATAGTGCAAAAAGTGGAGAATGGAATATCTCAGCACTAAGTTCCCTATGCATGACCCGCTATATGCGGGACGCACCGTGAAGTTAAAAAAAAATCACAAACGCCACAAATGTACTATCCCCATAGACTTTCAATTTGTTTCCCTCTTAAGCGCCATATAAAAATATAATAACAAATTCACCAATAATATTTGTTTATGACAACAAATCCTTCTTGACAAGCGTTCCCGCAAGAATTAAAACTTACAATTTACAGAAACACCGGTACAAAAGTCGTTTCAACTTTTAATATGCTTAACGACTCTCGAGACTGGATACAAAGGAGACATTGTGAGCGTACACGAGAAGGCGATCTTATTTGAATTAAATATTGAGGTGTTAATCTTTAAGAGAAAGCCGATAGTGACATTCCCATTTAACATTTTATTTATATATATATTTATAGCTTCATCATTTATTCTACATGTACTCTGCTGCTACCAGTGTTAAGATATTCTGCTCCTCACTTTTCACTCAATTTTCTGCAGTGGAACTTAGTGGAACTTAATGCAGCGCTTTGTCTTATTACCCGGAAAGAAATGAAAGTACCCGTGTACTACACGATACATGAATACTTTTTTTTGCAGCTTCAGGCTATTTCCAGTATAGTCAGAGAGAATCAAGTCCCAAGTTAGTCCTTTTCGTTCCTTCCGTTCTCCATTTTCCGATTTCGTTCGAACTCAACATTACATATTGAGTAGTGTTATCTTGATGTCAGAGCGAGGAAATGAAAATAATCCACCGCCTAGTGTGTCAAGCGAACAAACAACCATCGCACAACACTGTTCCATTCCCTCTCTATAATGCATACCATGAACACTAATTCTAAACACGCAACTTTCCACAGACAATATTTCGAGAGTCACATTTACGTACCACGGATGTGCCACTGACAGAGACAGTGAAGTGATAGTGATATAATATGTCAGTCAGCGTATTAAATGATATCTATGCGAGGCGACGCGACGGGGGCTGTGTGACTGACGTTCGGTAATAAAGTTACGAGATGCATACAAATGTGGCTGGCGTTTGGTAATCGACAATTATTGCGTACAGAGTCATGTTGATTAATAACGTGACGGTTTAGGATGTTTGGTGCGATATAAATTTTAATTATCAGACCAGTAGTGACGCAGGGCCACCACTGTAAACGCGACTGGTTGTGGGTTCAAGTCCCACTAGAGGTCCTTCGCTCTGGTGTGGAGGCAAAGCGCGTCGTTGTATTCCGCCACTCAACACGCAATGCCTCCATAATTTGGTGGAAAATAGGGGGCAGAGTGTTTAAACGCTAGGTTCCCTCAGGCTACCCTGCTTGTGCGGGAGTACAGAATGAAGCTGATTTCAAATTTTAATTTAATAAATTGGAAATCAATTTGTTTCTTTATTATGAATGAGATTATTAAACTATAAAAACATTTTATTTTTTTGGAAGTATGTAACCAGTAGATAAAGAGAACCTATTACCACAGCGATAATGCAGTCAGACGTCGTCTCAATTCTAATAAACTTTTTATTACAAAAAATATCTTACTTTGTGTACATTTTTAATATTTTCCTTGAATCGGGTCCCTCTGGAGAACGGCGGAGGAATAAAAAATGATAGCAAAAAAATCGTTTTCCATTACTCAAAAGGTATTCACGAGAGGGCACCAGAAGAAATAAAATGCATTCCAAGATGCGTCAAAGCAACGTTGCCGCAGCGGACGGGAGCAACAAAACACAAAGGAAAGTAGTGGAAAAGATTGGCTGAATCAGATAGCTGGTGGACTTCTTTCTCCTAGCTGTATATAGAATCGCTTAGAATATTTTAGATTTTCTTCAAGTGTGATGCGATGTTTACTAGGATTTTAAGATTTGGTAATATGAAGTTACTCAGAAAAAAATCATAAGAAACCGGCTTGTTATAAAAATCATATTTTAGAAGAAAAAAAATATCCTACTGGTAATAATATAAAAACAAATTTGAGCGAGAGAAGCAGTGTTCGAGTCTCTATTACACAACGCTGATTGCTAGTTTGTTTACAAAAACACTTCCTTGGTGATGTATGTCAAAATTATATTTCGTTACTTGATATGCAATACATAACAAAATTTGTGGAAAAAACTAAAAATAACATTTAAACACAAATTATACTAATATCATAAATGTGACAGTTTGTGTGAATGCATTTCTGTTTCGCTTTCCCGCAAAAACTAAAGGACGGATTTAAATATAAATTATATTTATTTAAATATAAACAGGACAACAACACATAGACATTTAATTATTTAAGATTTCGTATAAATTGGCTATAATAAAACTAAGAGTAAGTTTTTAGCGGGGGAAACCGTTTTAGTCACTACTGTAGGTAATACATAATAAGGCAATATATACACCTAAAATTTCCATATATTCACACAAAAGAAAGTTGTGTGAAACAAACGACACAAATGACTGCTAGTTTGAAGCATTTAAACTTTCACAGTGATATTACCAACATTAATTTAAAACACAAACTGCTGGAGTAATCCAGCCCTCGGGAGAACTATTGAAAGTTGCAAAGTTTCATTAGACTGGCTATTACGTGTAGGTGCTTTTATATCCCCTGGTCGGTATTGACGCCTGGATTTATGGCCACGATACAATTTATAGAGGACACGGCAAGGAATGCGAGGTAATGGTGATATATACAAGTTTAGGGAAAAGTCCATCGACATATAATTGCTTTTTCTTTTGGTACACCTGGTGTTGTTCTAGAACGTTGATCTTAATAAAGACAGAAAACCATAGCAGCGCTCCCTAAAGACGTTTTAATATAATGATTTAACTTATTCTATCGTTAAACGCTAACAGATAAGAAAGTAGAAATGTTATGTGGCAAAATATATTTATTCATATATTTTTTTATTTTTAAAAAAAATAATATTGTATATGTATTGAAATCCCAATAAAAATTATAACCAAATAAAATTACTACAATATGTTTTATCACATAAGTGCATATTTTGAACATTTTTCTGTATAAATAACTCCGGAAATCCATTATAAAATACTCTATGATAGAATTCTTTTATACAGGCAATATTATGAGTTTCCGAGTGAGACGGACCGCGACGGTAGGTCTCTTCAAATCGTATTTCCTATATCTAAAGGCGACATCGCTAAAGCGTGTCACACGAACTCGGCTTTGGAATTAAAAATTAAATTCTGTTCGGGTAGATACAATCACTGAAAGAGATTCTATTTAACTTTTGTTGTTTTTAATATTTAAAATACTACTTATTATATTCTTACGGAATTTTATTTTTACATCTTTAAAGACACAAACATAAGTCAATTTTGTTTTTATCTATCACTAATGTAAGATCTACTATTTATGTAAAAAAAATCTTACAAAAAGTTTATTTCCCCGAACTGAAACACCCACAATAACTAACAATCAACAGACCATTTGTATGTAAAATAACCGACGAGTCTCATTAAAAGCGGTGGCACAAAGAGATTATAGATACATTCGTAGTTATCTAAATGCACTATTGCACAAACACTATACTAAACTACCTACAGAGAATCCACATGTGAATTGTTTCGACGTATTGGTCCTTTTGGGAATTGTTGGTTAAGAATTTTGATTGATATTAACGTAATGGTGGTTGTTGAACCTGAGTATATCGCCGTGGTAGTGGGTGGCGCCACTCACGCTCGCCACGAAATTGGGGAAAGGAATGTCTTAACAATGAGTTTTCTCTGTCTACTTTGCTATATGCAGGGTACAGCGTGAAGCTGATTTCAAATATATTTACCTTTTCGCAGTATCTTTTACAGAAAGAGAGTTAAGGTTACTTATCTCTAGTTTTTCTCTGTTCGGTTCAGTTTTATAGTTATATCAGCTCATGCATACTTACTTCCTACTTTATTGTTACTTTGTTTGGAGAATAAAATTAAAAAACAGCCTCACGCTGTATCCCGCAAATAGCAGGGAAGGCAGAGGGAACCTAGTGGTAAGACATTCCGTTCCCCACTTTCCACCAAGTTCTGGAAGGCATAGCGGCGGAAATCAACGCCGCGCTTTTGCCTCGACACCAGAGCGAAGAAATGAAAATATAAATCTGAATAAATATTTCATTTCCTCGAGTGGGGATCGCACCAGTCGATTTTACAGTCACACTTTGTGCCAGTGCGCCACGACTGGCCTCATATGGCGAATACATATAATATATTGTCGTACCACTATCCTAACCACTAAACTAATTTTAGCCAATGGCCCAATCTAACTCATCCTTTCGAATAACCAAATTAAAGTAAGAAAACGAAATTACAATAATGCTTTTACACAATTTCAATATTGAATCGTACTAAATGATGTTAAAAAGCGTTTCTATAAAAAATATAATACGCTTGATTCTATTTGTAAAGTTAAATGATTCATGCATGAGCAAACAAGCTTCCAATATGAATGTAAATATTAGAACGTATAAATGGATTATCACAATATTGTCGAAAAAGTATCTATATATATTTTTTTAGATATTTATTCCATATTTATTAAACGATATTATTAATTAGGATCATGTTATGTCCTAAGTCTGCCAATATAAAAAAAACTAAGCAAACTGTAAAACCCATTTCACTGCACAGGACTATTTAAGTACGAGAATGTATGGAATTAACATCAATCACATAAATTCCATACATTTTAAGGATAGCTGCAAATATGTAAGAATAACATTGAATTTTGAAAATAGCAACTGTTTAGTTTCTTGTTGACTCTTCTCAGCAAATTCTGCATTCCGAGCGGTAGTAGGTATATGTTCATACGATTCAAAAGTGTTGTAAAAGTCTCTTTAAATAAACAACATATCGAACTGAAATTTGTAAGTTGAAAGTAATGTGACATGAACATTGACAACTTTTCATAGTATGTGGCAACTTTGCAATTTTACAATGCCAAATAAAAAACCTCAAAAACATTAAAAGACAAAATGAAAGAATGTATCCTTGCAAAAACATTAAAAGATAAAATTAAGAAGGTATTTTAGTTAATTTGTTTTAGTGGAATAAAAAAATACTAAGAAGTAAAAGCATTTCCCTCGATCAATACAAAATTTCAGTACTACTTATACAACCGCTTTCGTCATGTATTCCCAAATCGGATTACGTAAGTAAAAAGCATTACAGCCTACCTAAAGATTTAGGTAAGCTATAATGCTTTTTATACTTGAAAAGATTAAGAACGCGAAACAATATGTTTTTTTTATGTACAAAGCTGTTAATGAAATCTTAAATATGTACATGTCGCAGAGTATGAATACGGAACGTCAATTTTTTTGACTTGGGTGTACTCAAAAGATGGCAACACAGTCAGTTGTCAATGTCAATTGTCAGCTTTTAGGGAAGTGGGGTGAATGACGCGTCGTTCTTAGAATAGTGGGAACGAGCGATGCGAACTTTAATTCTCCTTCGAGTGGCCTACTGAACGATTGTAGTAAGACGTCATCTGACTCCACCGCGTTCCGAGTACGGCCGAGTAAAACGAGGGAAGATCTTACGACTCAGCGCTTGATTTAGGTGACAGTGGCGACTTTTAATTGAGGTTATTTTCACGAGATGGAAGTGGCAAGGTTATAGCCACTCATTGAATGGCATAAGCTGCTGTCGCTCGATTTCAGTGACAGTGGCGACTTTTAATTGAAGTCATGGTCTCTCGATGTCATAGTGCCTCGATGGAGGTAGCAAGGTTATCGTCACTCGTTGAGTGGCATGAGTTACTGTCGCTTGATTTAGGTGACAGTGGCGACTTTTGAGTTTATCGTCACTACTGAGGAGCATGAGCTAATGTCGCTCACGCCCACGCAACCCGCTTCGTTACACATATTACGTCTATCTCTATATACAGGGTGGAAGAGGCAGCGCTCCATTTACGGAAACAGCATATAGGGTAAAATATTTCAAACCTATACCTAAAGAAATTAATCAAGATGCATCAACAGTTTGAACGTAGGATTTTTTTTTCATTTCACGATTTTTATCCATACCTGTATTTCGTGTGACGCGATTACGTATAGATCTAAATAACATAAACACTTACTACTACATAAATACTACTAAAGGTTAAACAGCTTTGAACTTTATCGCCAATACCTACGACACGATTTCGGAATGAGCCGTGTGCGGCGGTGTTCCTTTGATAGGTTTATGTGTGCGTGCGTCGTCCTTACAAATGGCGTTTTTTTTTAAAATGACAATTTACTATTTATTTTGTTTGAAAAAATAACTTTTTCATTTTTGAAAATTTATTTTTTTCTGATTTATATTAGGCTCTTATAGAGTAGTTAAAACTGTGGTTTCATTTAATGTGGTGCTTACACTTCCACCCTGTATAATAAGACAATAAATAAAAATAAATATATTTTGTCTGTACATTTAGTAATTTTGACTGAAATGTATAGAGGGATACTTAAAAAGAATAATAGAAAGCAAAAATACTTTTTTTGAATTTTCTGTCTGTCTGTCTGTCTGTCGATATGTATGTCCACATTTTTCTCTGAAAGTACTGAACCGATTTACTTAAAAGTTTCACCAATTGCTTTGTTTTAACTCAACTTAACTACTAAAGTTTGGTTCATCAAAATCGGTTCATTAAAAAAAAGTTATCGTCATTTGAATGAACTCAAGACATTAATTTGCCTGTGAATGTCAATCGCGCTGGTAAGATTCCTGTCTAAAGAATGACATTCGAAACGTCTTAGTTATGACTGTTGATAAAAATTCATAAATCATAACAGTTAAGTTTTAATCGTAATTAATTCAACACAGAGATTAAGAACGATTTGATCTTCAAAGAGATATCAAGCAAACACATAGATTTTTTGGTTCGTTCGTTCGTATGAAATAAATCTATATAAAAATGCCTAAAAACATCCTTTCTACGTGTACACTTTATGTATATTTTATGAATATCAAATATCAACATTGGTCGTATTTTTTAATTTGAAACAATCAAAAATTCTTATAGAAATTACGATAATGTCGTAAAAAAATCATATTAGGATATTACAGATTAAAGTAATAAAAAAATCATATTACAAATCATTATATTTGTCAATCAATTCTGCTTAAAAATAAAAATCAAATACTGCTTATCAATAATCATGTATTTTAAGCGGGCAAAGCCGTGGGCGGGCCGCTAGTATTTAAATAATTAGATTAAACAATCACTGATCACTGAACTAAATCACTGCCAAATTAACCCTTTTATTGGAAGAAAAAAGCTACTTCACGTTTTTCCCCACATAACTGAGTAGGTAAAAGGAACCTAACGCTAAACAACTTTAAGTAAAGTATTAAAAAAAGTATTTTCAGTCCAATTTCTAAGACATTGCGGAAATGGCAGAACTCAATGCCGTGCTTTGTTCACTAGAGCGAAGAAATAAATAAAATTTAAATATTAATCTTTCCCCGGAGCTGAGATCAAATCACACCGTTGACACAACCGTTTACAATCAAACACTGTGCTACTGCGCCACGACTGCTTCAATGAATTAGGAAATATAAAGAAGCTTTAAGACAACACATCCTAAAAATTATGTAAGAAGTAAATAATTTGTAGCCACACTATCTACTCATACATATAAAGGATTAGTTAGTACCGCCCAAGGGAACTTAAACTAGGAGGGTTTACACTAGTGCTGTGTTTGTAATTATTATACAATTCGTGTTCTCTTTGTGCACATATTGAGACACCATATAATGGATTTCGGTTTCCATGTCTATATTTACCCAAAATTATTTCTGTATTGTATGAATTTTATCAAAATAGGAATTTATTTTAATAAATTCCATTTAAAATAAACAAATAATTATGTCTATTTAAGAAAAAGATTTATCAAGATCAATGTGTGTAACTCAATGCCACGCTTTGTCTACGAGAGTGAAAATAAATTACATAATAAACACTCCTCGAATGGCGACCGAAGCCAGAACCATCGCTATGACAACTTTTCCATTGTGTCACGACGACCTCAACGAGGGTCCATAACTGAAATAAACACCACTAAATATGTAAGAATATCGGACATAAAACTTTAATCTATAAAAATGCAGACAGCAATTTCAAACCCTTCAGACGCAACAAAGGACGCATCAGCTCTTCAAATGCAGATTCCGAGTAAATAAAAAGATCCATAAGTAAACAATCTATGTTCGAGATGGAAGCGATTTTATATGAAAAGTTAGACGGTTCCGTGCTATTGATGATTGCTCAAGTTGAAGTGCGAAAAGTTTTCAATATATACTTGCTTAGAGCAATGTTACGTCGACTACAATTGATAGATTTCAAAAAACCGGACAAGCGCGAGTCGGGCTCACCCACCGAGGAGGAGTTTTTCCGTACAAAAATTGGAGGTCTCGGGGTTTTTCCGAAATTCAGGCTCAGCTTAGTCGGAGCATCTGATACCTTACGTAAACTAGCGTCTTTAATATCAAATTTTTCCCTCATTTTAAGGCTATTATTTTTTAGGATTTAACTACAAATTTATAATTATCAGAATTTTTCCTGAACTGGTACTTCCTTTAGATGCTAACTGCCAAATTTCATAATTCTAGGTCAACCGTAAGTACTTAATGTATTAAATCCTAAATTAAGTTGTAAAATATTAAAAACTATTTAAATTAATAATTACAAATTGCAATAACTCCACAAGTGGTTGAACTTTTAAAAGAAAAAGCTCAACTATAATCTAATTTAATAAATGCTTTCATTCTCTTGACTTTAAATTAAAAGCAAGAGAAAAATACACTTAAACATTTACATTTATAATTAACGGGTCTCTTGATTCCTTGAGGGACCCATTAATGTAATTTTCTTTATAATATTGCTTTTGTTTTTTCGTTTGCACAAAGTAATAATTTGTGGAATTCATAAATTGTTCAAGTAATAGGACTTTAATAATATATATGCGTACCATATAATATATATATATATATATATATATATATATATATATATATATATATATATATATATATATATATATATATATATATATATATATATATATACAGTAAATTATAAATAAATTAAATTATATAAGACCGCCGTGGTACAGTGGAACAGCTTCTGACTATAAACGCCACTGTTTTGGATTTCGGAAAATTTGGCAGAGGTATCTCTAAACTCTCCTTATTATTATTTTTACAAAAAGACAAGTTCACTTTTGACAACGAATAACGCATGAAAAATTTTCCATTGACAGTTTCTCTTACATTCTTATAAACGACGGACAAAGGCCTCCAACAGGAGATTTTAATTACAGCGCGTGTCGACAGTAACTAACATAAATTGCCGCCGGTAACTCACAATGACACTGATCAGCTCTCGCCAACCCGCTTAAAACAAATAACCGAGCAAAACAAATCGAGTGGCAACACTATTTTGTTACCAAATCTAACAAAATACAGCCTAAAACGTTATTAGCTGTAAACTGAATGACTTCCAATTCCAGTAGAAACAAATAAATTCGGAAAACACAATTCGTCTTCAGGGTCCGGCAAGCCGTAGAGGGTGAAATTTATGAGCGACGTAAACCAAGTCCAGCGATACGTATAGATTTTTGAATCGTAGCCGAGGCGTGTGTTTGGTTTGTAACTTAGTTAAGGGGAAACTTTCAGTTGCACCATTTGCCAGGTACAAACGAGGTAGGTAATGGAACGAACAAGAAGAATTACACACGGAAAAAGTATTGTGCGGCGCATTTGAAATACCTTTGTTTCTTTATGCTGAAGTTCAGAAAATCGGAAATATCACAAAAGGCAAATTGTGAGTCATATAAAAGTCTACAATGATTTTTTTGTCTATAATTTGCATTTGCAAATAAGAAAGTTAAGAGGCCAGTCGTGGTGCAGAGGGACAATCATAAACTGTAAGCGTGACAGGCTGTGGGTTCGATTGCCACTCGAGAAAATTAAATCTCAATATTTTCATTTCCTCACTCTGGTAACGAGGCAAACGGCGTTGAGTTCCGCTACTTAACTCGCAATGGCCTTCAGAATTCGCCGGAAAGTGGGAAACGGAAATGTCTTAATAGGAACGAAGTGTCTAGGTTCTCTCTGAATATCCTGCTACGCACGGAATACACACAGCGTGAAGCTAAAAAAAGTATATAATAACTCAACTAACTAATTCGTCTGATACGTTCAAAATTCTAACAAATTAAAAAAAAAGCAATACGTTTAATAAATCCCAAATATGGATAAAAGGATTAATACACGATAAACTCAATACGATGTATGGCGATATTTTAAAGGACATATTATCTACATACATGTTTGGCAGGATTTACAGGAGATCAAATATTCGCGCCGCTTTTTATATGAACCAGTCGAGTGATAAGTCTGAAAGGGTGCTTTTATCCCTTTTTATAGGCTCTCCTCTCCGAAAATTATAGCGACGTCTATAACGTGTGTACGAAAACAAGTGATGTTTCAAAAATACTTATTGTTCTTTTTTTTTAGATAAACAAAGTATTTTTTAAAGGCATTTTAAAGGTTGTAATTTTTTTTGACAATTTTAACTTTGATTTCTATCGAGACAATTGTTTCAATAGTAAAAAAAAAATGTTCTGTGTCTGTATTGAGACAGTACATAAAATCTTAAAAAATAACTAAATTGTAACAGCGTGAGATGGGTAGTTTAATAAGATGGTATTTGTAAATAATCTGTTGTGTACTTATGTGACACTTAATAATGCACGTAATGTACGTGTATTATTAAGTGTCAACAAAATAAAACAAAATATTTTTTACGAACAGACTTGCCTACCTAGCATAAGCAAAAAAAGCTATCATAAAAAAAATAACAAGCCGTGTCTAATAAATTTGAAAAAATAATGTTGTCAACAAAAGAAACGAGTTTTTCTAAAAATTGTTCGACTAATCACAATCACTTCACACTAGAGCAGTTTTTGACGGTAATATCACGCGACTCGTGTCACTCGCTTACAGGTAAACCGGATTGTTATTGTTTTTTATCCGTATTTCTCATTACCACATAAACTGCTTCTTTTCAATTAGTTGCGTATTTGACTTTTATATATACTTTGGGTTCTTATATATACGACATAAATACTAAAAATGTTTTGTTCGTTATTTATATTTAATTTTTATTTTATTATTTTTTTCAGCTTCACGCTGTATCTCGCGCACAGCAGGGTAGGCAGAGAGAACCTAGTGTTAAGACACTCCCCACTTTCTGCCGAATTCTGGAGGCATTGCGTGTTGAGTGGCAAAATTCAACGCCGCGCTTAAACTCGACACCAGAGCAAAGAAATGGAAATATAAATTTAAGTAAATATTTCATCTCCTCGAGTGAGGATGGGTTTTTCAGTCACACCGTGCTGCTACGCCATGACTGGCCTCGTCTATACTTAATTTTTGAGAAATGAAAAAACGGCACTTAAAGTGTTGTTGTTAAAATAAAGTTTAAATAAATAAATAAAGTTTCCTATTTTTACTTATTATTTAACATACACAAAGAAAAACACCATATAAAAAGAGCCATGCCTAATATATTGGAAAAATAATGTTGCCAACAAAAGCAACGAGTTTTTCTAAAAAATTGTTCGACTAGATCACGAGCACTTCACACTAGAGCAGTTATTCGATGGTAATATCGCACGACTCGTCGCCGGCAGCGTCACTCGGTTACCGGTAAACCGGATTATGCTGGGTATTTTTATCCGCATCTCTCATCACCACGTAAACTGCTTCTATTGACGATACGTTGAGAGTTTTTGACGGTTTATATATATAATACAAAATAAATGAGGAAATGTTTGGTATTTTTTATTTATTTATATTGTATTTTTGAGTAATCCAAGAGATATATTTAAAAAGTTACCTGCCTTTACTTAAAAAAAAATATTTTCGAATTATTAAAGGAATGGAATTAAATAAAATATATCTATACCTAAAAGAAATAAATATGAAATTTACTTTTAGAATGTAATCGTATTAATTCCTAAAAATGATCGCTTTACCCACTCCGTTTACCGATTTCCCCCATTTTTGAGTGCGTGTTAAGTGAACAGATCGTCGCTCAGTAATTATACTAGAGCAAGGAAATGACAGCTGTGGTTTTTTTCTATTGGTTACATCACCACCACACAGAAGAAAACAAAACCACAAGTCGCGTTAACAGTCAGATACTGTGCCGCTGCGACACGACCACCTCAATGTAAGTGTATGTATACAAGTAAATTAGTATTTTCTTAAATAATTATATAATACATTCCTACTCCGATACTCACAACCATTCTGAACAAAACACAATCAATTTCGTTACCACACACTCACAAAATATATAAACACAAAAATTGAAAATTCAAATCAAAATATAGTTTCAAAAGTACCCAAAGTTACCTAAAGGCATAGGAAATAACGAATTTACAAAAGCGTCTAAAAGTTAGCGACGTAGAGGTGGAGTGACACACACTCGCCTGATTTATTACATGCCTTATAAGATTTGGAGACACGTTTCGCCTTAATGAGAACTTCGAGACGAACACTACGCAGGTAATATGGTGCGCATCTAAAACTTGGAACTACTTTTGTTTAATTAAATTAGCAAAAAGCTTTGGATATGAGTTTGGTACGCCAAATTTGATGATTCATTCTCTTGTATAGTTGTTAACCGACTTCTGTAAGAAAAGGAGGCTATCAATTCGACTGTATTTTTTTTATGTTTGTTACCCTAGAATTATTAACTGGATGAACCGATTTTGGTGATTCGTTTTTTGTTTGAAAGCTAGTGCTTCCCGTGTAGTCCCATTTTAAATTGGTCCATTTTTGATAATGATAATTGTGAGAAAATCACATAAGTCTTAAATTTGCATTAGGTATGTGCGCGACAAATGGACGAATAACTCAACATCACGCCAACCGATTCCAATATTTTTTTTTATTCAAAAGGATACACTTCAAGGATAGTATATTGAAAATTAGGTTAGGTTTTGACTATTAGACCTAACCTAACTTTATGGATATAAAAAGTTTCCAATTCGAGAAAATGAAATATTTAATATTTTCATGTTCTCTCTCTGGTAACGAGGCAAACCGCGGCGAGTCCGACACTTAACACGCAATCTCTTCAGAATTTGGTGGAAAGTGGGGAACGGAAGTGTTGTAATGGAAACGGATCGTCATAACACTAGGTTTCAGGGGGGTCCTCATGCTTTTTACGTGACCTTCCTCCAGTATCTTTGCTACTGTATTTTCGAAGGTCAACCGAAGATAAACAGTATTTTTCAAGCCTGACGTCCGACGCTAAACTCGATTGTTGTTGGTTTGGTTCCTTGGCCAGTCTAATAGCTTAATTCCATTTATTAGCTTTGGTAGTGACAAAGGCACAAAGGGCAGCGTTGAGTTCCGCCACTCAACACTGAAAATTTTAAATCCGAGCTAAAGCTAAACGATGTCTTGACACTTTTATACTTCCCAGAACATATCCTGCTACATACGGAATAGAACGTGAAGGTATTTCTAATTTAAATTTATTATTACGTAATTTACAATCGCACACTTTCTAAAGCACATTAAATTCAATTACAAAGTATTTTAATCAATAGAATAGTCAGTAAGGTGAGTAAAATGTAGATAATTAACAGTGTTAGTTCCCTACCGTCAGAATTTATTTGAGTGGAGATGAAATTCCTTAACAAGTCCAAATTAAACCCGGCTCCTGTCTCTCGATTTGAAACAGGCACTTAAGGCTCGACAAAAATGCTTAGGGTGTGATAAAATTTTTTATTAGAATCTTGGAATTTTAAAGAGCAAAACTCTCGAATAAGAAATGCGTAGGTAATATCGACCTATATATTTCGCTAGGCTGTGCTGAGAGGTCTTCAGCCCATGCATAATCTCTAACTCCGCACTACAACTCCAGGAAACTTTTAAAACTGTTTTAAATTGTGTTCTATGTAAAATGTTGAGGCCTGAAACATTTTTATTATGTACGTTTAAAACCATATACTTTCCTTTAGCTGGAGGGGACCTGGGAACTACCTACTTCTATTTCCCACTTTCCGCCTAATTCTAAGGCATTGCGTGTTGCGTGGCGGAACTGAATGCTGCATATGGATACTAGTTTTTACGAGATAAATAAAATTTTACTAAATAGCTTTACGCCATAGCCTACATATGACAGAGAAAGTTAAACTTTATGAAAAGATAGATAAAATCTCGTGATACAGACAAATAAAACAAGAGAAATAATAAATTTTAAAGCCAGAAATATTAATATGCAACATATAGCCAGCTGTTGTTAGCATTCCAATCAATGTATGAGCAAATCTAATAAATCATTAGCAAACGCAATTATCAATACAACGGACGACCATTGACGTGCAAATGATGGGAAATGCAATACCTACGTATCACACAAAACGCGCTATTCGATATCGAATTTAACGACCGCAAAACTAATTTTAGTTTAGTATAGAGATTTTAATTTATCTTGGTGTCATTGTTAGCAACGGATTTAGCCGCTGGTTGTGGACTTTTTTGACATATTTTGGATATATCAGTTAGTACTTACATAAATTTTAAGTTGAAATTAGGGAAGAGTGTTGGCATGTCAACCGGATCTTTCTGGCTCGATGATTTAGAAGGATTTATTCATTTTACATTTCAATTACATATAATACATGTTGACTTCAGTAGTAATTTTGTTAAAACTTGAACTGATCCCTACATTGAAATATTTAAAATAAGAATTGTCATATCGATATAATTTAGGAATTTGGCTTTACTTAAAGCCTAAATATACCGATACTCAAACACATAGGTATAAGTCAATCTCCTTTTTTGAAGTCAGTTAAAAAGAAACTTAAATTATATTAGGTACTGGTAGAATAACAAGTGTGATATGGTTATTAAAAAACATTCTATATAAATCGTGTATCGTAATCGTGTGTCATAAATCGTGTAAATATACAGATAATGGCTAATTAAAGTGATCATACTAGTAGCAATCACTCAGATAAGAACAAAATGGCTTGTATTACTTTTTTTTTTATTTTACAATGAAGGTAACTTCCAAATCTATTGTAAAGACATATTTAGTTGAAGATAAAATTTAAAAATAATATAGATGAATATCTGTCTTTTAAATTAGAAATTTTAAAATACTAAAAGTTTGTCCCTGACTTTGATAGAAAACATTAATGTGAGTAAAACTAAAAACTTTAAAACAAACCAAAATAAATTATAAAATAAAACTTAGCAAAAAAACAACACCAACAATCACGGACTTCGTAGGACGAATAATATAATAACGATAATAATTCACGCACGAGTATGTGAAAGCCAGCTGTTGCGGTCGT
The DNA here is from genome assembly GCA_021202915.1 of Heliconius himera. Lineage (NCBI taxonomy): Eukaryota > Metazoa > Arthropoda > Insecta > Lepidoptera > Nymphalidae > Heliconius > Heliconius himera. The sequence continues at coordinate 429,714 of JAJHJA010000133.1, read as the reverse complement.
TGCTTAGTGAGAACGTGGTGCACGCAACATCACATTCATATTATAATTAGTTACAAATTATATATTATAATAAGTAAAAAGCAGCCAAGTGAGAGTCAGACACATTTGTGAGATGGTCTGTACTAATACGCTATATCCCGCACCTTGCTATGAGCGAATATAGAGCGAATCTTCCCAGTTTCCCCTTGCGTACCCAGCAGTGTACTAGGGAAAGAAAATCAGGGAACCTAGAGTTAAGACACTTCCATTTCCCACTTTCCGCCGAATTCTGGAGGCATTGCGTGTTAAGCGGACTTCACTCAATAGGCGCGGGTTCAAGTCTCGCTACGTTGAAATTTTCTTATCTTTCCTGAAATATTATTAAATATGCACATAGATTAAATACTGCTTCATTTCATTTTATATACCAACTTTTTCTGCTTAGAAATATAAATATTAATGCTATATGCACTTGCGAACCGCATTAAGTCAGTGGCAAGAAGTCCTTGTCCTTTATAAAATATTCATCAACTTAGAATAAGTTGACGCTTAAGTGTTTTATCGGAAAAACTTAGTTCATTACACTTTTAACAAGCGGAAAGTTGCCTTGGAACTAGTGTCCACAACATTTTAATTTTACTTCAAAGATTATCGGTAGTCGCTTGTTATTATGTTTTTCCTAGTTTTTTTTACTAAACGATTTTTTTCTCTTGTAGGCACTAAGCAATTAGGTATTTAGAAAAGCATAAACTGCTGTAACCTGGCGCAGGGGGCACAACAGTGTGACTGTAAACGCGATACCTTATGTGTTCGATTCCCACTCTGGGGAATGAATATTTAATATTTATTTTTCTCGCTCTGGTAACTGGATTGGGAAAATGGAGAACGGAAACGTCTTCATGGGAAAGCAGTGTCTTAATTTCCTCTCTTCCCTCTGCCTGACCTTATTAGGCTTTTAATAATTTTACATCTGCAGTAGTAAAAATTAAAGGAAACAGTAAAAAAAATATAAAAAATCTCTCAAAAACAAAATAAAAATTAGGCTTGCACAAAGTATAACTACGATAAATCAACAACCCTTGTATATACATTGTAAATTTGCGAAACGCGAAAAAATGTTTTGTTTCATTTTTATCTAGACACGACTCCATTGGACGCTTAAATTAAGAGAAATTGGAACAAAATTTAACATATCGTGTACAAACAGATGAAATTGCTCAATTAGTGAAGAAATACTGCAATGTTACTTTTCCGCTACTGTTTTTTCGCGTTATCGATACATGCTCGTTGCCTTTTCAAGTTTCTGATGATACAAAAGGCCTTGATTTGTCTCATTTATGCAAATTGATAACAAAGTACAGAATAGCTATATAAAGCTTTTATATTTTAACTAAATGTTATACTTTATCTAGGTTTTTGTTGAGAAACTTTGAATGTCACGCCGTCGTGGCGCAGCGGCATTGCAAGCGCGACGGCGACGGTAGGATCGATGTCTACTCGGGGGAATAAGTGATGTTTCTCTCGCTGTCGCTCGATGCGTGGGGAACTATTTTGTCAATAGTATGTTTGTTCTGCTTACCCTACTGAATGCTAAAATATATAATCATCCATAAAAAAATTAAATATATAAATTACCAAGTGGAATTCGAATACGTGATACGTGACGCTATACAATATATAACTAAAATACATACAAACAAATATATTGGTTAACATTGGTGTACAGTGTAACAACTAACCACACAACTAACGCAAAATATTCGTTATCACTTGCAAAATAACCATGGTTGTCCGGAAATAGCCCCATTTTGCGGTGCTCTGGAACCTGTGTCTTATCTGTTGTGACTACATTTGAAATTACCTTTTATGCTATCAGAAACAACATTTGCCCACCAATACAGGACTATAATGTTACGATTCCAACTATACCCACTGACCTAGATATCTTCCTGACTTTGCCTGGATTATTTAAAGTATTTATAATAGAAAAGCAATGTAAAAGGAAAATTTGATTAGATTTTGAGTAAATTATTGAATGTCAACTATAATTTGGCATGTGTAGATAAATATGATGAATAACAATTACTAATCGTTAGTAATATTATAAAGAAGACGTTTTAGTTGAACGCGCTAATCTCATGAACTACTATTGGATACTGTTGGATAGCCTATTTATTAAGGAAGGCCTTATATAGACTTTATTACCTCACGTTATAATGTTTCGAGGTGTTACTTTCATTTAACAACGAGGGCGAAGTAGCAGATAAAAACTAGTGTATAATAAAGAAGGATAGAGGTTAAAAAGAAAGTTTTATTTGTTTTTAAGTAAATAATTGAGTGACGCTGATATAATTTAATACTCGTGTTCACATCTACAAATCACTTTTACCTAGCTACTAACATTATTAGACTATTAATTTAATTGGATTAAGCAGAATACATTAAAGACTTAAAACCAAATTTTATTCAAAGATAAAACACAGAAACAACAATTACAATAAAAAAAAACAAAAACACTTAATGAAAGCGCGCTAAGATATGAAAACAATCTTCTTGATTTGATTTGTTTATTCCGGAGCATGGTTCGCGAAAATCAAAGTAATGTCGACTCTAAAAGAAAGGTGGTTAACGTTTGAAATTCAAATATTTATGAGGAGTAAATTCGTAGAACAAGCAAAAGGGAGGAAAATCGGAGGGCCCTAGAAATAAATGACTGAGACTTGTGCGGACAATGGCCGACTGTGACTCGGCTACTTGGAATTAGCTACGAAAATGTTTTTGTGCGGGAAGTGTCGAATAATATTTTAATGACATTTGGAAGGGAACCGTAATAAATATGTAACATACTGGCTTCCAGTGAACATCTACATATTTATCACTGTGAACGCTGAACGCTCCTTTTTACATCAAAGGAATCTGTATTAGATATTCCGCTCGTCTGCCAAAGTTGTTCTTTAGTTGGTAAGGGGGACACAGGTCGTTTATTTTTCAAGGATATAACAAAATGTAAGTTTTATTTAAACATAAAACTTTAAGTACCTACATATTAACTGTTTTTCTATTTTTTTATACATAAAGTAAAGAAAATATAATACACGAAATGTATTTCCAATTATTCATAATTTTGGAGGCCAGTCGTAGCGCAGCGACGCGAGGTGTGACTGTAAAACCGACTGGTTGTGGGTTCGATCCCCACTCGAGGAGATGAAATATTTACTTAAATTTATATTTCCATTTCTTCGCTCTGGTGTCGAGGTTAAGCGCGGCATTGAGTTCAACACGCAATGCCTCCAGAATTCGGCAGAAAGTGGGGAACGGAGTGTCTTAACACTAGGTTCCCTCTGCCTACTCATTTATCTCATTGATCTCATGCTGTGTGCATGAGAGTGGGATACAGCGTGAAGCTGATTTTTTTTTTTATTCATAATTTTCTTAAAACAGTTTATGAAAGACGCAAAAATGTAAAGTTTTAAAAATGTTCAAATATTTGATACTATTATAATACAAAGAAATGAAAGAAAATTGAACGTGAAAAGCCATCTTCTGCCAGTGCATTAGTGCCAATAATATTGACACTTCTAGTCTAACAAGGCTTAAAATATTCAATAAATGAATGTCTTACCTTTACTCCGTATATTCTAGTGCACTTATGCGACACGAATTAAATTTTCATACGTAATGGAGTGTCTATAATTTATTTATTGTATATAAGTCCTATATTTATTGTATTTAAGTATATTCATCGGAGTATTTAGAGACTTCAATAAACGTAATAGAGGATGTTGTAGTACAGCGGGACAGCGCAAGGTCATGGATTCGATACCCAAACAAAAAAAGGTAACTATTAAAATAATTAATCGCCATCGTGACACTCTAAATATAATATAATATATGTACATTGGCATTAGGCGAAACACGGTGTTGAGGTCCGCCACTCAACAGGCAATGCCCGGCGGAAAATAGTCAACAGAAGTGTTAAAATTCTTTTAGTACCAGTCCCAGGTGCCCTCTGCCTACCCTGTTATGTGCGGGATTAAAAATATTTTTTTAAATAAGTTATACCCGAATCATAAAATATCTTATTTTTACGGCAATCGCGACATTAATAATCAATAAAAAAAAAACAACGATTTGTTAGCAAATACTCCAAACGTTCCCTCCATAATTTGATTAATCAAAAAACGCGTAGGCTACATAACGTGGAGCAATCAACACAGCCTTTGTCTGTAAATTACAATTTCTTATTTCAATACACCAATGTTAGTATCAGGATGTAGTAAAAGTATATTTATTTTCACATTTTTTTATGTAAGCCAAGGATGAAAACGAAGGAAAAACAGAAGAGACAAGTAACGTATTCTCATATTACTCGATAATTTAAAAATAGAAAGCCTAACCCAACCAAAATTAAAAAATTATAAGACTTCCCGAGTACCCAAGAAACCGATGGCTAGTCGTTGAGGTGCAGAACATGAGAGCAAATGGACTAACTACCGAAGATGTGGAAAGCTGTTCAGTGTGATTTAGATTTGAGTTAGAACTGCACTGGAAACAAGACCCGAGAGTTATGATAGAAAAAGATAGTGGCTTAACATTATGCTATTCATGTTGTGGGATATGTGTGATGAAGACGAAGATATACTTTACATGTATATAGAATAAATTACAAGTGTACAAGATCCACATTGTAAGACAACAAAAGGTTGTCTAAATTTCAAGACAATTGTTTTACAATCACCTCTATGCTCTAGTATCATCTTTTGAGAGATTTTATTTCTCCGAACGGCAATATCATAGGTATTATTAAAATATATCATAAAAGTTTTATGCGTTTTCTGTAATGGTCTATAAAACATTTCTATGGATTTTTCAAAAAAAAATCTATCTAAAATAACTAGAGCATTAAATTGAAATATAATATGTAAGTGATAAGAACGAGATGCAGTTGTACGTTTTGGTTATGGTTACAAATATTATCAAAATTAATTTATAATACACGTAAGTAAGTATTAGTATTGTTCCGCAGTGTCATGAATTTATTCATTCAACGAATAGCGTCTCAAAATAAACATATTTTCTTGACAAAATAATTTGTCAAACAAAACCTATTGATAAAACAATTGCTATAAATTGTTTTACCAATAGGTTTTGTCGGATAAATTATTTTGTCAGGCAAACATGTTTACCGCCCCAAATTAATGAAATACATCAACTACCTATTATCTACATAAAATTTAGGGTATCACTTTATATCATGTTAAATTATATATATCACATAGATATAAGTAAAAATTATACAAGTTATATTATAAAAATATATGCTGATCGAGACAGAGCCATAATATAGAGTATCAAATAATATGAATAAAATATCGCTTACGCTGAAGATAGCCGCTATTTACGACGGGAATCCGTTTGTTCGCGGCGATAAAACAAAAACATCTGCCACCGTAGAAATGGACCATAATAAATAGAGGCAGGCAAGTACATAGTATGAAAGATATTCCATAAATCAGACAATAGCCAAAGAAAAGGCAATATTGGAAAGTTAGTCTCACGTGAGACAAAGAAGAGGCTGGAAGAATACCTTGACAAATGGCTAAATGAATTTGATTAGATTATTTGCGGGATATTAGAGCTTTATTATATGAAGTATTGTGGATCTAGAAGGGGCACAAACGTGAGACTGTATTGTAAGCGACAGGATTTAGGTTCGATTCCTACTCGAGGAAATGAAATATATTTGTTTAAACAAACTAAATATAAATAAGAATTATAAATAACATTTTCCTAGATCAATACATATACAAGCGCTGCCACACATGTCGTCATGTCGGATACACATCGGAATACGTACGTTATCTTTAGGTAAACTGTGATGCTGTTTTGTACTTGAAAAACTTAATAAGTTAGGTACAGGTTGTTTTTATATATAAATCTGTTATTAAAATCAGTACAAGACATCTGTTTCTTTGCTAAATAAAATGATCAGCAGTTTTTAGACTCTTTTAAAGAAAGGAACAAAAAAAAGGTTTCGAAAAGACATTGAATTTAAGTAATGCCTTATAATGTAATATCGATTTTCCTAAAAAGCCACATGCAACAGAAATATTATTGTATCGCTTACATTGCGGTATGCTTCAATATATTCAATGTCAAGTAACCTACATTTTAATGATACTCGGCGAGCTGCAGATTTACGCTTTTTACAACATAGCAGGATAAGATACTGATAGGGAGAGAAATGGAAAATGTTATTTATAATTCTTATTTCTATTTATTTTGTTCCAACAAAGAAAGAAAGATACAGGTTTTTATATAACATGTTTGTGTAAATTTTTAGGGTTCCGTACCTCAAAAGAGAAAACGGAACACTTACAGGATAACTATGTTGTCCGTCTGTTAAGAGCTGACATTAATATCAAATATTTAGGGTCTAGGGTCCCATAGAACAAGTGTCTAAGCTAGAAGCTTGATTATACATTAAAAAAAATCAGCTTCACGCTGTATCCCGCACACAGCAGGGTAGGCAGAGGGAACCTAGTGTTAAGACACTCCGTTCCCCACTTTCTGCCAAATTCTGGAGGCATTGCGTGTTGAGAGGCAGAACTCAACGCCGCGCTTAACCTCGACACCAGAACGAAGAAATGGAAATATAAATTTAAGTAAATATTTCATCTCCTCGAGTGGGGATCGAACCCACAACCTGTCGGTTTTACAGTCACACCTCGTGCCGCTGCGCCACGACCGGCCTCATTGATTATACATATCTTATGATAATACATATATGTTAATGACTGTGTTAATGATCTATAAAAAAAAAAATTATAAGTTTAATATATTAAAGTAATCTAGTTAACAAATCAGTAATTTATATTTCGTCTTATTTTACAAAGACTTTCGACTTACAAAATAAAAAAAACCCTCCACTCCTTGTTTTAGAGTATACTATATTTGAACCCAAAGCTTTCGCGTAGCGTTAACTGTACCCACAAAACTAAAAATATCGACAGCTCAATGAAGTAATAAATAAATAATCATCACCGTTCATCATCACCACTTAAACCTATTACGCAGTGAATAAGCTAAAGTGGTTTACGCACGCACACCATATACTTGACGGCGATGTAGCCCTTCCTGACCCTAAATCGACGATTGTTCCTCCAAAGATAATTTTCACGCTTCACTGATGATTTAATATAAATGCACTGAAAGGACGATTTTAGTTGACGAGGGTTCTGAAAATTGCCTTTTTGTCTGTCACGGTGGATAAGGTGGAGTCTTTTTTTAAGACGCTGTATGTCTCTGAATAGTAGGTTTGGCAGAGGGTACCGGGGGGGAGGGGAGGATAGTGTTAAGACACTCTGTTATCATGCACAGTACAATTTTTGAGAAATTGCTTGTTGAGTGGAGAAGCTCAACGCTGCCGTTGTCTTCTTAGCAAAGCGTGGAAACAAAATAATTAATTTTCCCAAATGGGAATTCGCTGTTCTTGTGCTTCAAACTCCGATTTTTAGTGTCTAAAAACCAATACAAAATTATTTACTATATTATTTTATAAGTGCCTAATTGCTATTTTATGCGTTATCCACTATCTTCTTTCCCACGTGGGTAACAAGAACCTAGTGTTAAAACACTCCATTCTTCACTATGTTAAAATTATCGAGTCGAATATCTTAGTCGCGTGGCACGACAGAAAAAAAATTATGCGAGTCGTAAAAAATAAAGTTTCTTTGAGTTTGTAGAAAACTTTCATTCTTAAATGTGCTATCAGAAGAAAACCTTACTAAAAGCATGTTAGAACTGTTCCCCAGAGCATTTTCGATTTTCCTATAGAAATTTTGTGGCCCCTCTTTAAGAATATGGATATTATATATTTTTTTTTTTCAAATATTTTTATATGACAAATGTCAAATATAATTTTCAAATTTTATGAATAAAAACAAATCTCTAGAACTATTCAACAACCGCAGCATAAAATTTAACAAGAAGAGGTTAGGATTGTATTGAATAAAATAAAAGGATTCAAGTTTATCCAGAAAAATATTATAAACACAGTCGAACACCTTGTATATCTATCTACTTACACATATTAATTTTTATACTTATATGTTATCATATTCTCGCTGGTAACAAGGCAACAGAGTGTCCTTAACACTAGGTTCCCTCAGCATACCCTGCTATAGGTGGTATACAGTGTGAAGCATTTTTTTTTTAAATATTTTATTATTCCAAATCATATTAACGACAACACTTTATTTAAATTAATATAAAAAAAACCAACTAACTAACAATTAACTTATAACATTTATTACAATAAAAGGAGAGCTACATACAATTGTATCCCGTACAGTTGGATTCGTACATACTACTACATTCATTAGAAGGGGTAACAACGAGGCCTGTTGTTTTACTGAAAGCCTCCGTCCCGATGCTCATTGTGTTGCAGAGGAAGTGTTCACGTAATCGGCTTGGAGCGTAGTGCACTTTGGCGATAAGGGCTCGCAGCGCCAACGGAAATGGACTTGTATAGACGTTCGTATAAAGAGTTTTCTATGATGAATAAGCCTGGGTCACTCTTCTCTAATGATACATTAGCGAGTGATGCAGGTTGAGTGTGTATTTGAAGATATTTATTTTTAAATCGTTCTTTGTTTGAGGGAGTTTGTAAAAATTAAAGGAGAATTCGGCGGATATTGGTGAACGGAAGTGTCTAAATCGGAACGGAATTACTTAGCACTAGGTTTCCAGATTCCTTTTGCCTCTATCCTGCTATGTGCGAGATAGAGCGTGAAGCTGGAAATATATAACTTTTGTTTAAAAATTGTAAGCACTCGTCGCCACTATCTGAGCTCCGCACTTTACCTCACTAAATCAGCAAGAACACGTAAAATGCGCTCGCTTTCTCGATACGATCCGTCTGTCACGGCAACTGTCAAATCGAGAATGTACCGTCATATCAATTATTAAAATATTATTACTTAGAAAACTGGTTTAAACGCCAAAGTAAAATGTTATATGTATAGGGGAGAGGGGGGCACATTCGAACGATTTTTAAACTTTGTGTCATATCTAAAAATTCTACAGTTTTTAACTTCTTTACTATTTCACAATGCTTAGTCGAACTATTGTGCCACAAAATCGTATCATCATTTGTAGAAGAATATATAAGTTAAAGGTGCAATATCAACTTTAGTAGCAGTAGTCAAATGTGCAAAGCTGCCCCCTTCCGGGGTAGCTTTGAACATATATGGGGCAGTTTTGAACTATCATTGAATTCAATGAAATTAAAAGGCTTTTAAGTAATTTTATCAATAAACTTAACATTAGAAACGATGGAGATCAAATATCAGTACCATGTTAACTGAAAAAAATAATACACCTAGTTTAATATTGCGATTGTACTAGTACTAATGTTAAATAACTTTAATATTATTAATAGTCTTTAAAAAAACAAAAAAGTAGCTTTGGCTTCGTAGAAGTAATTAACATTATGGGATCAATCATAGAATAAAACTAATATTATGAAAATAAAACAAAATATTTTTTAAATAAACAGCTTACTACTAGGGTAGTATTTGAATTTAGAAAAATTAAATTTAAAGGAAAACATGGATGAAGTAGGTGACGTAACCAGCAACTGAAATTGGGGGAAGTAGTCTACGTAAGAAATAAAAATTAGCTTCACGTTTTATCCCGCACACAGCACAGTAGGCAGAGGGAACCTAGTGTTAAGACACTCCGTTCCCCACTTTCTGCCGAATTCTGGAGGCATTGCGTGTTGAGTGGCAGAACGCAACGCCACGCTTAGCCTCGACACCAGAACGAAGAAATGGAAATATAAATTTAAATAATTATTTCATCTTCTTGAGTGGGGATCAAACCCACACCGGCCACCAGTCGGTTTTACAGTCACACTTCGTGCCGCTGCGCCACTTTCGCGGTATTTTTTACATATAATAATATTCAAAACTGCCCCCTTTATTTTGTTCAAAGCTGCCTCAGTGGTATTTCAAAATTTCTTAACGTTTTTTTTTCAAATAAAAGTTTAAAAATTGTAGTAATCTCTAGTTTATTGCATGATATATGAAACATTCTAACTAAAAGAGGAAAAAATAAAACCATATACCTTGAATTGGGTCCCTGCGATCCTTACGCGTTTATTTAAAAATGCATAAAATTTTACTCAAAATCAAACACTCCTCCTAACTCAACCACGGGCTCTCATATATCAGCGGTGACAAGTGACACGTGTGCAGATTAGTGCTGCCACTACTCAAAAAAAATCTACCAAAATTTCTTTTTAAAATAGCTCTGTTAACACATATTTTCAAAGCTGCCCCTGTTCTAAGCTACCCCCCTCTCCCCTAAATATACTACCTATATAATACCGTATCCTGCATATAGCAGACGAAATCAACGCCTAAGTGTGTATTGGTACGAGAATGAGAATATAGCACGATTTATTTGAGTTAGAATCGAACCCACAACCGTCACGTTTACAATAAGACATTGGGCAGCTGTGCGACGACATTTTATATCGTCTATATTTTAATCCAATTTGATTTACTAGGAAAGTAAAAGAAAACAACTAAGTTGTTAATTTTAATTTTCATTGAAAGAGATATTGGGTGGCGTTGTATTTATTAAAAGTCACAGCGTACAGAAAATTTCTAGCCCCAGCCACGGTAGCAAGCGTCGAGTTTTATTGGCAGATTTATGGGCCAATATTGAACTACATTTGTACGTTAAAACAAAGTAATTACTTGTGTTCTAGAAAGCAAATAATAATAACAAATGAGTTGCAAACCGATAGATGTGTTATTGTTTTTTTTAATATATTACTATTTTAATAATCTAGATATATGGATATCACGCTGTATCCCGTACACAGCAGGGTAGGCAGGGGGAACCTAGTAGTAAGACACTCCGTTCCCCACGTTCCGCCGAATTCTGGAGGCATTGCATGTTGAGTAGCGGAATTCAACGCCGTGCTTTGTCTCGACAACTGCACTAATTTTAAATATTTCATTTCCTGGAGTGGGGATCGGACCCACAACCAGTCGCGTTTACAGTTACACTTTGTGAGCCTGCGTCACTGGTCTCTGATATATGTCAGTTTTGTTTAGATAATATGAGAATAAATAAACCGTAGTAACTTTGCCTAATATATGATATCATTTTAAATTAAACTATTTAACAGGCTTAATCGAGTAGTCCGTGGTCACTGAGTCTACCCGTGACCACAGACTCGGGTCGGGTTTCCAAATATAAATACGATCTAAGCTTAGAATTTTAAATATATGATATTATTATATAATTTAATCTTAAGTTTAAATCGTACTCAACACGCAATGCTTCCAAAATTCGGCAGAAAGTGGGGAATGGAGTGTCTTAACACTGGGTTCCCTCTGTCTACCCTGCTGTGTGCGGGATACAGCGTGAAGCTGATAAATAAAATAAAAAAAAATAAATTGTTCAAGTTTTCTAAAATCAGTTCTGACATTTTCGTATACCTAGTGCTATTAATGTTTTGCCATATTTAAATATCCTTTTGACATATAAAACTAGTTACATTTTTAAAATGTGTTTTAGTAATTGAGTAGTCTGTGCATTCTTTATAAATAATTAGCCTTACTAAAAATATCAAGTGACTTTTCAAAGGTCGAAATGTCACATTAAGGACACACTGTGTTCATACCGTTATACTGAAGTAAACAGAAGTTATAAATCTGCCTATCAGAACTAATTTAAACAAATATAACTTTATACTAGGTGGCTTTGTGAATTTTTAACTTAGGTAAAAATATTTCAATAATGATCAACGAGTATTAAACTTTATAAAAAAACGTACTTATATTCAACTAGCGTTACAATAAATACTTGACGCATACCAGGTTAAGCAAAGGTAACATAGTGTTAAGACTCTCCGTTTCCCACTTCCCGCTTAATTTTCGAGATATTGCATGAAGAGTACTGGCACGCAACCCACCAGTGTGTCTGCCAATGAAAGAAAATGAAAATAATTTTAACTACAATCATTCCCTCGAGTAAGTATCGAACCCACAACCGTCGAACACGGTCCCACTGGGCCACGACGATCACTTACACACATTATTGTGAAACTTGAATCTAAGTACGATTTTTTTTATTAAAACATAAAAAAAAATATGTCAAAGCAAGAACGCTTATATCACGACAAAGGCAGTAAATACGCCCCGCACCAAGTCAGGCATAACGTTCCGCCCATTGAGTAAAGTACGGCAGCTGCTAAGTTAGGCGGCATTAACGGATACCGAAACTTTGGCAACTCTTCGTAGATGTTATGTTAGTTCTTAATGTTTATATAATTTAAGTATATATATAAATTACTTAGTAGTCGCGCAATGAAAGTGAAGATTTTGTTAAATCTGAAAATATATAAAAATATGTACGTACTTGTGGCAGTTTTTCAGCTTCACACATAGCGGGAGCTGTATCAAACATATAGCAGGATAGCCAGAAACAACTTAGTGTTAAGACACTTCGTTGTGTGTTAAGTAGATGAACTCACCGCCGCGCTTTGGCTTACCAGAGATAATTCGTTGCCCGAATTTGGGTAAAATGCTCTTTTAAATCTGGGATCGATCTTGATATGCTATTTTCATTCATAAGTTATACCAAATTGAGAGTGTTTTATAAACATGGAACTTATAATCAATCGCTGCACTTGTCCACGATTTTTACATCTATAAATAACTATACATTAGTTAATTTTACACTCTAAATTAAAAATAAATATGAATAAACAAATAATAATTATATAAATCATTGTAACAAACTAACTTTTATTTAAAACTATTTCTAAACGTTAATAAAGCGATGTCAAAATATAAAAATGTGTATAAATTACTTACATCAATTCCATGAAATATAAAAACTCGAAGCCTCGATGGCTGACGAAACGGCAAACAACTGGAACAATGAAATGTGTATACGTTAGCAAATAAGTGATAATAATGATAATAAATATACTTTATAGCAAATTAAAAAAACAAATCAACATACAAACTAAAAAAATAATGAAAAGTACAACAAGGCGACCTTATCGATCAAAGCAATCTCTTCCAGGCAACCTTTGGATGTTAAAGTTGTATAAAAGTGGGCGGTGCGTTAAGAATAAAATTTACATAATTAATTAAAAATATATTAAACACATAATTCAAATACACAAATATATATATTTATGAGGATAAATATATATTATATATACCTACACAAATATTGCTACTGGGTTACTCAAATTTTAGTAAGATTTATATTTATAATATTGCATTATAGTTAGAGATCATCGTGGGTCAGCGCCGCAGCCTCTGTAACCGCCATGGTATTAGATTCGATCTCCACTTCAGAAAATAAATTATTTTCATTTCCCTGCTCTGATAGACAAAGCGCGGCGTTCAATTTCGCTACTCAAAACGCATAATATCTAATTTGGATGGAAAGTGAAAACGTACAATGCATAAAAAACATATTATAACTATAGTCGCGCACATACTTGTGTGATTTTTTCATGGATATCATTATCAGAAATGGACTCAATTAAAATGAGTCCACAGGGAGAACACTCACTAGCTTTCAAATAAAAAAAAGAAACCAAAATCGGCTCACCCAGTCAAAAGTTCTGAAGTAACAAACATTAAAAAAATATAGTCCAATTGATAACCTTCTTTTCTTACAGAAGCCGTCTATCAACTGGACATTGGTTTTGATAAAGGGGCATATACAAACATATAAATAATTTACGGAAATTATACATGTAATAAGATATGGTTATCAGTTTCATAAAAAATACATATAATAAGAAATTGATGGACCTCTTTTAAACATACACTTTAATACTGCACTATTTTTATCGCTGTGGGTAAATATCGACCAATCTTTTATGTTGTCCATGCAAAGTATCGCAAAGTGATTTGTCTTGTGTAAGTCATTAATAAAAAACTGAACTGTAAGAATTTTACATAGGTATAAATCTTTACTTTCAATTCAGTTCTTTTATTAGGTTGTTTCGAGCGCGCCAGTTGAGCACAAAATGACTTCGTCGATGTAACGTTGTATAGAGAACATACGAAAGAGCATTTTTATTTTATTTCAACAAAATGCACTTTTTTTGGATCTATCATCTCATTTATATCCAGCACATAGCAAGGTAGTCAGTGACAATGCAATGTTATAACTCTCCGTATTCTCCACTTAATTAATGAATGCGTGGACAACCTAAGCCCACTGTCAGGACGTCAATGAAGGCACGTTACGTATTACACGTTACGTTAATGACAGATGCGGGTGCAATTTCGTAGTCATTAGACAAGTTGTCTATGTATTTTGAATTTATATTTACATATAGTTTAAAGGTCGTACAATAGTCTTTCAATATAATAAATTAAAAGGCTTAAATAAATAAAATAGATATTATCGTGGCTCAAATATTTCTAGATGTTTAAGAAATGAATCCGATCGATGATGACATCACGTAGAAAGTAGATTAATGAGTATAAAAAAATTAAAATGTTATTAAATCGAGCAAAATCGGACAGGTAAGTTGTATTTATATAATATTAAGTTATATACTGTTACTCAGTGCTTCAGCTTCACGCTGTATCCCGCACACAGCAGGAGAGGGAACTTAGTATTAAGACACTCTGTTCCCCACTTTCTGCCGAATTCTGGAGGCATTGCGTGTTGAGTGGCAGAACTCAACGCCGCGCATAGCCTCGACACCAGAGCGAAGAAATGGAAACATAAATTTAAGGAAATATTTCATCTCCTCGAGTGGGGATCGAACCCACAACCAGTCAGTTTTACAGTCACACTTCGTGCGGCGGTCAAAATTCGTATCTCTTGTTGACCATGTAAAGAAAACCGTATTAAATTAAGCTTAAAGGACCTACATACGACATAAAACATGTATATTGATCGATACTCCTGTGACTAAAAGCGAGTGCCTAGAAATATTAATTATTTTAGCACCGCGTACCGTAGAATATGTATCCAAAATGATATAAAATGTGTTATGATAGAAAGTATTGGGTTTCCTCTTAATGAATCCCAGATTACCTCTCCGTGTGTAAGGCACTTTCGTCATTAACAATATCAAAAATAAAAACTCTTCCGTGGCAGATATTTCAAAGTAAGAATATATATATATAAATAATTGAAGCCATAGACAAGAAACTGCAAACACTTTTTTATAGACATGAAAGTTTGGTAAACATAATAAATTAATCCCAAATCTAGAGTGGCCTATAAAGCGCATTACACAGGAATTGTTTGTGGAATTAATATGATGTTCTTTTGATAGTTCTTACGTCGTAAAAACTAGATAAGAAAGCATCTATTTTTCTATACCAAAATTAGGAACAAAATTATAAATTTGAAAATAACGATTCTCTCCATCCTTAAGAACTGGCATTTATAGAAATACTTAAATTAGAAAAAACTGCTTAAACTAGTTTCATTATAAACAAACTAACTTGCACTAAAAAAGAAACGTTTCGTGAACTACTTTTACTATTAATTTCCAATGCAAGTTTACGTATAAAGTTCGGGGCAAATCTCAACATGCTCGAAGTTTTCTAACAAACTTCAATTATTTTGACCTAACCGTAACAGTTTCGTTGAACAATGTTCTCTTTAATTTCACTTTAACTTGGGAGACGCTAATATGTTACCTGAACGAGGAGCTCAACTACGGTACAGTTCACATTCGGTTTAGTTTACCAAGTACTTTGTAGATCCGTAATTATACATAGTATTATAACGAAACCGTAACGTGTGTTGAATTTGAATGATCGAAAATATCTATGTTACTTATAAACTTCATTTGCTTTTCAAATGAATTAAAAAATGTAGTAATAACGTATAAAAAAAACGTAAAAACCGACGGTATAACCGGCAGCAGTGGAACGTTAAATAACTTTTCTATATCTTAGTACAAAATCAAATTAATCTAATATATATTAACTAATAACGTTAGTAATTAATATTTTATTACAACTTTTTACTAAAACAACAAAATGATTATTTCAAAAATATAAACACATAGACGCTACAATAAAATTGAAGCCAAATATGATAACCAACCAAAACCAACGACGTTACGACAGACGTTTTATAAACATAAATTAATAAAGTACATCACGTACAGTAGGTACAGTAGGTAGTTACTACAATCTGCTTGAAACTTCAAGACATAAGCTATAAAATCTTATATGCTCATAAATTTTACTGACTACATTACCCTGGCACTGAAATAAAGTGTACCTTGCTACCTAGCATCAGAAGATTTGGCATCTTAGAAAAAAATCTTAGAAAGCTTTCGAGTCTTGAATTACATGCCATATTCTTTTTTCTATTTATGACAAATAATATTGTAAACAAGTGAAAAGTAGGCAAAAAAAATCACTTTTTTTATATGTCTATATAATAAGATTCAAACAAATAAACTGTAAATTGGACAAAATGCGTGAATATAAGAAATTATAAAAGTTTTAATTAATATAATAACTATAACAGACTCTACACTTCAAGTAGCCAAACTTAGATCTTGATAATTTTAGCTCAATCTGAACAGTAATATAGTTATTCCGACAAACTTGTACTAGATACAAGTCGTCCCAGTTCCAGCCCTTGCCGGAGTCGGTGCCAAACATCTTTGTAAACTTGATGTGCAAGCCGCTCTGATGCTTTCAACGTCGCTATTCAAACAACTAGTTTTCAATTAAACAATTTCTGAAGACGTCCCAAATTGATTATGATTGGCGAACAAAACTTCATTATAACGGCAAATATCACGCGTAAAGTATATGATAGGATAAATATAAAGACCTGATCAATGTTTTTTTAGCAAATGGATGATATTTTTATAAAAGATTTTTTTGAAATTCAAATTTTCTACTAAATTGTACTTTTCTTGGATAAATATAAAATAAAAACTATACAACAAAATGCATTGTTCTTAACAGTGGGATACATAGCTAGCTAAATCATCATCTACTAATCTATCATCTATCATCATCAGCTAAATCATAATCTAGCCAATCATCAAATCTGTAAAACAACTTCATCTTTTGCTTCATCATACAAAATAAAAATGAAAAAAAAATGTTATGTAAAATCTGAAAACAAAACAACACCACACGAATACCTATCAATTGACAACTGTATAGTGATATTGGCAGACAAATGAACCGTGAATCGTACAGTTGTCGTACCTGTCCAATCTAATCGGCTATTTACCCCAGTAATTCTATACATCGTTGTTAGTAGAAACAGTAGAACAAGTATTGTAGAAGTGTATTTTATACTGTATTATTCAGGGTTTAGCAATTTAATTTACAAGCGTGTGATAGAAAACACGCTTTTTCCCGCAAAGAAAAGGAATCCTAGTGTTAAGACACTTCATTTCCCACTTTTCATTCGTCCCTAATTTTAGAAATCAATGGCTAAAAACCAGTATTGGGTGGCGGAACTCTATTCGTCTCTGTGTTTTTCTCCAACAATAAAAGAGATATCCATACCTATATATTTATTTATATTATACTACTGTTCGATTTAAAATATAAATATTTATTAAAAACAAAAACAAAATAATATTGAACGTTACAAAGTAAATATTATTCAAAAATCATTTAACACATCAAAAGTACTTTACACGAGTTGATATAGTATGTTTCATGGAGTCCGACATCGAGCTCGAGCACAGACGAATCGATAATCTACTTCGGAATTCAATGTAAATATTTGGATGGAAAAATAAAATTTTAGAGGCACTCTCTAACACTTTTTGACGCGTTCAAACGCAAATATTATTAAAAAAAATTGTAGCAAACTTTTTTAAATATTTGCCGATAAAATAAAACTATTAGAAAACTATTAGAAACGCCGTCTTTATACTTCTTCTAATATTATTACAATACAATATCATCAGAGAAAATCTAAACCTTTATATTAACATTGTAAAGCTGTAGATTTTGTTGAGTTGAATGCGTTAATCTTAGTATCAATTAAAAGTCTATTTAAGTTGGAAAATTAATTTAGAAATAGACTATATATTATCACTCTCATTTCATCATTACTCAACAACGATTAACTTACCTGCAGTTAGAGTTGTTTCATGCACTTAAATACTCCTAGTCCTAGTAGTTCTAGTTATTAGCCATTATACTATTGGGAGAGCCATAGGTAAACAGGTAGTAATATAATTCTTAAATAACGCAAGGCATTCTTTTATATATTCTTAGGGATACCAAAGATAAATAAATAAATAAAAGATAATAACATTAGAATAAATTAAAGATATATTGTCAGCTAACAATATTAAAATTACTGAGCTCTAATAACACACACACATTAAGCAAAAAAAATCGACCCTTTTTCTAAGTTCATATTATAACAAACCCATAAAAGCTTTATTACATCACCAAATATGTTGGGCCTAGATGAGTGCGCGACAAGACTTCGCACTCAAACAACGATGATTAATACGTACCGGAACGGGCCCAATGAGGAGTAATCCGTTTCGCAAACCTATTGGGAAAATGCTTCTATTTTAATATATCATTCATCATATTGTCTTTGTTAAAGCTGAGTATGTGTGTTTATAAATAACTGGCTCTTGCCCGTTATTTCGTCTGGATATTCAAATACTTTTTTTATTGTGAGGAAATCTTTTTACCGGGACAGCACTCGAGTGCAGATTCGAGCTGATTATATGGCACTCATGGAATCATGAATGTAGACCGTGCATAATACCTGCTGATCACACTAAAGAGCTGGCCTGGGCTACGTGTACCCAAAGATTTTATCGCGTCAGCTGAGAGAATTAAGTGGTTAATCTCTCCATTCTTTACATTAGAAACAAGTGGCGAAAACTAACGTCACGCTTTGTCGAACCAAAATTGACACTCAGCTAACTTATAAATATAAATTCATCTTAATGTTACGTTTATTTTCACTTTACAAACGCAGGTAGTGTTTGTGTATCGAGTTTGGTGCGGAGTTTTGAAAGAAAGTATTGCAATCAAATTAATATATGCAAGCTCTGGATCGACAGAAGGAACAGTTTTCATTATTAAATTCTTGTAATTTATCAAAGAACACGTGTAAGAATAAAATCGATAGCTATAAAATACGTAACCTTCAACTAGCAAAAAGCATTGAAGTGTAGAAAATTTGATAACATTATAGCAAAGATAAAGACGTGCATACAAGTTCCATACATCAAACACATTAACTGGATTAGTAAATGTGTTTGAGGATGCATAGTGGATATAAGCTTTCTTTTAGATACATATATGCGCTTTGAAAGCACCGACTCTAGAAAGAACTTTATTATTGCAACTAGGTTACAAGAAAAACATCAATCATCGGTAGATTCGGATAGAATATAGTATAATATGTTCATTGTGAAAACGAAACGAAAACGATCAAGATTTTTCAAATTGAAACCAGTCTTGGCTCAGGTGCACAATCATGCTATTTTGAATGCGAGAAGTTATGAGTTCGATTCCTACTCGAGAGACTGAAATAGAGAGAAAATGAAAATATTAAATATTTCATACTTTTTAAAAAACATAAAATTTGAATATAGCGGAATTTGAACTCGCGCCTCTTGGTAACCGTCCATACGTTAAAATTCTTATATGCTTGTTACAACTTATTTTTGAACATTTTTAATCCTGGTCGGTTTTCAGGAGACGCAGGTTCGAGTCCCTCTACGTTCAAATTTTTATACGTTTTCTAAATAAGTACAACTTATTTTTGTTGCTAACAAAGTTAAGTAGTTGCTCTGTAGGGCAATTTTCATAACAATAATTGTAATTAGTCTACAATTATCAATTGGCGACAGATAATGCTTTTTTTGTCTTCTTTCGTTGCGATTTCCAAGAGGCGCGAGTTCTCATCCCGCTAGTTTCATTTTTTTATATATTTTCTTAAAAATATTTACCTTTCCTGTGTGGAATAACACTTCAAAAATTAAAAAAATATATTTCATTATATTTCATATTTTTATTTCCTCGATCTGGTTACAAGCAAAAGCGCGGTGTTGAGTTCCGCCACTCAACAGAGTACAATACTTACAGAATTCGGCGGAAAGTGGGCAACAAAAGTGTCTAAATGGAAACGGACTGTCTTAACACTATTTTCTCAGGTTCTTTCTGCCTACCCTACCATGTGCTGACTACAGCGTGAAGCTGAAAAAACATCTTCATGGCAACTTAAATCACATGGAGCGTTGTACGTCGTATGATATCGTAATACAATTTCACAACAAAAAAAGAGAAATCCAATAACAACATATTGAATTAACAAGAGCAAATACAAAAAATAAACGGAGCACGATTTAAGGCGACAATTGGAATTAAATTCCTGCCTTGTAATTTATATAACCAATATATTGTTTTTAAAAAAACCGCGATATTACATACCAACTTGATAAATGGATCAATGTAATGATCAGAGGAGTTTAACAAACAGATTAATATACACTACAATGACCACTTCATTATTTAATCATTTATTTCATATTGGAAAAATCGTAAATAAATAGCCAATAAGAACTCTTTCGCCACCAGTCAATGTCTGGAAGACACTATAGAACCTACGCAGTTCAGAACAGTGAAATTGAGGATATAGGTAGGTTGGCGACTGAAAAATAGTGGATGCGTGAGAATTACCAGATTTTTTAAGGAAACAGAAAAACAAGACTTAAATTTTCTGCCATTTAGTTGTGCACTTTACACGCAAGATAAAAATGTAAAAGCAGGCAAGGTTCGTAAAGCCATCACAATCGATGATGAAGACGTCAACTAAAATGATGTAGTAAATAAATGTTCAGATAAACAAGACTAGACTGTCTTATTTTCGTTTTGATGGTATCTTATAACAACCTAACAACAATATTAGGTTTCAAATACCAACATAAATAGTCCCTAATAACAGGTAGTTGCTACGTACGTATGAATAGTTCCTAAGTACATACGTACTACTACCTATATTTTACTTAAAGTGATATTCCGAAGTAATTGATACACCTGCAATTATTTCTGATGCAGGCAATATACGCGTCGGCAGATACGTGATTAATATTGATGTTCGCCCGAGGATAAACTTTTCGTTAATTATTTTGATTACGAAAGGCTTTTCGCTGAATACTTTGTATAAATTTTAAGCTAAAAAAAAGTACCTTATATAACATATTTCTGATTAAACTAGGTAGGTGTATACTTCATATACTATAGATGTACTCTATATATACAAGATAAGTGATTTTATATCTTGAAAATTTTGCGGAATGCGGAGAGACGAGCCTAGGTTCCCTATCCTACTATATGGGGAAAAACGTGAAGAAAAATATTAATTATTCATTTTATTTACTCTTTCAAAATAAAGCCCAGAATAATGTTTAATCTATAGCATAATTGTTTTTAGCTTCACGCTATATCCCGCACATAGAAGGCAAAGGCAGAGGGAACCTGAGAACGTAGTGTTGAGACAGCCTGTTCCCTTTAAGATATTTTTATGTCCCACATTCCGCCGCATTCTTGAGGCATTGAGTATTGAGCAGGGAAACTCAACACTGTGGTTTGTCTCGTTACCAGTTAATAAAAACACATTTGATATTAAATTGCACCTACATATAGGTATGCTAAAAATTCACAATGGCAAACTAATAAAGCAGACGGCGCTTTATTTCCTGCGAAGGACAAAGCTTTCATTATTGTCCACACGTGACAGAAATAAACACGTCGCTTAGTTCGTGTTCATCGAAGATATGAAAAACACATGTTGATACATTATATTGGGATATTAGGTAGTTATTAATTATTTCCCTTTATTTCGTAAGTATACTATTAATTTGATAACTACTCAGACAGTAAATGTGACGGTTGTGGGTTCGATTTTCGTTTGGAGGAATGAAATACTTTCAATACCTCGTTTTAGGAACAAGACAAAGCGCGGCGTTTAATTCTCAATAGTCAACACGTAATGTCTCGAAAAATTGGGCGGTGTCTAGTGTTTTAACACCACGTTCACTCTGTCCAGCCTACTATACTCTCGATACAATGCGAAACTAAAAAATTAGACATACATAGCTATTTGACACTATTGTAATGAGGTTGAGGTGCACCTATATGATTGTACGCCATAGGTTCAGGATAGATTCTTATAATTTCTGTTTTTAATGTGATTTCCATAAAGTACGTAGTTTTGCTACCCAATACCAAATATCTTAAGAATCAAATTTATTAAAATACCTGAAGCGATAATAAAGCAAAAAATGCAGCAAGGCATACAAAGGCAGGGAATTGCGTGTGAAGTGGCAGAACTCAGCCTTATCTACCAAAGCGTTGAAGTTAATATAATTTAATATTTAATATTCCTCCGAATGGGCATCGAACCTACAATCGCGTTTATAGTTGACTGCAGCTGTCCTATTGCGACGGCCTCAAGTATCTACACATTAGAAAATTTTAATTCAAAAATTATAATACATATCTACTGAAACGTGCAACGTATAAACCACTTAATCGATTTTAATTAAATATAGAAAAAAAAAAACAATCTAACGATATAAAAAAGCAAAATTAACAACATTATAAAAGAATCTATACGTAATTATTACTATGCACATTTTTAAATCAAAGCTCGGCCGGCGACCGCTCGTTCGTTATAGGGAGAAAATAATCAAAAACCACTGGTAGTAATCCCATTTGCTTCGTCACCGGCCATCTGGTCACTATCCAACTGGGCGTTGAACTCACGCGAATCGATTGTTGTACACGCAATACTTGTACTTTTGTTAGGGTTCCGTGCCCGAGGATACCTAGGCTGTCTGTCGTCTGTCTCCAAGCTTTTAGTGTTCATTAGTGTTCTTATTTAATTTTATAATTGAAAAAAATTGGCGTTTGAAATTTTGGAGCCCAAATAGGGTATAAAATGTTATCTATTATTAAATTTATTGTTGTTTGAAAACAAAGATATCATTTTTTTTTTTCCTTTTTTTTTATTATTAATTATATAATAATTATATAGGTGATATAAAAAGTAATAATTACAAATAAATTATTTTATAAAGTATAAAACCTACAGCGTCTCGACACGAGCACACAAAACCAACCCGAATCACTTTTAGTCTTTTTTAACTTTAACCCGCATTTACCTGCATCGCTGACCACGCTTCATATTGCATGTCAGTAAAACAAAAAGTATATTCTCACAACTACCGGTTTCGTGTATTGTATTGGCATGCACAGCTTGCTGCGTCGGAAGTCTCAGCTTCGATTTCTTTGCAAATAAATTTATAATAAAGCTGGAAGCGTTATTTCGCGCTCACGCTGCATTAACAGAAAGGGAAAAGGAACCTAGTCTACTCTAGTAGACTCTATTCTCCGCCTAACATTATTAAAAAAAATGGAATTCCAAAAGTAAAATTAAAAAAGACGATCAAATGTTTTACAATGAGAACCGAAAGTGATGTGTCACTCCTGTTTTTCTTCAGAAACACGAAAACACGAAACATACCGATGTAGGTAAGAAAGGGAACACTGTGCCTCGTTTTACCAGAACAAACAGTTTCTTTTCTTACGCGAAATTATTGTTGTTTCAGTGATTTCTAAAACGAATATTTTTGTGGTTTAATTGTTAGGTAGCTGCTAAAGCGAAATAAAGTACCCGAAGAGTTTCGCCACTCAACTCGTAGGAAGCGGAATCACTGTACACTAAGTTCTCTCTGCCTACATTACTATACGCAGAACACTAAAGCCAAATATATATATATATATATATATATATATATATATATATATATATATATATATATATATATATATATTTGGCTAAATATATATATATACGATCTGAACCCACAACCATGACATTAAGACCCACCTACATCTATAATCTGTACAACACGCCGAAATAGGGCACAAATATAAAGCAACCCATTCAAAAGCAACGTACCTAGTTAAAAAGTTTTTAACGCGAACAAGGCGTCTATGTATTGCCGAGATAGCGCCTCGTGAATTTTAACATCGAGGGAAACACTGTCTCAGGGTTGAATCATATAATTCGGTGTAACTTTTACAACGAGTTTATTTTACGTTATTTATCGTTTACACCGCAGCCACCTGCCATCCATATTTCTTGACAATTACTTACTTTAAACCTTATTCGACTTATTTAGAAAGGCTACGAATAAAATCTCGGCATAAATTTAGATAATGTTCGCTTTAATGCGTCTTAGAGCTTTGCGTAATTACAATTTTAGATTGATAGACTGTTGTCGCTTCGCTCCGGTGGTTTGTTATCGGCAAAATCTTAAGTCTTAATTTGCAATAAAAAGACCTGCTTATGATAAATAAATAAATAAATATATATATATATATATATATATATATATATATATATATATATATATATATATATATATATATATATATATATATATATATATATATATATATATATATATATATATATATATATATATTATATTTGCGTTTTATAGTCAAAAAGCGGAAAAAACGACGCGGTCACGGCAAGAAGAAGATAAAGATCATGTTCGTACTATCTCAATCTTTCGTAATCTTTGTTTCTTCTTGAAGTATATATTACCGGCAAAATTATAAATATCCATCGATCGATGAAATATTATTTAGGGATCCGATAAGAACACGTCACTTCCACTCTGTAGATCTCGCAACGAGTTACCTTAAATTTAATTCTTATTTTTATCATATTTTGTATCTAATATATAAATATCCTAACGCAAAAAAAATGTACTGAAGAAGTTTTTACTAACCAATTCGAATAAGTAACATTAAATTACAAAAAAATAAATCAGCTTCACGCTTTATCCCGCACACAGCAGGCAGGCAGAGGGAATCTAGTGTTAAGACACTCCGTTCCCCACTTTCCCCCGAGTTTTGGAGGCATTGTTAGTGTTAAGTAACGGAACTCAACTCCGCGCTATGCCTCAACACCAGAGCGAAGAAATGAAAATATAAATGTAAATAAATATTTCATTTCCTCGAGTGGGGATCGAACCCACAACCAGTCGATTTTACATTCACAGTTTGCGCCCCTGCGCCACTACTGGGCTAATAAATAATTTAAAAGAGCTAATATATTTTTATAACTGACATTGCATCATTTACGTATTTAATAAAATAGGACGTATCGTATACGTATATCGTTGTAATATTCCTATAATAATATTATAAACGTTAGCAGACTCGATAATTTATGCTAACAGTTTCATTTAGGAGCATTGTCCGGAAAACATAAAAGCTTTTAGCGTCGCTTGTGCGCCCTCAACGCAGATACACGGTACTTTCTGCCATTTAAAGGGTATTAACCGAATTCTTTGTTCAGGAAATATTAAAAAATATGATTTATATAAAAAAATGTTATTAAGCTATTAATATTAAGTGAACAGTCGTGGGTTTGATTCCCATTCGTGAGAAAAAATATTTTCATTTCCTATGGTAAAAAGCGGCGTGGCCGCCAGCCGTTAAGCCACCACCTAACACGTAATTTCTCAATATTCGGAAAGGGGAAGATTCGGCGTGGGGAACGGAGTGTCTTGACACAATGTTCCCTCTGCTTACCCTGCTTTATGCGGGATACCTACAGCGTGAAGCTAATAAAAATATATTTAACAAATATATTTCATTAACTCAAATTTAAATATAGTGAATATCATAAATCTAAAATTATAGCCTTCGTTGATTTGACTAAAACCATTGCTCTATTTAGAATTTACACTCCCCATCTACAACCTTCATAATGTTTATTGATGTTTGATGTTACTATATAGATGCGGTACTCCGGACAAGTATCTTAACACTACGTTCTCTTTGAAAACTAATAGATGCAATAATTATATTAAATAATTTATTAATTATAATCTAAAAAAACGACCTACGGAACCAAAGCAAGGACACGGTCTGCTCGGACTTGCCTGAATGTACTCCGCGGGTTAAGAGCTGTTTTCACTTAGCACGCGTCAAGTGACTATTAATCTTGCAGATGTTTCCCAAAACAATTTATTACTGACACCGGACCGTAAACCGCTGCCTCGGCAAATTGGATAGTACAGAATACAATACATATTTGGCATTAAAATACAGTACTTATAATATTGTTGTAGAAACTTTTTAGGAGGACGAATTAAAGTATATAAATTAACATTAGCTCTTTTACAATATTAGTGAATATTATCAGTTCTTAATTCTGTTAACCAGGCAAAGCGCCGAGTTCAGCACCGCACCTTAACATGCAATGTATTAGTAATTCGGCGGACAGTAGGGAACGCAAGTGTCTGAATAAGATACGGAGTGTCTTAATACTAGGTAGCTCTATTTTTAGCTTTAAGTTATAAATAATTATCCCTAACGAGGAAGGAGAGACCAAAGCACCAAAAACCACAGTTCCAGCATACCAACAGAAATTTATTACAATCACAGAAAATCCTTTACAAGTGCTAAAACGCCATATAAAACGGTCATACATAACACGCCCAACACGGTACCTACAGAGCATTTCTGGTGAATCATGTGTGCACAATTAAAGTTTTGCAAGGAAAGTTGGTGAGACCCAGCTCAGTAATACACCGACGGGAAACTGTCATGAACACGATATTAGTTCAGTTGCCAATCAACGATGAAAGCTGAAACAAAAGTTTTACGACGAAATTTTACGCCATTTTTCACAAAGTTGGACATTATTAATTTACCTCGGATTTTGTGTGGCGCAAGTAGGTAAGCCGTTTATAAAAAAAAAAAATCTTTTAGAATAGGATTTAATGAGCAACGAATTCTGAAAGCCAATCATCAGTCAATCATCAAGATATAACTTCATGTGTGTTTAGTAATTCAGTAAATCAATATCTTCTATTAGCATTGTATTATCGCTTATTGAAACTGAATGTAGGTAATAGCAGCATTTATTGTTTTTAGGGTTCCGTACCATTTAGACGGAAAAGGAACACTTATAAAATCACTTTGTTGTTCGTCTGTATGTCTGTCAAGAGCCTTTATTTTAGGAACGCTTGAGATATTCAAAACATATACTCAAATCAACGACGCCATAATTTAGAAATTTATTTAGAAAAGAATGTATTTATACATTTATTTTAAAAAAGTTATTAAGTTATTTTTGTGATGTATAAAAAGGGTACTTTCGATTAACCTAGAATTATGAAATTTGGTAACTAGTATATATTACTAAGCTTTGTGGTTAAATCCTAAAGTATAATAGCATTAAAGGGGGTCAAAATTCACTATTAAGGCCGCTAGTTCAAGTGAGGTATCAGATGAAAGAGCTCAGGGTAAGCTAAGCCCGAATTGCAGAAAAAGCTCAAGACCTCAAATATTTTACGGAACCCACAGTGGGCGAGCCCAACTCGCGTTTGTCCGGTTTTTCTTATAACTTCTTGTTTTTCTATATCAAACTATTTTTTTTGTGAACAGAATCTCCTAAAAATAAAATTAAATATCCAATTATATTTTCTTTAAAAAAAAGCTCTGAAACGTTTAGACGTTAGTCAAACAATCTTCCAGTCCATAGAGTTCGAATTAGCTTCACTTTGTATCTCATTATATAAAAGAAATTCCGAAGGGGGAAAATTCGCTTCATTTACAAAATAAGCTCTACAAACAAACGAAATCGTGAACCCTTTGATGAGTTGACTTACTTATATAATTATTGCGTAGTTACTTCCATCAAGATAATACTTTTATGCTTTGTAATCTGCCTTAGGTATGAGAATACAAATACATCAGCCGCTGTAGTGCAGTGGGAAAATGCTTGACAGTAAACGCCTACGGTTGTGGGTTCGAATGTCACGCGTCAATAATTTTGATTTTCTCGCTCTGCTCTAGCAACAAAGCCCAGCGTTGAGGCACTCGACACGCAATGTCTCGAAAATTGGAGGGAAATGATGGAACGAAATTTACGAAACTCTAGGTTCCCTCTGCCTACCCTGCTATATGAACGACAACGACAACGTGAAGCTAAAAAGAAAAATATGTCCTGATAACGGGATCAAATTTAAGATTATCATGTGCACGTTGTAGGGCCACAGCACTCCGTAGCATGTTATAATGTTTTTTTTTTTATTTATAACTTCACTGATTATTGATGAAGATATACAAATGTTAATTTCACTATCGCGCCAAAATGACTGAAGGATTTTGAAGAAACTTTCAAAGATAACAAAGGCAATAGAAACAATAACATATCATTAAATAAAAGAAAATACATAGCTTCAATAAATTTCTCACTAATTCTAATTCTTAAATCCACACGAAATCGCTGGCAAAATCTCATCGTACATACAATAACGGCAAATATAATTTAATATAGCGCCGCACGTCAGATGAGCTTTGCAGGCCGGCTGACGCATAATTACATAGCGTCCGTGGGAAGAAACAATTTCCTAGTGTAGGCCCGGTTTTCCTTTTGCAAGAAAACTGTTATACAGCCGTAACTAGCTTTCATAAATGTTTTAACAGTGTTTAAGGGAACTTTTAGTTTAGTGGCTGTGGTGTTGTAAAATTGTATTTTAATTCTAGCAGTACCCATTATAAGCTTTAAAAGACAATGTAGATACAGCGTGATGCTAATTTATTTATTTATTAAATCAACAAAAAAACGATAGAAGTAAATATATTTCATATCCAAATGTAGCCTTTAGTTTCTTTTTTATTAGCTCTACAAAGAAAAAAATAACAACAAACACACAACCCTAAAATTTAAATTAAAGCAACCATTTTAAATATGCACTTGCACACAAATAAAATAAAAAATAAAATGAATTTTAAGAAAGCAAATATAATTTTTTGCATAATAACCAACAAGGAAAAATAATGAGAATTAAAGGTACGGCCGTAACAAAGTTGTAAGTGCAGAAGGAAAGAAATGGAAACGGTGGAGCCGGAATAATGGCTTATTCAAATTTAAAGGAAACCGCACCTTTGGAAACAATCTCGCCGCACCTGCCGCAGATATAAAATTTAAAATATTTTATTACAAATTGCAAATTCGAGAAATAATATTAAATCAAAATGGTCACGGACAACAAATAATGCATAAAACGGGTTTTCTTGTAACCAGCCACGCCGGTATATAATATTAAACACTAAAATTGTTAATAATTAAATAGATTTTTTATATATAAAATCAATTGTAGCGTGCTAAGATTTTGATATGTTTAATTTATAACAGTTTAATATAAACTTTTACGTTAACAGTTTATTTTTTTCATACTTGAACAGCGCGGAAGTCAGCTAAAAAGTTTAAAGAAGTTAGCTAACTATTGAGCTAGCTATGACTTACTTTAGTTGACCATCTCTAACTACGCTGCCAGCATTAAAAAGCTTTATTTCGTCCATTTCGTATTTTCTATTATTATATTCTTCGATTTACTAGTTTTAATTCTTTGCCAATGACCTAGATTTTCTGCTAACCCTTTTATTACAATAAGGTTGTTGATATTTAAGTCACGATCATTCTTTTAGCGTGCATGTTAAAATAATTTCTTATAATCATTCAAAATATCTATTTCATTCTCAATACCTTTAACTAAATACAAAACGAAATACAAATTATTATTGTAACAAATTTAAAAATAAATATGAAACGTCATAATAGCCGCGAATTCAAAAGCGATCGCGCATTAATATCGCAGAACGCTTTTTTCCCATCAAATTAGCAATAATTTACGCATCTCTAATGCTTTACGTCATTAAGGTGCTATTAATCAAGAAACGAAAAATGGAAATTCAAAAAATAAGTATTTTTATGGGCGATAACTGCCTTTAACGTTTGTAGGATACACTTTTTGTGTGTAATTCAAATATTTGATATTATAAAAAGGAGGAAGTTGGTAGAATGATTTTGTCATTTTTACTAAAAAAAAAATTATAATAGGCATCATGTTAAAATGTGCAGGGACACTGGCGTGCGACGAAGTACGCGTGACAAGCCGTGGGTTCGATTTTGATAACTTGTATCTTAAATCGATCTGGTAACAAGGCAAGCCACTGCATTGAATTCCCGCGTTCAACAAGCAATGCTTCCAGAACTCGGCAGAAAATCGGAAACGGAAGTGTCTTAATAGGAATGGACTGTTTTAACACAAAGTTCCCAGGTTACCACTGCGTACTACCTACTATGTATAGGATACAATATAAAGCTAAAAAAGAAGTATTAAAATTAATTTCATAATACTTGAATATCATCTCACACTGTATCCAGCAATAGCAGAGTCATCAGCAGACACTTTTCGCCGACTGTTTCCTACTTTTCGCCGATTTTTTGCCGCTGTTACCAGAATGTGATATATTTAATGCCTCTGAGTAGAGAGAGTAGGGAGAATTGAACCCATAGCCATTGCATTTACAGTTGCATTCTTGTGCCATACCATATATTACTTATACTTGGACAATTTTATAGGAATTAGTGTAGAAAAAATATATGTTTTGTGTTTTCATTACTTTATGACAGATTACAAGTGAGTCAGTTTAGTCTGGTATGCACTGACCACGAATTTTCTCAAATATGATTTTAACTATAAAAATATTTCTAAAATTGCAATAATTATTGAAAATATTTAATTTTAAATTCACATGTGTTTTATTAAAATTCAGTATGCAACAATAGCATTACATCTTAAAATTATACTTACTAAAAATATTTATTATAAGGTATTAATTACAGGAAGATTATTTTTATTTAAATCCTATTTTTAATTTATTAATTAATTTTTAATTTTATTTAAGTAGTGCTAATATAAAATAAAGATGTCCAAAAATACTGTGGTAATAATTAATATATTACTTAGAGCATACTTCAAAGGATCATATTTTATTTTGTATTGGTAGAGAGGTGCTCGGATAGTGTGCCTCCAATAAGAATTAATTAGGGTCCCTTAAATGTACACTTATGTCCCTGGCCACTGCCACTCACTCACATTAAGTTTCACCATTCAACTCATAATACCTCGAAGATTCAATAGAAAGTGGTGAATGGAGTTTTATCACTATGTTCTTGACAATCTCTCTGCCTACCCTCACTATGTGTAAGATACTGAGGGAAGCTAATATAAAAGAATAAATTATTGGTGAAGTGGAGATTAAGCCCAAATAGTTAAATGCTGTCCAACTGTACCAGTGGCCTCAAAGATGAAAGAAACATAATTATGATGTTTAAAGCAAATAGGTTACTGGAAAATTATGAATAAATAATTAAAAAGCATCTTTAACTTATAATTGCTGTAAGAATAAAATAGTAATATTTATTTAATAAAAAACAAGTTAATAGCAAACCATACAAATAAATTATGTTTCATTATGGTGTAAAAATTATGCATAAATTTATATACCTAAATTAAAAGTGTTAAAATAGAAATTAACTTACAATAGGAACTTCTTAAGTCTTATCTTTGTTAATACTTTAAAATAAAAATATTATTTCTCTAGTAATATATGTAATAGTAAGTTAGGATTTGATCCCTCCTAAAATGTAAAAATAATTGTACAATCATATTCACTTGTCCATTCTCATATATGCATTCCATATAGACCTAACTAAGATTTTTACTTAATAGATTCAAAGTAGGATATTTCTTATTCTTAAATATTTAAGAATAGCAGTATATAAATAAAATAAGAAAAATACATCCTAAAATAATAGAATACTCAATAGGATTTATACTTTGTACTATTGGTTAATAAAAATTAATATATACATAAGTCATATTTGTTTTTTTTTTATTAGTATTTTATTGTAATTTTTATTGCATATTATTACGATAAAAATATAGTCGCCATGGTAGCTGATGTAAGTTCCAGAGTGAAAGTTGTTAAAGACGATTAATAACATTCACCCTATGTATTATATTAATTAATAAAGGTTTCGTTCAAGTAATATATATGATTAAAATATAAAAAAACTCACATAAATTATGTTCTTTTTTTAATAGAAAAAAGATAATGTCAAATAAATATACAACTCCTTCAAATTATTGTCACGAAACTTTTTCTATATCTTTTATATATAAAGTATAGAATGACTGACCCAATTTCACTTGTACAGTAAAATTCACGATGTTTATAATACAGTAAGAAAAACAAAGAATTCCATTTAATTTATAATAGGTAGTTATAAAATAAATAACCAATAAAACAATATTTTGTAATATCGATCGGCTGTTAGTGCCAGTCTGCGCTAAAATATAGAACTAGAACTTACATCAAAAGCTTGAATCGTATATCATACACGAACTTTCAAAGCACTGCGTTAGATATAAACGTTTATTTTATTATAGAAAAAGCACAAATCACTATTATTTCGGAGCTTAAGTTCTTATTTTCGTCGAACGCAAAACACAGAAATAATCACGAACAAAAAACAGCTACAATAGCGCCACCGAATTTTGAAAGTAAATATGTTGACAGTCGGATGCTTGTTACCATATATAAATTAAATAGAATAACACAATTAAATTCTAAATTTGAGCTAACAACCTCTTTGGCCAAATGTTTCATATTAAGTTTTAGTGATATATATTTTAATACTCCAAATATCTTATAATTTTTAAGTAAACTGTAAGAATTTCTTTTTATTACTGTTTTATATCGGTAAGATTTTAATTAAATATATTATATATTAGTGTTAAGGAACAAACTAATTGATAATTTTCAAATTATAATAAAAAATATTACAAGTACGAAGTTCTTTTTCATTTTATTCTTTTTATAATACCTAAACACTACTAATATAATAAATCATATTAATAATAGTCCAAATCATATTTTTTCATAATTCATCGAAAACTTTGAAAATCATTTTTCTGTCTCTTGCATTCTTTACTCAAAATCTTTTAACTATACATGCTACAAAGATATAAGGCACATATAATAAATACTGAATATTGTCAAGTTAGTTTTATATCAATCAATCTCCGTAACTTCACAGTAGAAGTATATTTTTCACGACCATAAACTTCACTCAAAAAAGTATAAAAAATAATGGTTGTTCTTATAGATCTGCTTGTTTTTCTTTAGATAGGTAAATTTATCTAGTTTTAGAAACTATCAATAACTCCATATCTCGAAAGTTGTACCTTTTCAGATTTGCTCGATAGACAATATTTTAAATTGCTTTAATCAAATAAAAGTCAAAAATACTCATAACGCTATCATCTTCTACTAAGGCGCCATATGATATTTTTCTTGATTTTAGGTAGTTTCTTAGAACTTCACATTAGATATACGAGGTTAACTGATAGTAACCCTTATTTTTATAGCTGTTCTGTTACATTTCCACTTAAGATGTTGATGGACAACAGATTTTATATATATATTTTTAAACATTTTTAAAGTGTTATTCCACATTTAGGAAAGAGGAAAGGAGAGTCGGTTTCCAGGAGGCGCGGGTTCGAGTCCCGCTGCGTTCAAATTTTTAAACGTTTTCTAAATAAGTAGATTTTATATATTTCCTATTTCTTATAGTTAAGCTAGTCTGTTAGTCTACGCTGGTCGCAGCGCCACCTGTCGGGTTTAAAAGTAATTGTATTTTAATACCAAATTATGTCCAGTGACACATTAAAATATTCATTCAATGTTCTTATTTAATTTTATTTAAATCGGTCCAGTCAATTACGAGTAGCGTGACACATGAACAGAATATTTTTTTTATTTAAGATGTAAAATTGAGTACGCATATTATTAAATATATAGCATTGTTATCGTTTTATAATGTCTGTTAATCAAAACTAGAAAAAAAAAAATTATTGTATTACTACTTTTACTATTTAAATGAAAAATATTTTTTGGACTGAAATAAATCAATCATATGCAATAATTATTAATTTATTATATATTTTCTTATATACTTGTGTAATAAAAAAATAAATGCAATGCCTCAACTTAAGCCTTTTATAAATACAGCAAATAAAAAGTAGAAATTTACTTATTTAGAAAACGTATAAAAATTTGAACGTAGCGGGACTCGACCAGGCGCTCTGACCACTAAGTCATAAGTTCTCATCAAGCTACGTCGAAATTTTTATACGCTTGTACAATTTATTTATGTTGTTAACATCTCTGTAGGGAGATTTCTACAAATTTATTTGTTATTTTCAAATACTCTAAGAACAATCTGTTTAACAATGACATATCTAGTTATTACTTTTTAATTAATTATACATATAATTTTATCTACCGTATATTAACAATAGAACATTTCATATAATTTATTAATCTAATCATAGCATTAGCAGATAAAATTATTTGTACTATAATTCAATACGTTAATACTCTATTTACTTACTAGATAGTTAATACCACTTTTTATAAAAATATTTAATATTCCTAGATATTTCTCTAAACATTAAAACATTTAAGGCACTATTTAAACAGCCATTAGAAAGCCTAATTATCAATAACGCACGTTGATTCCTTCTCGACTAATTGACATATTTAACTATTTTAAAAAAACTGTATAAATTAACTAAGTATTAAGAAAAAATACTAACAAGGTGTAAATAAAGATACAACACTCGATTTTTATTTTATATAGTAGAATATACAAACGAATTTTCGAAATTATAAAAACCAAAAAAAAACCCCAAGAATTAGCTTAATAGACTGTTAGCACGTTTACACTCTAACTCTAATATATATTATATACATACATTATAAAATTACAAAATGAGATCAAGCAAAATCTACGCCCGTATCAAGGAAATCTCTAATATGTACTACAGCGTTTCTTGGTAGCAAACGCAAGAGGCGGCCTAGGAGTAACAAGCGTTTAGGTATAGAGGATTCAACTTTATTACGAAGTACAATATCTATAATGTATTGGGCCGCATCAGATGGAGTCATTGTGCCGAAGTAACCGGGAATGCTGGAAATAAAATAAAGATACTTATAACGTTATGTATATTGTGTTTCTTAAGTATATTAACATCACTAGTGGCACACTAGTGACACCTACAGCTTCGACCACCTAAAGTTATTGTTATATTGCAATCAAATTATACAAAATCTTTTACACAAATTGGAGCTTATATGTTATTCTATATAACTTACATTACTGAAAAGATTTTTCTAAATCCGTTCAGTAGTTTCATTCATCGACCCCCATAAATTTTCACATTTATAGTATTACTAGCAAACTGTTAGTACATAAATAAAGTTCAACAAATATTTTTTTATATTCCTCTGTTATAATGTTTTTTTTTTATTATGTGAAACAGGGCATTGGAAATACTACCAGCATTATTACTTTGTGGTATATATTATTAAAGCTATAAATATTTTGTAACTATATCATGCAAATATTATATTTTAAATATATGTGTGTTATTTCTTTTGTTTTTATTATTTTTTTAAATTATAATTTAAACTAAGTATTTACTTGCTAAATTCTTCTATAAATAAGTTCATGCCATAACTATTTATATTTCTATATTTTAGTAGTATACTAAAATATAGAAATATAAATAAATATTATTTTTTATAATATGATCTACTCATGCAGGACATTAACAATAAATCCAAAATAAAATACGATATTACTACCAGTGCTAGAAATAATACTAATAGATCCTAAAAATTGTTAATTATTACCATAACCATTAAGAGAAATAATAACAGTACAAAACATAAAAATTCACAGTACGGTTTTTAATAATACCTTTCTATTTGATTAAAACGGGTTTTATCCTTGGAATAAAATCTGGAACTATAAAAGATTTTTACATATAAAGTGTTATTCCAGCAATTGAAAAATATTTTAGAAATACAAAATATTATGTATAAAATTTTTAACGTAACAGGACTCGAACCCATGCCTCTTGGGCAATTTCCGAGAAACGTTTTGTAAATATAAACTAACTATAAAAGATTTTGTCAAAAAATATTATTGTTGTATACTATTATAAATGCAAAGCAATTTTAGGGGTACTAGGTACCTACCTAACCTCACTAACTTACATAACTAAAATCTAAATTAAATTACTTATATAATAATAAAATTATTTAAGTAATAAATCTATGAATACCTATTATAGTCATAAAACAATATTTAGTTGTAGTTTTGTAATCTTATTCACACTAGGACCTGGTCAAAGTCCTATAACATTAAAATATTATATAATATTTAAATTGTTATCAAAGTATTGTACAATATTTACATTATTGATTTCTGGACTCTAGACTTTTGTCACATGATGCATCTATGATTTTAAGTTATATATTTGATTGTTTCACAATGTTGACTTTGTAAATGTCTTTTTTTTATTTATTTAGATTAGAATGACTACTTAAACTTTGGTGTTCTCAATATATCAGTCAGTCGAATAATATCAGTGCAGCAGCACCAATATTATTCGATTGACTGATATAATAATCACAAAATCTTTTTTATTTTATATTATTAATGTTTCCTTGGTATGTTCAGGCAAGTAAACAAAGATGATATTTATATTTTAATTCAAAGGACAAATTAACACATAAATATAAGTCTAGGCTAGTACCATAAATATCAATCATGAGTTCCCTATAAAATTCCTAATAAATTTTAATGCTAAACTTAAAAAACATATTTTTATAAAAATAAAAAAATTAAATAAAATCATATACTTACGTCAATCTTAGCTCAGAGCATTGTTCCATAATGAATGGGTAGACATGTATCAAACTAACATGAACTCCATTCACTTTATTGACTCTCAAATCTTCCAATAAGGAAGCAGCCAGACCTTGTACACCAAACTGTGCAGATGTGAGAGCCATGGGTTCATTCAGATGACTTAATCCAGCCACTGAGCTAAGTGCTACAATATGTCCATGATTCTTTTCTTTCATGTCAGGCAGGAAATTGTTTATAAGCTAAAAAGTATTGGTAATATTATTAATACCTTTTTCTTTATATCTCTAGTTCTGTCTGTTTGTCTCAGTCTTATCTGGCTATGTTTTGAATACAATTTATTGGATTCATATATATTTTTTTATATATGTAATGGTTACTTTACTTTTACACTTAAAATATTCTATAAAGTGTTTTAAATAAACAAATGTTGTAGTATTTTCATTTGAACCATTGTGGTATTGTGGGACAGCATTACATTCTCAAGGAAGTAAATTATTTTAATTTCTCTGCTCTGCTAAGAAAAAAGAGTCACCTTGAGTTCTACCACTCAAAATATCTTAATCATCATCAGCTAAAAAAAATCTAAACTAAAAATCAATAAATATAGTCTAATACTAAAAAGTAGGCAGTTGTGGTCTGTTGGCACAAAAGTGTGATTGTAAACACAATGGCTGTGGGTTGGATTTCCAATGGGAGGGAATGAAATATTTAATATTTTCAATTCCGGCACACAGCTTGTAATGTCTCAAAAAGGCGGTGAAATATGTCTTAGGTTTCCTCTGTTCACCCTTCTACATGAGGGACAGTGTGACAAAAAAATGTAATCACATTCTTACCCAAATAAAACCAATCAAAGTAACATCAAAAGTAGCGCAAACATTTTCTATAGGTTGTTTCATAACGGACCTAGCACTCGGAATACCACAGCAATAAAATAACATGGTAACAACATGTTCATCTTTCTTTATTTGTTCCACCATACTATCTATGTTCTCTTTTTTAGTAACATCACATGTATAGGAATGTGCTATGCCATTTTTCTTATTAATGAAAGCTACTGTTTTAGTGTTGTTGTCTTCATTGCGGTCTACACATAACAATTTTGCACCTCTTGCTGCCATTTGTATAGCTATGTCCTTTCCAACACCCTTTCCTGTACCAACCACCTGGAAATTTTATGCAAAAACTCATTAATAAAATATAGAGAAATAATATATAACAGTATATTAATTTCAAGTACAAATTGAACAGAAATAAGAAAGTTTAGATTTAATTAGTATGCAACAAAAATAAAAAAAAACTATACTAGCATAATATCCGTACAGTAAACTAAAAGATTGCAGCCTACCTAAAACTATCATCTGTCTGTTCAATGGGCAAAATATCCTGTTGGTATTTCTATTTTTTAGTTACTTTTTCTTATGTGATCCACTACTTACCATTACCACTTCGCCCACCACAGGTTTTACTGGAAGTGACTTAAGACATTGAAGAAAGTGGCCTATTGTAGCAAAAGTGACAACTAAAGCTACCCACAATAAATCCACCATTAAAACGGCATAAGAATACAATCTTAATAACATCTTGAATGGGAGCATAGGATTTAGGACATTTTTTAATATAGATCTTCTTGCAGGCTAAAAAGTAAGTTTTCTTTTTTAATCAAAGTGTATAAAATATTGTCTTTATTATATACACTTATTTTTAAAATATTACTTACCATCTCAATTTTGTGTATTAGTTGTTATTTTAATATTAATATATAAAACCTAATTTAAACGTTTATAAATATTGTGCGATTTTTATTTAAACGACGCTTGTACTTTTATTGTCCGAACCGAACGAAAGTTAGATTTTTACTGTTACTATCAATCTTCACAGAGGATACAATAGCAGGAAGTAGCAATGCCCATGGAATTATGATTTAAATAAGAAGTCGACGTACCCAACCGTCCTGGACCACTATTATTAAGGCACTTAATTGCCTTCTACAACGCAGTTGTCCTTATATTAGTCAATATTACAATTAGAACAATAAATATTGATTTAATTAATTATTTTGATAAGAGATATAATATGTTACAATTTACTTCGTATAACCAATTGACTTTTAAATTTAAATATTCCATACCTATCGCTCAAAGCAACCGGCAGTCTGATATATGACATTGACACAATGTCATGTAACTTAACTACAGATGACTCTGACAAGTAACAAATAAGTACTTATTTAGAAAACGTATAAACTTTTTAACTTAGCGGGACTCGAACCCGCGCCTCGTGGAAGCCGACCAGGCGCTCTGACCACTAAGCCATACGTTCTCATCAAGCTATGTCGAAAATTTTATACGCTGGTTACAACTTATTTATGTAGTTAGCATCTCTGTAGGGAGTTGTAAAAAAATCTTATTTTAAATATTGTAAATTTAAATTATTTATTATATTTTTGATAAGAATTCAAAAATTCGTATTTGTAAGGCTGAATATACGTAAACTTAAATAATGTTTCTAATGTCACATCATAGGTGGCGCTGTTCATTTTAAAGCGATTCCTGAATCGCGCTGGCAAGATGTTCTAGCGTTTAGTGACTACCAAAAATTTCTCCGAAACAGTTATCGCTTCTCGGCCTTTTGGCTAAGATCAAAGTGTAGTATCTGTTCTTTTCAGCTTAATATCTGAAAGTTCCCGCACCGCGGGACCAGTATATTAAACTGATTTTTGTAAGCTGACGGGATGCTCGGGGCTCGCTCCACTCCTGTCGCGGGTCGGCCCGGCATTGCAGTGCCGCCGGGATCGGCCCACATATAACATGTTAATAAACTAGTGTCGATCGAGAATATCCTTGATCCGATATCAATCTCGATCATTTGTATAAATGACCCGGTTCCTATGCTTGGATTGATGGATTCAGGTATTGGTAGATATTGTATGCGGTCAATTTTATACTTAGACTAGCGGCCCACTCGCGGTTTCGCCCGCATACCACCTAATAATACTTATATTTATTATATTTATTTTATTATTATGCTGCATTTGCCAACAGATTAATACATACACTAATATGTCTGTATAATAGGACGTCATCGACGGTAAGGGCGCCCCCCGCGAGACTCGAGCCTAGGCTTGCGGCCGTAACAGAGCGTTGAATTATTTTAATTTTACATTTTCTCCTAAAGTATACGTCCAAATTACATGCTTTAAAAGCCGAAGATTATGTACATTAAATTTCCTTGATGAAGAAATTGAAACAATGAAACTTTTGCTCGTAAGTTTCAATTTACATGTGAAATAAAAATCGATGAAATATCGCCTTACAATTTTCAAATATTTTTTGTCACAAAATGCCTTATTATATAATAAGTGACTTATTTATAAGAGATAGATATATAGGGTCGCTGAGATTATTTTAGATCTAATAAAATTAAATATGTTCATCACATAACGTACTGACATATAATAATGCTATATGTGCAGCGCACGCGCTTAAAGCAATTCTATGGCGTTCCTTATTATTGTTATTTCGTTATTTAAGGCTAACTAAAACTTACACCGTAATTTTATATATATACATTTCTGAAAAATGCAGCTTTCATACAAAACAAAAAGAAAATAAATCGGACCATTAGATCCAGAGATTTTAGCGTTTAAACAAACAAACAAACAAACTCTTCCACTTCATTATATTAGAATAGATTTAATGGATCGCAGTATTTGGTAATTATTTTTGATCTTTATTTAATGATTAATATGTAATAAACGCATTAGTGTTTTTATTTAACTTTAATAATTTCCTGTTTCAATCCTCAGTCTAATATGTGCCATTGACACAATATCATGTAACTTAACTACAGATGACTCTGACAAGTAACAATTTTTGTTCGCTCAACTGGCATGTACGGAACGCTATAATCTAAGAACCATAGTATTCAATTTCTAAATTTTAATTACGATTACGATTAGTATACTTAATAACAATAAATGTAAATAAATGTACTTTTATGTGTTCTTTATTAACATAAATTATCAAAAATTGCTTAACTTTTATGTGAGGTTTTCTAAGAATTCCTGTAGTATTTAATTGAATTTTGAGTAAGTTGATCAAAGAACATAATATATTCCTGTATTATTATTTATACTCTATTAGAGTATATGTTCCTTGTTATATTCTATAGACTATAGAGCTGACATTGACAACTAAGATGAGAAGATTTGCGTTGTTTTGATGTGAAGATAAAATAAGTAAAGATAGGTAATAATCGGTTATATTGAGGCGGTAAACGCGAGAAATAACTTAAATCGAAAGTTATAAAAGACCTCTGTAGGGAAACAATCAACAAAATGGCCTTTGTTTATCAAGGAGACGCAGATTTAGAAGCGAAGGCAAAAAAGTGTACGAACTTATTACTTTATAAGTTTGATTACTTTAAAAGTTTTTTGTTTAATTGTCTTTCTTATATTAAACTTATACTATATTTGC
This sequence comes from Heliconius himera, assembly GCA_021202915.1. Lineage (NCBI taxonomy): Eukaryota > Metazoa > Arthropoda > Insecta > Lepidoptera > Nymphalidae > Heliconius > Heliconius himera. The sequence continues at coordinate 388,546 of JAJHJA010000133.1, read as the reverse complement.
AGCGGCTGAGCGTATATCAGAAAATATGCACATAGTGGCAAATGAACCATCATTAGCTTTATATAGATTACAAGAACATGTTCGAAAGGCGCTACCTCCGATGGTGGAGCGAAGAATAGAAGTCACCAAGCTACAGCATGAGTTACAAGGCAGATGTTATGATGTCGAATACGCTCTAAGGTTAGTCAGATATTTATCTTAGATTCTCACAAATATGGTACCTGTACCTTGTGTTAGGATACCTCATCTCTCACTTTCTGCCCAAATTTGAGACACTGCATCTTAGTGGGGGAACTCAATACTCATAACTTGTCTGCCAGAGCACAGAAAGGAATATAATTCATTACTCTAAGTTGTGATTAACTCCACTATGCTAACAGTCAAACTGTCCTAAAGAATAGTTTTCGTTCATTTATTTCCAAATTTGTACTTATTCATACCTCTTACTTTATATTTATATAATAAAAAAAAAGTATTAAAATGAAATTGCCAAACGTAAAGTTTGTTAGAATTTTAGAAAGGTCTAATCTGTTTTCAACCAAAAGAGTGTCTGTTTTATATAAAAAACACTTTTAAATGATACTTTAAAATTTAGCCCAGTAAGGCAGGGGCATAAGCTTGGTTGTGTGTTTAATTCCCACTTGACTAAATTCAATATATTTTCATTTTCCTGGCTCTGGTAACAAGGAAAATCCTCCAGAATTTAGGAGAAAGTGGAGAGTGGAAGTGTCTTAATAGAAATGGAGTATCTTTACTATTATATGATTATTAAGTTTTCTCTGCCTATTCTGCTTTAAGCAGAATATAGTATGAAGCTAGAAAAAAAATGTCACTCCACTTACAGATCTGTAGAACCTTCAAATTATTTGTTGGATTTTAGTACAGATCTCACTAATTAACCTAAGAATGTTTAAAAGCCGTCATGTCACAGTGGCGCAACATATGACAGTAAACACAGCATTCATGGGTTCAATTCGTATTTAATGGAATGAATTATTATTTATTAATATTTATATTTTTTGCTCTGGTAACAAGACAAAAGCATGGTGTTTAGTTCCGTCAGCTTCCGCTTTGAAAATTCGGCAAAAAGAGTGTCTTAACACTAGGTGAATGGAAGTGTCTTAATGGAAATGGAGTGTCTTCACACTATGCCCCCGAGCCCCCTCTGCTTACTGCTTTATGCGGGATACAGCATGGATTTGAAAAAAAAAAGTTTATATGTTTTTATATGCCTTTAAACCCAACAATAATTAAAATTAATTTATGATGATCAAAAATGTATTATTTTATAAGGTCCAAATCATATTTTGTGCACTTTTAACCTTGATGAGTAATTTAAATAACAAAATAACCATACTCATATGGCTTATGGAGGTAAAGCTGCAAGTGATATACTACTTTTAATATACTATACAAAAAATACTATAAATATACTTTAATATTAAAAAAAAAATGTATTTACACTATTTTAATATATATTTCCAGTGCCGTCAAATCAATGGATGGCGCCGCGACAAGTTTCAAGAATATACAAGAAATGTTAAAACAATCTTTATTTCTTAAACAACAATTAAAATATGAAGAGGCTAGACGAAATAAAAAAGATACAAATTCTGTTTACAAGCGTCTCTCTGCTCATATTGTATTGGACCTTCCAGATCTTTCCGAATTTTCTATGATAAGGGAAACTACTAACAGATTAGAGAATATTATGACTCATGCAAGAGGCTCTAACAATGAATTGCATAGATCTCATACAACTTTACATTGATTGATTGTTTCAGTTAGTTTTTATATACCACAGTAGCGTGTGCAGAAGGAACCTAGTGTTAAGACACTGTGTTCCTCTACACTGCGCTTTGCCTTGTTACCATAGCGAGGCAATGAAAATAATTCCTTAGAGTGAGAATTGACCTCACAACCGTAGGTAATTCATTAGAGTTTGGGGATGTCTGGCATGACACCAATATTATTCCAAAGAAAATATTTTTAAAAAATTGCTTTATAATTTACGCAAATTAGGTTCTATTTTATGCTCCCTATTTACCTAATAACTGAAAAAGCAGGTGGTGATGGGTGTATGCACAGAGAAACTTTCAGGTTTTACAAAATAACAAAGGTCTGACTGTCATGGGCTCTTTTGTTATTAGCGTTTAGGAAACAAATATATATTGTGTATAGTTTGATAAAAATTCATTCTATTATTCACCATGACGATAATAGAAAGAGTTCTGACACACTGTCGAAAGACTGCTTTCAATAGGCTTTAGTTTACATAATATATAAGCTTTTGCTTATAGCTTGTCAAAATAAAACAAAATTAAATTTGTTTATTTATAACGTGATAATATGAATTATTATAAGTAATGTCAGAACTTTTCCTAAAACAATAAAAATATCATTATTATGGCACATTGGCTACTTGTGTTTATTATAGGGAAAATATTGCTTTGGGCTTATTAACCTTTAGATTAATTAATAATAAAGTGCTTAGACCCTATTATTACTATGTAATAGTGTTACAGTTAGCGAGGCTTAAGATAAGCTTTGCATTTGTGTAAGTGGTTATAATAGTAGAGACTGGAAAAATATTTTTTATAGAATCCCAAAAAAGTAATTCAACATAAAAAAAACAATTCTTTTGCGCCGGAAATTGAACCCTCATAGTTTTTGTTTGAATTAATAATGATTTTTTTCTGTAATATCATATTTTTGTTTTTACTGCTAGGTCACTTACATTTTTCCATTTTTGTACATTAATAGTGCCAGCTATATTTTTTACTTTTAATATTACGTACCCCAAAATGAAATATTAAGAATTAAATGTGACGTTCCTATCATTACCATAGGTGTAGGCCGGTTGTCAAAAAGTAGCATAAACCGGTTTAGGCCCAGCAAGTAACGTTACGCCTTCAGTAAGAATGAACACTCGCACAAATACAAAGCTCAGCTTAGACCTCGCAGTCCATACTTGTATAACTCTGGCCCAGAATATTGAAAAAAGCTTATGTCAACGTGGCAATGTCTCAATTACCTATGCTTAATTATTGCTTAAAATAAAAAACGTAGCAGGCCTAAGGACTTTATTACTTTCTTGGGGCACTGGCGCTGTTATTTATTAAATTTTATAGAATTTACAGTAAAGATCATCTATGGACAATTTAACCTCAAAATACATATTTAATAGGCACACTTGTTTTCTTATTTTCCACAAATATTACTAATCTGCACATTTTTATTTTTAATCGGACTTAATTGTGCATAGATGGTACTTCCAATGAGGTTACTGTGTTTTCGCTAAACGTGGGAAGATATGGAAAAAAAAACTACTTTTACTATAATAATATTTATTTCGGAATATTATTTTCTAATACAATATCAGCTTTTTTTATGTGTGCAAATTTTTCCAATACATAGTATTGGCTATAAAAATCATGCTTATAACAAAATGCTTCATAAAATAAACTATTTCTCACTTACTAATCGCTTTTCATTATATAACTAACGCTCACATTTTTATACGGTGTTAAATGAAAATTTAATAAAGCTTCCTCTAAAATGTCAATTTTAGAGAAAGCTTGAATTAAAACTGCCTATGCCTACTAATAAAAAAATAGAAATCTATGTTACATAATAAAAAAAAACAAACGATAATAATTGAACAGGCAGGTTTATAATTTTTTTACATTTGTTTTTAAATTAATAATTAGTTGTAAATAATTTGAAATATGATTACTTAGAACATTTTTTTTACAGCCTATCAAAAATAATATTGTAGACATTTTTAGCTAGGCTTTGTATTACAGTCTCTAAGTAATATTCTTAAATGTATGAGATGAGATGAATATAGACATTTTATTTTTATCTGTTAAAAATAACAGACCATGGCAATTCCTTTAACTTAGTCATATTAAACCTCTTTTCGAAGGGCAACAAATTATTCAACTTTTCTTGTGTAGGTAAAATTTTGGGTTTGTGCGGAAAAAGATATTGATAGCACCGAGTTTTGTCTTCTTCGACAAATTCAGAAGTGGTTTCGTGACTCAAAATGGTGTTGTAAATATAATCGATTGGTATCGCCGATACGATGTATGAGTAAATCTGTCTATTTTCCATTTGAAGTTTCTCCATTTTGGCGAAAATGGCCGCCCAAGTTAGGTCTGGGTCCAAAACTTGCACGTTCACTAGAACCTAAGAATATTATTAGTATAAACTAGTCGCACGCAAAAGGTGTATGTATGGGATTTTTATGTAATATTACCGCATTATTTGAAAAAAAAACCACATTCATTCATTATACGGTTATCGAAATATAAATTAAGAAATAACCAAACTACACATCCTGCTATGCAACTACAATCAATTAATTTTGGCATGAGACAAAATGTAAACAAAGAAATACTGTTTCTAAAATTTTATGTAATTTTTAAATTTCTATTTAATTTGTTTCAGGTTTACTATGTTTTAAAATATAACAAAATCAACATAACAAAAACAAAATAATGAGAAAATAACTTAACACTTAACAAAACAACAAACTTAATAGAAACAACCAAAGTAACAACGGAATTTGGCATTCCATGTCCATAGTACTGCTTGAATGAATGAATAGGTTGACCTATAGTATAAATGGTGGATATAATCTGACCGATGATACAACATCACATTTTAAAGTAAAATTTCCATAGTATCTGTGCTGTATAATTTATTGTAGTAGTTTATTTTTATAAAATGCGTCTCAAGTTTTGAAACAAGTTGGTTTTTGGATGTTGTTATTAAAAATTAAGATTATGATACCGTAAAATGGAGTGAATAGAAACATTTTAAAATTTGAAATTAGACACAATGTTCAATATACAATGTTATGTTCGTTTCTTTTCACTTTCAATTTTATAAAATTGCAATTGAAAATAGATTTATAAAAATAATTTCACTATAAATGTAATCGATATACTATATTATAAAGCTTCATCAATCAAAACTTATAAAATAACTTTTTTTTGATTTGTTTACCTTTTATCTCATGCTTTCATAAATATAGGTAAGGTATTATAGGGTTATGTTGGTGGTGGGACTCAATTTAATAAAATTAATTTCTATACGAAATAAATACCTCCGAAACATCATTTATAACGATTTTTTTAAAATATTTTGAAAACAAAGCAGGAATATTGATTTCATCTTTCAGATGAAGAACCACTGTGTATCCCTTTTCACTGTAGCGTTCCACGAGCTTGTCCAATTCGTCTATATCGTAAATATGACCTTCCACGAATATGGCGAGGCGATTTGTCACTGGTAAATGACTTTCAACACTACAAGCATAATATATCTACGTAAATATATTATACCACACCACATAAAGGTATTATAAAGTAGCACTACGACACAAGCGTACGTCTGTGAACACGACGGTTGTGAGTTCAACTCCCAATCGGGGGTAATGTAATATTTAATATTTTAATTTCCTCCCTCTGGTAACGAATCGAAGTTTCACCATAGGTACACACGTAATGCCTCAAGAATTCGGAGGAAAGTGGGGGACAGAAATATATATAAGATAGTGTCCTACTGGGAACGGAGTGTCTTAAAACTAGGTTCCCAAGTTCCGTGTATTTACTCTACTACTGGCGAGATACAGCGTGCAAGGACAGGCTACGTTGCGCTACATATTATTATTAAGTTTCTATTCGTCTATCCTTAGTGTATCCCAATTATAATTTGTAGATATTTTAAAGAGAGCTATTACAATATACCTGCTGGAACTAATAACAATAGCATGGCCACGTCTTCTCAGATTATACAAAATGAGGTACATGGCACGTCGCACAGAGTACTTCTGGTACGCGGTATATTCTTCCATTATGACAATAGGAGGAGCCCCCACGACCGCGGCGGCGAAGTGTAGGCGAGCTCGCTCATTTATGGACAGATAGAGAATCGGTGTATGTCTTTTTGGATGGAGTTCTGTTCAAATTAATTTGTGGAAATAAATTTGTAGTTTAACTAACTAGTAACTTATAAATATAGCTTGTGATGAAAAATCCATATAAAGTTTTAAATCCATATAAAGATGGCTGATGTCGATGTCGTGGCAAGTTTTTTTTATTAATGCGTTCTACACCAATAAACCTTACGTCCTAGTAAACAATCCTTAAAAGGAATATATAATTAAATTGACTAGTCCTTAGACAGATTCATTTTATTTATTTTTTTCGCTCTGTTTTCTTAATGTGACTATAAATGCGACGGTTGTGGGTTCGATTCCGATTCGGGGAAATGAATGCTTTGATTTCTTGGCATGTTTTACATTACTTGGTGTCGACAATATCTCCAAAATTCAGCAGAAAATGGATAACGGAGTGTCAACACTAGGTTCCCTCTGTCTATCCTGCTGAGTGCAAAAAAATACTTATTATAAGAATAAACCTAAAAATTCGAATTCACCTAGAGCATCTATATAGTCCATGACCTCCCGATACAAGTAGTCGCGGGGAACCCCCCTCAAAGTGGCCACCATTTGCAGCGCTCGACGCACCGTCATCCACTGCGGCAACGGCTCGTGGTTACAACAAAATGTCACTTGACGTGTGTACTAACAAAAGAAAAGGAAGTTCTATTTTTAAATACATGTTAGTTTAAACATACTTCATATAGTCTAAATTCAATATTGTTGTTGTTTACTTTCTTTCACCATAGGTAGAATGGTATAAATGGTGGGTGGGATTTTGCCCCCTACTCGTCTCGGTAGCGCAAGTTGCATATAGATTTTAATAATAAACATAGATATTAAATGGTGAAAGAAAGTGCCTTGATCCTCTGCTATTCTGCTTAGATTTTAATAATAAGCTTTCCGAAGATATCAAAATTAAAGGAGAAGTAGGTATAGTTACCACATGAGGATTTCTAGTTATCCTCCATTTTGAAACGCTCCACAACTCTCCATCACTTGGCAAAACATAGCCTGGTAATGACAATATTGTTAAAATAAACATTAAAATAACAGCAATTTTTAGAATTTCTCGACTTATTTATCATGACAAGGCTACCATGAGTTCGTTGCTCAGAAGGGCAACGTCTCAATCCGATGTTTAAGCGCAATGGTTGTGAGTTCCATTCCCAGTCGGAGGAGCGACCTTTTTTCATTTCTCCTCTATGGTAAATGGATCCCAGCAGAAATTGAACCGGTGCCTCTTTGAAATCTTCCAAGCGCTCTGATCACCATACGTTTTCATCAAATTACGTCGAAATTCTTATATGTTTGTCACAACTTATAGTATTACTACACCTGCTAATACTTCACACAATCTCAGCCTGCCGTGATGTAACAGACCCGAAATCGCTAAAGCTTCCCCTTTGCCTACCCCTAAGTAAATATTATGTAGATAGCTCTTTCCAGATCTCCTTTGAGAGACATTGCACGCAAGAAGGTACTCCCCGAAGGTGTCTACTTTATATTCTGCAAAAAATATGAAAATTGTTATTATTGAAAGTTCAAGACATTGCCACTATTTAAAACTACTTAGGGGAGAAGTGGCATGAAAGAGCCAGGTTTTGAAAGAGCCACCTGCAATATTATAGTAGTTTAGGAACGGACTCGACAGAATATTTTATTTTTAAATGGTAACACTGATTTCCCATCACCCACAAAAATTTTACACATCTTCGCAACCAACGGACGCCGATATGACGAGTTGAAGTTTTTGGCTCTCAAAAGTAACTTCTTTACCTCATTTGAGTTGTTTTTTAATATTTCATTGTAAACAAATATAGGTACTTGGATTGTGGATCGAGTTTATGTATATATTTGGCCTTGTAACTGGATTAAAACTGAATTTCAAAAGTTTTGATATCGTTGTGATTTTGAAGGTTATATTTTTTTAAAGAATAAGTTATGAAAGAGCCGGGTGGATGGGCCTTGAAAGAGATGATTGATTCTATCATATTGGCTGAAGTAAAAAAAAAAGGTAGATTGAAGCAAAACAAAGTCCAATACAAATAAAAATAGTGATGATTGCATGGAGCAATATTTAAAGAAAAAAGATCTCATAATTTAAGTATGTTGTTTTTGAGAAGATATTATTGATTTATTATTTAGTTTAATTTTCGTGATTTTTATTAATAAAAGAACTATCCGCCTCTAAAATATAAAAAAAAGAATATAAATAAAATAATATAATATAATTGGTTTAAATAATATGAGATTATTAGAATTATTTACTTAAAATGACTAATATAATTTAAAAAAAAATACTTTTTAATAAGGATTAATAAATTGTTTTTATTTAATAGTGCATTGTTATTATTTAGCATAATTTTCACTATTACATCTCATAATATAAGACTGTCTCTTTCATAACTCTTAGTGGCTCTTTCAATACCGAAATGTTATGAAAGAGCCAAATGACACATTTTTTTAAAATCAATATTTTATTGCTTTTTTATTGTATTTAAACCTTATTTTGTATGAAATTATCTAGTTTAATAAATAAATAATAATTTGAGAGAAAAAAAACTTAATTTCTTTAATTAAAAGTATATATTTTTGCTTCGTTTAGTAAACTGGCTCTCTCATGCCACCTCTCCAATACTAAGTAACTACTCCTTTTAAAACGTTTTACAAATATTTTATTTTTGTGTGATTAAAACTATAAAATACGCTAAACTTTTTATTTACTTTGTTTTTTTATGAGCTCTGAATGTTTATTTAGGGCATCCTCTTTCTCTTGCTTAGCTCCTTCACTCTCAACTTCATACGGTTTCTTCTTGGAATATATCCAATTCCTTACTATATAGGCCCATATTTTTTGAATATGTTTATACTCCCAAAGTAAAAGTATCATCATGAATACCATTGCAGTACACAGTGTAGCTATTATTTCCATGAGAACTCCGTAATTTTTGGATAAATAGAATTTTCTAGAAAAACACGTTTGTAGCACACCGCATTTGGCTGGTACAAATAAAATATTGATTATTTACATATTTTTTTAAAGATGCCATCATGACGCAGAGGGACTGCATCTGGCTGTAACGGAATGGTGGTGGTTTCGATCTTCACTCCGTGAAATCCTCAAAATGAAGGGAGGCAGGGAGAACCTCGATAAAAAAGTGATAGTTCAGAAACGGAAGTGTCTTTACACTAGGTTCCCCCTGTCTGCGCTAGTGAAGCTAAAAAAAAATCAAAATTACTTATACTATATAAGTTACGGCATACTAACGACAACATTTGTGAAAAGTTTTGGAGGAGCAAAGATTTTTTCTTTTGAAAACAATACATTCACTGTTGTAAAGGAATATCTTCTTTATTTTAATAAGCGCCAGCGCCATGTTGAATTGAGGCGATAAGGCCATGAAGTTAAGAGCGTAGCTCAGTGCATTGCCATAGAGAATCTTCGCTATTACTGTAGTTTCACCTAGAGATAGGATAAAAAAAGTAATGCACCAACAATGCCTCCAAAATTCAGTGGAAAGTAGAAAGTGGAGTGGCTTAACTATAGACTCCCTCTGTGTACCCTAAAAATGACAGTACAGCGACAGACAGTGAACAAAATAAGAAGCAAGTAAATCGTTTCAGAAGTCTCGACATGATCGGTGTACATATGTTTTTAAAAAAACGTAAAAACCGAATTGTGAACTTCCTCCTCTTTGAAAATTTAATGTTAATAAGTTAATAATAATATCCAAGCAAATCAGTAATTTAATATTTGGGCCATCTCGGCGCAAAGGGACGTCTTTTGACTGTAAGCGCTGTAGTTGTAGATTCGATCACCACTCAGATGTCTCGTATTCAGATGGAAAGCGGAGAAAAGAGTGTCTTGACATTTCCTTTCACCATTAAAAAAAATTACAAGGAACAACCAAATAGTATTAATAAAATGATATGCAAAAACATAAATTATTTAGATATATAAGTTATGTTTATATAAAAACTATCAACAAATCCATAATATTTTAAATATTAGTTTTAAAACTCTTACCAAATACTACGTTAAATATAACGAAAGTCATAGTATTGAGAGCGACACGTGGTCCGAGGCTGAAGAGATACGCTTGTGGAATGGATCCGACACCGTACACTGTCAACATTATTGGCACTACCACTAGAACATAATAAAATTATATAAATTATTGCTTAGCGGACTAATGTAGCAGATTCTTGCTGTATCGCGCATTTAGCAGGGCAGGCAGAGGCAACCTAGTTAAGACACTTTGTTCCCATTAGACACTTCCGTTCCCCACTTTCCAAATTCTAGGCATTTTCTTCGTTACCAGAGCAAGGAAATGAAAATATGAAATATTTAATTTCCTCGAGTAACTACTGTAGACGGGACAGTAGTACGTACTGTAAACCAGACAGGTTGTGAGAATCGGCCCCACAACCTGTTCCATTTACAGTACGTACTAAACATAATATTTCTTTAAATAATTTTATTGTAAAAAACGTCTTACAACATCTTACCCAAATCTCTATAGTAAAACGTCATGGGCGCCACCAGCACCATTACCAAAAGCATTGCCACCGACATAACCGCCACGAGCATGAAATACAATATGAAATCGCACAAAAACAAATTGCACCAATAACGAGCTGGAGAGAAGTCCATCGCATGAATCTATAAAAATTAAATAAAACTATACGGGTCGAGGCTTCTGTGCTTCTTTAGTATATTGGGTAAAATATTTCAAACTTGTATATAACGTACTACTACTACTACTAGCTACTACTACAAAAATACTAGTAAACGTTGCTGATCTGCCAGTTTAATTTTCCTATAACTTACTAGAACGATAAGGGATATCTCTCGTTCTATTTTACGCAATTACCTATTTTCTATAATAAACATAAACAACGTTCAACTTCACCGCCATTACCTACGACTCGATTTCGTGAATGATGCGTGTGCGACGCTGTCGCTTTGATAGGTTGGGGTCTGTGTGCGTGTTTAACAAAGTGTTAAGAATGACGTGAATGTTTAAAAAACACACTTTTTAATTTTTCGCGAACTATCTTTTGTTTTAATTGTCTTATTGGGCTTTTATAGAGTAGTGGAAACTTTGCTTTCATTTAAAGTGATGATGACAAAAAACTCTGTATAACATAACATCTAGTAATACCTATATAGAACTATTCCGATACCGAGCGGCCAACAGACGATACCAATGGGACTACGCGGCGAAGAACGCAAAAATTTTGATTTCTAGCAATTTCTACCGGAACGTAAAAAACCGAGACTGTCCATTTTACGTCATAACTCCGCAAATTACGTACAACGACTCGTAAATCTATTAAACAATAAACAATAAACTGAGGCGAGTTGTTGCGCAGTGGCACAAAGTGTGAATATAACGCGATTGATTGTGGGTTCGATCCTCACTAGAGGAAATGAAATATTTATTTGAATTTATATTTCCATTTCTTTACTATTTTTCTACCTTATTTACTATTTTTCTACTACTTTCTTTACGTTGTGGTTTCGGGGCCAAGCACGGCGTCGAGTTCTGCCACTCAGCACGCAATGCCTCCAGAATTCGGTGGAATGTGAGGAACGGAGTGTCTTAACACTATGTTCCCTTTGCCAACACTGTTGTGTGTGAGATACAGTGTGAAAAATATATGTTACCTGCGTATGCCTTACAAATCCACTCTCCATAGACGGGATTAAAGTTATATGCGATATAGTCAAAATAAGAAGGAACTGTATGAATATTGGGGGTTCTGAAGCTGTTTTTAACCACTATAAATAGAGAAAAAAAATATATTTTATTTCACGTATAAACTAACTATCTAATATTATAAATGTTATGAAACAAAAAAGTATAATGCAGCCGATGAGCTGTGACTGCCCTGAATATAACGGAAGATGGCTGTGCAGATTTGGTTATATAGAGTTTTTTACTTTTAATTATTTTCTTCTCGAGTGAACAATGCGCAAAAGTCCAGAAAACCTAATTTCACGCCATCCACGACTGTACTGTTCCTTTTTTTTTAACAAAAAGTATCACTAGGTATATTTAAAAAGAAAAAAAAGTTGTTATATGAATAAAAAGTTCTCCTACCGTGGTTAGATCCAACGCGAGTGGATCGTCAGTAACTTGTATGGTAGAGTCTAGGCGTTCAGTACAATGTCGCATTAGGGCCATGAAGGTACGCGCCAGAGACCTGGCTGCAGCACCGTGGTCATAATGTAAGGGACTGTAGAGGACTCTTAACTAGAAAATTAATAGTTGTTTAGCAAGTAAGAACAGTTGAGTCAGAGGCCAGTCGTGGTGCAGGGTCAGAAGCGTACGAATGTAAATGCGACAGGTTGTGGGTTCGATTCATACTCGATGAAATCATATATTTAATATTATAATTTCCTCGCTATCTGGTGACGAAGGAAAGCGCGGCGTTCAGCTTCGCTCAACACGCAGTGTCTCCAGAGTTCGGTGGAAAGCGGGGAAAGAAAATGTCTTAATGGGAACGGAGAATCTTAACACTAGGTTCGAAGGTTCCCTCCATCTATCTTAGCTCATTTTTTCCTCTAATCTATCTTTCACATAGCAGGGTGCTATGTGTAGGATAAATTATTTACCTATAAACTTACGATATTTATTGGTTTCATCAATAATAAAATATATTTATACTGAAAAAAAAGGCGTTAGAAGTTTTAGTATGGAATATCTTTGAACATTTTATTAACTTTTTCATTTTCAAAATTATTTGGTAAATTTACATTTTTTTCTCACACAATGCATTGATAGATATGAGATAGAGATATGAGCTATATGAAACGAAAGAAAGAAAACTCACATTTAAAGTTTCATTTTTCATAGCAACGTCTAGTCCATACGCGAACATGTACACGTACTGCTGTGGCGAGTCAATGGCGCGTGTTACGAGGTATTCAGTAAGACTCTATAATCAAAACAAACTAATGATTTTTGAATATAATTTAATATACTTATTTATAGCTATCTTGTTGCAGAGGGACAATGTCTGGTTGTAAACGCGATGCTTGTGGGTTCGACCATTTTGATTTACCAGAGTAAAGAGAAAAAGCGCGACGTAAAGTCCCTCCTTCAAATTTTAAGGTTCCCTCTGCCGAATGCTACATGCAGGATAGAGCGTGAAGCAAAAAATATTTTAAAGCAGACTGATAAACAGAAATGATTCAAGAAAATTTCTATGTATCAATAGAAATTAATGAAGAAATAAAATTCACCTCTGGATATAATAAAGCTGTGTACATCATATTTTCTACTTCTTTTTCAGTGGAATTAGTTTCAGAAAATACATAACTGAAAGAAAAAAGTATAACATAAAAACTAATCAGTCGTAGCGCAGGAGCACAAGCGCGCGACTGTAAACGAGACAGGTTGTGGATTCGGTTCCCACCCGAGGATTTGAAATATTTAATATTTTCATTTTAGCACTCTCTAGTATTGAGGCAAAAGTGCGGCGCTGAGTTCAGCCACTCAACACGCTATGCTTCCAGAATTCGGCGGAAAGTGGAGAATGGGAGTATCTTAATTAAAGCGGAGTGTCATAACACTAGATTTGCTCTGCCTACTCTGCTATATCGGAAATACAGCGTTAAGTTAAAAAAAAATATTTTTATATTTGCTTAGATGACTTAAAAAGGAAGGTGACGTACGCTCTAGCGATAGATCTTGACTGACTGGAGTTGTCACAGCGTAGAATTAAATTAGTTTTTTGTTCTAAAGCTTCAACCGTGAGTATCTAAAAGACAAATTTTATTAATGTAATTAATGTTAACTGGTCTGTTTGTTTAAACTTAATCAAATGTAATAGTTGATCCTAGATTAGGTTTTCTACATAGAAATTATATTATAACAATCTTTAGAGGACAGTCATGGTGTTGTGGATTCGATTCCTACTCGAGGAAATTAAACAGTAATTGCTTAATGATAAAAAACAATAATAAAAAAAAAATACAAAACCGCGCCATGTAAAATTGATTTGGTAGCTCTATCTCTTTCCATTTCGCTCAACACTTTAGACAAGGAGAGGCCAATAAAAATTCCAGCTAGTAACGCTGAAGTAAGCTGTAAAGAAATCTATAATAAGTAAATAGTACCTTTATTTTGATTTATTTGGGCTTAAGTTTCAATTTAGTTTCGTTATATATTTTTTTTTTTCGTTATCGAATATTTATTTTAATAAAGTCAAATATTTAATTAATAATTATCGACGGTCTCTAGGCAAAGTATCGAAAGTGAAAATTTGTATTATATTTCTTGTTTTACTAATAAGGGTGGTTTTTGATTATATTAATCGAACATTTTACGTTACACGCTTAAAAGTTTTTTATTTAAAAAATAAACAACATATTTTAAAAAAAAATAAACTCATTAAGCTGCACCTCTTAGTCGTTCGAAAGAGCAATAAAAACATGCGATTGTTTGACTTTCGACATTTTATCTAGAAGCCGTTGTTTCCCGCTTTCCGGGAACTCTAAGTTACGCTGTCGTCGGACGGTGAAGCCTCTCCGGCTTAGCGGAGAAGCAATAACACGCATTAATAGTGTAAAATTTGGACAGGAAATACATTTTAGCAGTAGCGATCGTTCAAGTAAATTGTAATATTTTTTCAGCTTCACGCTGTATCCCGCACACAGCAGGGTAGGCAGAGGGAACTTAGTGTTAAGACACTCGGTTACCCTCTTTCTGCCGAATTCTGGAGACATTGCGTGTTGAGTGGCAGTACTCAACCCCGCGCTTGGCCTCGACACCAGAGCGAAGAAATGGAAATGCCATCAAAAACATCCTGTAAAAAAACCCAAGTCTCGCAGCTCAGTCTTTCTACCGTAAAAAGTTGTGAGATCCATGTAATACCAAGTCGGTTAATCTATTTAGTCTCTACTTAAAGGACCTTCTGTCTTAAGATATTACATAAGTTATTAACATGCCAATATTAAAAATATTTTACTTTTTAAACAAATAGATCGACTTGGACATCGCATGAAAACACAATGAATATTACAATGTCCAAGTCGATCTATTTGTTTAAAACGTAAAATATTTTTAATATTGACATGTTAATAACTTATGTAATAACTTAAGACAGAAGGTCCTTTAAGTAGAGACTAAATAGATTAACCGACTTGGTATTACATGGATCTCACAACTTTTTACGGTAGAAAGACTGAGCTGCGAGACTTGGGTTTTTTTACAGGATGTTTTTGATGGCATCTCACTTCTTTTTGTAGAGTCCTACTTCTATGTTTTGATTTTCCAATAAAACATTCGAATTTGTCATTTAAAGAACTATCTGGAGGGCAAGAATTTAGTTTTTCTAACGATACTTTAAATTTATATTTCAATTAAATAGATTAACCGTTTATTTATTTTCTATTACAGTAAAAATGATTCATTAACTGCAAATGTAACCTTGTAATCCTATACATTTATATGGGATTACAAAGTTATTCATGCAGTTGGTATATTTGGAAAATTGGACCGAAATTACAAAATATTTAAGTTTTCCCATGATTAAGACACTAAACTCTATTTGTATTCTAAATTTGAAGCTTCTATGGCTGCTAGAAGTGCCTTGGACTTTTGATGATCGGTGAGTCAGTCAGTGAGTGACAAAATTTAGAAACTTTAACAAGTTGTCATTCTTAAACTACTGGTTCAAATTGACTGAAATTTTAAATATACCGTGTTTATATAATGCCTGATTAGTTACTGAAAATTCAGGTTTCTTGTTTTATCCACAACGAAATTATAGGGGGTCGAAAATGGCCTGAATTGCTTCGAGAAAAGGATGGTACGGCCGTGCCGCTTTTTTTTGCTCGACTTGGCGGGGGCACTGCCGTGCCCCCAGAAATAACACGCATTAATCGTGTAAAATTTGGACAGGAAATATATTTTAGCAGTAGCGATCGTTCAAGTAAATTGTAATATTTTTTCAGCTTCACGCTGTATCCCGCACACAGCAGGGTAGGCAGAGGGAACTTAGTGTTAAGACACTCGGTTACCCTCTTTCTGCCGAATTCTGGAGACATTGCGTGTTGAGTGGCAGTACTCAACCCCGCGCTTGGCCTCGACACCAGAGCGAAGAAATGGAAATATAAATTTAAGTAAATATTTCATTTCCTCGAGTGGGGATTGAACCCACAACCAGTCGGTTTTACAGTCACACTTCGTGCCGTTGCGCCACGACTGGCCTCAATTAACATTTTTATTCAACTTCACGCTGACTGCACATGTCAGATTAGGCGGACGGAAAGGAATTCTTGATGGGAACCTAGTGTTAAGACACTTCGTTCCTTTTAAGAAAGTAATTAAGATTATATTATGAAATATAATTATTGAAAGTGAATAAGTGAATGAATATTTACTTTATCTTTATAATAAGACTAGAGGGCGCGCGCGGCTTCGCCCGCTTATTAGGAGTGAATTCTAAAAAAACCACGAAACACGTGTTCAATAAAATATTTTTAACAGTCTGAATTTAAATTTTTATAAAAATCGGTGGCAATTTAAAGATTTTTCCATATAAACTTTCAACCCCTTATTTGAACCTTTAGGGGGTGAATTCTTAAAAACCATGAAGTACGTGTTCAATGAAATATTTTTAAGAGTCTGAATTTCAAATTTTATAAAAATCGGTACAGATTATTTTTTTTTCCATACAAACTTCCAACCCCTATTTCATCCCTTTAGGGTTAAAATTTTTCAAATTCCCTTCTTAGTGGATGTCCAGAATATGAAAATAAACATCTGCCCAAATTTCACGTTTCTACCATTAGCGGTTAGGGCTCTGCGTGCGTCTTACCTCAGTCAGCACAAGTCCTTTTATATATATAGATATTACTTACCGTTATTAAAAGACTAAGTCTAAAGTGACTGTAAAAGGATATAAACTTCCATCCAATATATTTTAAATGTGTGAAATTACAGCATAAGCTGTCGTGTCGCTTCCATTTAACAGGCTCTATAATATGTAATAATAAAAATAAATTATTCACATTAGACGCCATTGTGTCGCGGGGGCACAAGCTTGCAACTGTAAATGCGACGGTTGTGAATTTGATTTTAATTCGGGGGAGTGAAATATTTAATATTTTTATTTCCTCGTGTTGGTAACAATTGAGTTCCAATCGGAAAAAACCGGTGGAAAATGGATGGGAGTGTCTTAACACTACGTTCCCAATGCCCCTCTGAACACCCTGCTATGCGCGGGTTACAGCATGAAGATAAAAAAAAATAACTCTTCATACATAATAAGCAGCATAGGTAAGTTTGATTGCAGGTACAGTGGGTTACATCGAAACGAGTTACGTGACGTAATACAACAGATATTATGATGATACAAAAATCTCACTTTATACAAATAGTTCATGACATTAGCGTATTCCACCAAAGAACATCTTCAATTTTATAATATTAGTATAGATACAAAAAAAAAATAATTACTGTGTAGATTTATACGTACGCGAAATATTAATCAAAGCGTTTCTTGTTATCTCATGTTCTTCAGCAGTTCCATGTGTGGACGCTCTTGATTCGTATATAGCTCTTAAAGTATTACAAATAAATTCTTATTATATTTTTTATCAGAACTTTTAACTTTTATTAAAATTCACTAACTGTATATAAATATAATTTTAAAACATTAATAATTGGGTAGCGGAACCCAACGCCGCTCTCTTTAAATTGTGGAGCCATGGAATATTACGTAACTAAAATTAGAGAATCCACAACACTTAGACCTTTCTCCTGTGGATGTAGAAAAAGTACTCACCTACCGTGGCGTAGTTAGCTTGACTGTAAACATGTTGGTTGTGGGTTCGATCTCCCTCGGAGGAATGAATATATATATAAAATCATTGTCATTTTACCATTTCATCCACAGCTCGAAAAATAGACGTAAAGAGGGAAACGGATTTAACAAACTGCCTACCTATTACACACTTCTTCAGAATCAGGCACACTAATATTCATAGATATAATGCCATATTTTCTAGAATTGTCTGATAGCTCTTGAATCAGTAATGCAACATTGGCAGTGGGGTGTGTGGGCAGCCGTAGTATAAGTAAAGAACCTAAATGCGCCCGTATAGTCGCACCAGCTTGTGATGTCCTTAGCAGTAGTTCTTTAACAACATTCTCACTTGATTCACCATTACTTCTAAATGTTAGACGAACTCGATATTCTCGTCCTGATTGTATTAATTAGAAATTAGTAACTGTACATTTTCTAAATGAAGTATCAAGCGAATGGGAACTTAGAAGAGTAGCAGAAGAAGAATAAGAGTCTCACGAACAATCTCTTATTATGATAAAAAATTATGAAACGTTAAGTTCCAGGCTTGCTTTGTTTTCTTACCCGTACAAGGAAATGAAATGAACTGATTCCTCTGATAGGAAATCAAACTCACAACCGTTGCATTTACGATCAGATATTGTGCCGCTACGCCACGGCGGCTTCAAATGGTACATCATAACAACATTCACATTTACTTAATATAAATATAACAAATGTTTTCGAAAATAAAGAACGTCTTATATTAAGATTAAGAAGAGAGTCCGTCGGAGTACAGGAGCACAAGCGTGCTTTATGTCTTCGCTCTGGTAACGAGGCAAATCGCGGGGTTGACTTCCGCTACTCATCGAGCAACGCCTATCTAAAATACTGCGGAAAGTGGGTTCGCAAGTATATTTTTGGAACGGAGTGTCTTAGCACTAGGGTGGGCAGCGTGAAGCTAAAAAAGAACATTGAGAAAAAAGCTAAGAAAAGCTTTTAAACTTTTTCTATTTACCTACCTATATTACTTAGATTTATTATATTAACCTCTAGTTAAATAGAATTAATCTTTTTATCTTTATTTAAATAGCATCGCAGTTCACAATTCAATATCATAAATAAGTATTCTAAGTATTTAAAGTAAAATCTTACCATATTTAAAAAACATATAAGCTGGAGTGCCGCCGAATACCAACAGCTTGTTGTCAAATATGAACACTCGATCAGCATACTCCAGAGATATGCTTGTAAAGCATAACTTCACTATAGTCATATATTTTTTGTATTGCTAAAAGAATTATATAAATAATATTTTTTAAATTTACAATATATATAATGTACATAATATATTATTGTATATCAGTAAAAAACCAAAAACGGAAAATTCATTTTTAAAAATTATGTCAATTTTAGTTTGAGTTAGCGGCCAATTTACCAGCAGGCTGAGCAGCCAAGGGCGCCAGTTTTAAATAAAATAAAAAGGAAGTCGTTTTTCATGACATTTTACGTACCTATGTCTGACAGTTCTCAATTCTGTAATTGAGTCTGTCTCGACTCTCGCCCAAATTCAACGACCCCAAGCTTCCGTATTCTACAGTGAAATAGGTAATTTGCTGTCCTCAAACGTACTTGGGTTCCGTTCACACATTTTATTAAAGAAAACAAAGCATAATTGCCCAGCCCTACATGACCTTACATATCTACATATGACTACACATCAAAACACGCGATAACACATGCTCACATTCGTGAACACACATCCACAAATGTGTTTACACAGCCATACAAATAAACACACATTTATATAAGTGCAACTTCCGACTACAGATTGAGCCCACAACCGTGCCCATTGCCCTACTTTGTCACGATGGTCAAAATCTATAATATAATAATAATAAGGCCTGTCGGGTAATAAAGCCTTAACACTCAAAATACAATTTAAAATGCTTCGAGTCACTCGAAAGTTAATTGTAGGTATCTAACAACCTTAGGTAACGCCTCAAACTTGTCGCATTTCAAAAGCTTGTCGCTTTTCAAAAGTAAATATTTTTTGTAATATTTCTATTTTAATTGTTTAATTTTGCATGATACAATTCTATTATTTGATGTTTTTAAAATCGCAGCAATTTGTATTATAATATAATGGATGGAAACATTTTCATTTTAATTTTTCTTTACAAATGTTGTCGGCGGTTATAAAAGCCTACAAAATTTTGTTGTGTTATTATCAGTCTTATTATTAGTTGCATAGGTTTTATTTTATTTAAAATCTCCCTTAAGTAGGCCTTATTACACAAAGGTTTGAGTATATATGTACCTTATGTTCTAATTAAATTATGTGCGAAAGCTACAAAAAACTTAAAAAAGTTCACTCACCATAATTTTGTCTTTTATAACTGCAGAGTAAATAGAATGTGGGCTAATTGGAGGTAATATTATGATCTGTAAATAAGAATTTAATCTTTTAAAATCATTTTTATTATGGACGGAATACTGAACTTAAAAAGTGTGACTAATAAATCTATATTTTTTTTTATTGTTATGCATGATACTATAAAGAAATATAGTTTACTAACTCTAGGTTCCAGTAACATGGCGATGGCCCAAGAAAGCTGAGCTCGGTAGTATACACCCAAGTTGCGTACAAACTCGTGCTTCACTCTTTCCAAGTCACATTCTGGTAAGAGTCGCTTAGATCTGATATGAACGTATGCCGTTACATATTCAGTGGATTGGTTCCAGAGACAAATCTATAAAATAAAATAAATAAGTTCAACACCTTTGTGGCGGAGTTGTGATGAATTTGCTAAAATATTTAAAGTTACAAGTTTTTAATCCATTTTTTTTCGTATATAGGCTGAGGGAACCTGAGAAACTAGTGTGAATATACCCGTTCCCATTAAGACACTTCCGTTCTACATGTTCCGCCGAATTCTGGTAGGTATTGTGTGTTGAGTGGTGGGACTCACCGCCCCGCTTTGCTTCATTATCGGTTGGCTCTGGTATGAACAGGTAATGAAAATATTAAATTATTTCGTTTCGAACTCACAACTTATAGCATTCACAGTCTTACGCTTGTGTAAAAGATAACATGTGTATATGAATAAATTAACATAATTATGCAAAAACTAACAGAGCAGTAAAGAGTGAGTGTTTCTTGCACGGTAAGATCATCAACGAGGCAGCCGGTCCGGTGGCAGTAGCCGAGCATGTACGGCACCGACATGAAGCTATGCCCCGGCCTTACTTCGTTTCCCAACACATTTATAGATCCTTTGTCGGGATCGACTAGTCCTTTATCAAAATAAATATATTTAAGGTAAAAGTAATTTATTTTTGTTTTAGAAAACTCTCTCACTTAAACTAAAAAAATATTTCTTGATTAATAGATGTCAGCTTCACGCTGTATCCCGCACACAGCAGGGTAGGCAGAGGCAACCTAGTGTTAAGATACTCCGTTCCCCACTTTCTGCCGAATTCTGGAGGCATTGCGTGTTGAGTGGCAGAACTCAACGCCGCGCTCAACCTCGACACCAGAGCGAAGAAATGGAAATATAAATTTAAGTAAATATTTCATCTCCTCGAGTGGGGATCGAACCTACAACCAGTCGGTTTTACAGTCACACCTCGTGCTGCTGCGCCACGACTGGCCTCAACCTAGATAAATTATAGTATTTTTAGATTAATAGATAATTATCGAAAGGATTTCGGACGTGTCTGGATTATTTTAAAAAAAATATATGAAAAACTAATTTTGATGAAATTAATCGTCTTATAAGTTGGGATATTTTTTTTGAGAAGATTTTATGATTTATCATAATATCGATAGAGATTATGAAAGATTTAAATTTTACAAGTAAATTTATGATACCTGTTAATAGATCTTCTATAGTAGTAACCATCTTAGATTGGACGTGCTCCGAATAGAGCATTGTAAACTCGCATCGATATATGTCGAACGTTATATTCTCAAGAATAGGACCTCCCATAACACTCTGAAAAATATGAAAGAACTTAAATTAAATATTTGGGGCCAATCAAGTATTACGTAAGCAGTTTTTTTGCAATTATTGACACCCTCCCCAGCCCCCTCCTCCTTTGTCATCAAAAATAAGCAATCCTCTTAAAATATTTCATTGAACATGTCAAAAATAAGCAATCCCTAGAACCCCCCGCCCCCCACATTACGTATTACTTGAACGGCCCCTGCTTTAATTGCTTAATTGCTTACGTATTAAGTGCTTTTAATTGCTTACGTATTACTTGAACGGCCCCTTTTTAACGTTTTCCTATATTGCAAAATAAATATTTTAAATAATTTATAAAAAAAAATTAATCACGTCTAAAATTAATCCCACTAAAACTGATTGTTTTAGCCTCACGTATTCACAAATTACGTGTACATCCAGTGTGAAGCAATTTTATCGATTATGAGTTCGCTTAGTCAGAGCCAGTTCCAAAAGTCGCAGATCCGGCCTCGCTACGTCCAAATTAAAGTTATATATTCCAAGACTTTTTCCGCAGGGCAGTCAATATAGGTAGAGTGAACTTAGAGTTACGTTACACACGTTACACTTCGTTCTCAATTATTCCCTCTACATAGGTAAACATTTACGGTCAAACGGTGACACACTGCGCTAAAGCGGCCTTGAGAGTCTATAATAGATTTTTTTATCTTCACGCTGTATACCGGTCATAGATTTTTTTTTTTTTTTTCGACTGGACTTAATGCTGTTGACCTGGAATGGTCTTGACAGCGTCACCGGGCTGGGAGGGGCGAATGTAGCTCGCCCCTGAAGATAAGAAATACGAGCTTTGATGGACGCTCGTGAAGTGATGGCGATCGCGGGGGAATGCCCCGCGTACGCTAATCATGGGGGGTTTCGTCCATTGGGCCCCGCCGCGCCGAGGCGCGGGCGTGCCGTCAGATATGACTGGCCTCGCCGCCTCTTACGGCGGCGGAGAGTGGGAGACCGGTCATAGAACGTTAGGCAAAAGGAACCTAGTGTTAAGGTACTCCGTTCTCATTAACACACTCTCGTTTTCCACTTTCTACTATCACTACAGTAATAATAATAAAAAGAAATGTTTACCTTAGTAACATTCCTAAAACTGATTGCTTTAGCCACCAGCTCATCCACCTCTTGTAACTTCTCTCGTTCCCTGCCTGTTGGCGTCTCAATTTGCTGTAGTTTATTTTTGTCCTAAAAATGATTTTGAATTGCTTTTACTACCTTCTTTTTATTCAAACACAAACATGTTTGCTGACAAAACCTAATTGCAATACGAGTGTTTGTTTCACCAAACCATAAACTACTACCAACTAAAATCAAGCCAGTCGTTCAGCTCAGGGGTGCAGAGTGACTGTAAGCGCGTCGAGGTAAAACGCAGCGTTGAGTACCGCCATTCAACACGCAATGCCTCTAAAATTCGGCGAAAAGTGGGGAACGGAGTGTCTTATCACTAGGTTCCCTGTGCCTACCTAACTGTATGCGGGATACAGCGTATAAATAAATTCAAGCCTACAATATTCCATTCAATAGAATATTGTTTTTGCTATATTTCTTAGAAATCTAGCAAAATAAAATCTGTATTTAAAAATTAAATTCCATAAAATAAAAATGTAATATTCTGTATATAAATATTTTTTTAGAAAACTATAATGAATAATTTATTTGTTCTCTTTTTTTCCTTATACATATTATTATACTCTTTGTAAAATAAAAACATATTTAGCACATGCCAGCGTTTACGTTCGTAAAACTCTAACCTCGGCTTTCTTGAAAATGATAGACTTCCACGTCACCTGACCTCCGATGGTGTGTTGTCTGATTGTTCTTTGTAGAAGCATTAAAAAACAGAAATAAAACACAATCATCAACAGCCAAGATGTAATAGTGAAGATTATAGAATTCCCTTGCCACCGACCTTCCTCTATAAACAATGAATAGATTGTTATTTATACTAACATTATATTAGGTTTGGTTAAACGCGCTAATCTTAAGAACTTTTGATTCGAATTTATAAATGATACACGGTGAGACGGCAAAGTATGTGATCGAGTTCCGCTACTCAGCATGAACACCTTCAGAGTTAGGCGAAAAGTGGGGAACGGAAGTGTCTTAATGGGAACAGAGTGTCTGAAAAATAGGCTCTCAGGGTCCCTTTCTACCCTGCTATATGCGTGATACAGCGTCAACTAAAAATAGTATTTACAATACCTTATTTATGTGTAACTATTCACACATATATTTGGCTCAGGGACAAATACGTACAAATAAGGCGCGCTATCATTATAGAGCGGAAAATCATTTAAGGTGTATCTAAGCTCAGCAATAACTAACGTCCAGTTTGGAGCAACGCGAATTCATTGAGTCCATGCATGAGTCCCAGCGGGGGTATGATGAGATGTAGAAAAAACGTGATGACATCATGTCTTAGATCAATCTGATGATGGACTATCAACTCCGCCAAAAACGTCTGCAGCAATGTGAAGAGAGTGGACCATAAACACGCGATCCACGCTGAAAACAATAATTATTTATTTATTTATTTTTAGTGTCACGCTGTATCACGCATATAGCACGGTAGGCACACGGAACCTGATAAAGCTAATATTAAGACATTACATTCCCCATTAAAGCACTATGGTATATTTCAGATAATGTTTACATAGAACTATAAGAATAGTAAATGATGTCCAAAATCGGAGAGTTACGTTACACTCTGACTAATGTGTGTTTGTATCATATAATTTTTCTCATACTGCGACAGGTGTTACTGCATTGTATTTGTAAACGGACAATAAAAAATAGAAGACATAATTATCTACCACTAGATTCTTTCTGTTCTACAAGTAAATAAAAACATTAGATACTATAAGTGGAAAAATTAGTTAAATCATCTTACGTTCATTATGAAACATGGCCATGATTAACGCTAGCATAATCATCACTGAGATGTAAGCCAGCATCAGGATCAGCGTAAAGAGAAGGTGGATCCAGCGGAAGATCAGGGTGAGAGTGATGCTGGCCAGCAGGCAAACAGGCAGTGCTGTCAAGTAGGCATAAGCGACCCATCCTACGTACATTGATGAGTAGTCTACACCGCGTATACGAAGAGATCGCTAAAAAATTAATATATAAAAAAATATTTTCTTTATTTTATTTATAAAAAAATAACATTTATATAACATAATACTTATAAGTATTAAAGTTGTAGTAATTATATTAATTTATATTATACCCATCCAATTTGAGACTTCTTTGGGCATTCGATAAGCAAAATCAAAAATTATAATTTAAAAATTATAGCTTAAAGTAATAAATCTTTTTAGTATTAGTATTTTTTCCTTATCCTTATTTTTTTATTTAAATTATAGCAAAACTAACAATTTATGATATTTTTTTATTGGCAAAAATATAAATAGGTACTTCAATTTGTTAAAACTGAAAGTTTGCTATGTTCTTTTAATCAGGAACATTTAAATATCGTGTACAGTAGTTTCTAAGAATGCAATAAAAGCTGATAAAATTTATGGTATAGTGTTTAATTAATGTTGAATATAGAAAAAAAATATTACTTTAAATCTGTTTATCGTCTCCGACACCACCAACCACTCAGTCTCTATCACCGGAGGCAGCAATGCCAAGGTAAAACATAGTAGAATGATAGATATGGCCCTTCTCACTCGCTTCTGTTGCATCAACGGTGATATTGGCATGGAAGCTAGACTTAACTGAAGAGAAAATAGTAGTCATTAGCTTCACGCTGTATCCCGCACACAGCAGGGTAGGCAGAGGGAACCTAGTGTTAAGACACTCCGTTCCCCACTTTCTGCCGAATTCTGGAGGCATTGCGTGTTGAGTGGCAGAACTCAACGCCGCGCTTAACCTCGACACCAGAGCGAAGAAATGGAAATATAAATTTAGGTAAATATTTCATCTCCTCGAGTGGGGATCGAACCCACAACCAGTCGGTTTTGCAGTCACACCTCGTGCCGCTGCGCCACGACCGGCCTCGTATAGAGTGGCGGATATAATCTACCGTACAAGGTGAAGTTAGAAAATGTCTTTCAGATATATTAGAAACAAAATAAAAACTATGTATTCAAATCAATAAAATGTAATATAATTAATAAAATTAGAACGATGCGGGATTTGAACCCGTGCCTCTTTCAAAAACGTCTTATTTTTATAAAAGTACTTTTCTTTCCTAAGTGGAATAACACTTTAAAAAAATTTTTGAAAAAGCTTAAAATAGTTTATTTTAACAAGAAACCTAACGTAAATTAAACCTAACGTATCCAAAGACTCAAAAGGTGATTTTATCAACATCTTATCAATCAAACATTGTATGTATAAAAATGATAAGTAAATAATTTATCGATTTTATTTAATCTCTAATGTAGATAATATTATATTATTTCAAACTTATTCTCATCGCCGAAATAGCTCAGTTGGGAGAGCGTTAGACTGAAGATCTAAAGGTCCCTGGTTCGATCCCGGGTTTCGGCAACCCAATTTTTTTAATTAATTATTTTGTAATGATTAATTTTTTTTTTATTTCATCAACTATATTTTTATCTTTTTATAAAAAGTTTGTCGGTTATTAATAACAGTTTTTTTTCCAAAATGTTTTGACTTATCTTACACATACATAACTAATCACATCGTCTTACTATCAGTTAACCAAAAGATAACAGAAGAAAACAATATTAAAAAAAATATAAATATCTACAGATACCTCGTACTTCGGCGTATCTCCGCCGACGTGCGACAAGATAGCCTCGCTGACCGCGAGTTGGACGGCGAGGACACCACTGCGCAGGTGGGGATTGTGGGCAGTGGACTCCGCGCCGGTGACGTACCGAGCTCGTTCTGTGCTTCTTATGCTAAACTTCCACATGTTTTCCTCCTAAAAAATACTACTGTGACGCAGTGAGGACATGACTGACTGAATATGCGATGGTTGTGAATTCGATCAACATTTGAAAAATATTTATATAAAAATAGTTTCGTTTTCGGCAAAATGCGGCAGTGGAGTATCTATAATAAACGGAAAGTGAAGAACCGTCTGCCTTAGTACTAGGTTCTCTGTTTTTTTTAGCTTCACGCTGTAAACATCCACCCTCACATAGCTACTCATTTGTACACATCGGTTAGGCAGAGGGAACCTATAGTTAAGACTCTCTGTTCCTCATTAAGACACTTCCGTTATCCACTTTCCGCTTAAAATATTGCGCGGTGAGTGGCGGAACTCAACGTCGCGTCTTGCATCGCTACCAGACATTTCATTTCCTCGAGCGCGAATCAAACTCCCAATCCGTAGCGTACTGATATTTAAAGTTGATTTTTTTAATTATACGTCATAACGGTTAACCCTCATGGTGGAGTAGTAATATTCGAAGGCAAGCTAGATTTATCAACTTAATATATTTTTTTTTTAGAAACCAGCTTCCATTTCTGTGATAATATCAATATAATCATTTATGATAGGATAATATTTTTAGATTTCATTTACTGATGCGAGTTTCAAATCTAGGTCGATTATAAACGAGGATTAACTACTACCTGAGGCTATAATTACATTAAAGTTTCATTTTATTATTATAAATTGTAATCATATATACTTCTACAGCAATTTCAATATATTATATTTTAATATATTAACCGTTGGTTTCCAAACTATCCAAATAACCGGGTTACTGATCGGCGTGCCTCTTGATCGAATATACAGCATGTTATTCAATTCGTCCTCTGTAGAAGCGCTCATTATATCTGCAAACATAGAAAAAATATATATATTTTCAAGAAAACAGCAAGTAATTTAACAGGTCTATGTGAAGGCTTAGTATTGAATTGATAACATTTTGACGAATTTGTTCTTAGAATGGGGAAATCCAAATTTGTTATATCAGTTAACTATTAAGAGGAAAACATATCTGTTTTAGCATATTAATGTTTTTGGTAAATATTGAAAATAAATTTTAAATTGTACAATTAAAATAAAATAAATTTTAAATTGTACATTTGATATCCGTCTGCATATTGTTTGTGTATTTTTTATTGTAAAATTTTAAAATATATTCTTAATATGCACCAAAAACGATTTTATTATACCAAGAAAAAATTATATAAGAAAAATAATTCGATATATGGAATTATTTTGATAAATGTACATCTTTTGGATACTGATCAAAGAGCAAAGACTCATAATTCAATTACGTTCTTATAATATCAAAATGAACAAAAATAACAATTTCGTGTTAGGATAGATGTATAATTTAAATTTGATTTCTTCAGTATAAACCTGTTGTTGCATCAGTTACATCTCATCAAAGTTGAAGCCAGTTAAAGGACTGCCATATTGTTTTAATTTAAAATCGTTTTATTCTTAGGAAATAATTATTGAATTATATTATGGAGCTACTAACGTCGTTGTAGTACAGCGATGTAGCTCCCTTAATATAAGCGGGGTTACATTGTGAAGCTGAAAAAAATATAATCACCAACGCCCAACTTAGCAGCAGCTCTATACATAATACTGTTGTACGGTTCAACATTTGGTGCAAATCCAAGAATGTTTTTTTTATTCAGTGAGGCTAGAATATCCTCCGAGGTTAGAGGTGTTTCAGGGACCGCTTGGATGGGAGTTAAAAATATTGGCTTGGCTATAAATACTGCTAATAGAAGCACTATTGCTGAAAAAACTGATTCTACTAGCAAGAGACGCCATCTTCGTCTGAAATTAAATGTCATTTTGAATGATAATTAAATGATTTGTGACATCTAAGCCTTCATATGAAATTAAAGCATACTGCTATAGCCAAAAGTCGGATTATAATAATGTATTTGTATTTTTTTATTATTTTAAAATAAATTAATTTTAAATAAAGAGCCCAGTCATAGCGTCCAAGCCCGTGGCTGTAAACGCGACAGGTTGTGGGTTCGATTGCCATCCGAGGAAAGGAAATATTTTATATTTTCATGTCTTCGCTCTGGTGTCGAGACAAAACTCGGCGTGGAGTTTTGCCACTCAACGATCTCTCTCTGCGTACCCCGTTGTGTGCGTGATGAACCTAAAAAAATTGAATATCTCTAAAATAGGGAGGAGCGTAGGGAACGGAGTATCCTAACATTTGGTACCCTAGTCCTACTCCGCTAAGCGGGCAACAACCCGATACTTTTTGTGTTTACTCGTTTTGCCAGTATCAATTTGTAATTTTTTTTATCAAACAAATAACTTTAACGATACCGTCCAACCGTCATTGGCAAGTTTCCAAGAGATGCGGATTTAAATCGCTGCCTCCTTCAATTCTTTACCTTTTATAAAAAAAAATTTTTCTTTCCTAATTATGGAATAATACTTTAAAATTGCTAAACACTTTAACGTTTGTGGAAATATTTGGAAATGGTGGAAATACATACTGTCTTTGAAGATACGATTTCCACATCAGAATACTTGTGTGTCGTTGAATTTTGATTCGTATTGGTTTTTTATACTCTTTTGCCGTCATCTTGGTATTTTTTTTTATCCAGTTGCTTTAAGCTACTTTTTACTTTCAAATGACTGAAATAGCTTTTTGTTATTTCTTAATCATAAAATGACAAAGTTTTTATATTGACAGAAAAATATTTAAGACAGTATAAGTAAACCTTTTTAAGCATGCGTTCTATGTAAAGATAACAAATATTATACATATATACAAAAATGTAGATAAAAAATATCAATACATAAAAAATATAGTTTTTTGCAATTATTGCATCTGATGTTTAACTTTGAATTATTACATACAGCCGAAATAGCTCAGTTGGGAGAGCGTTAGACTGAAGATCTAAAGGTCCCTGGTTCGATCCCGGGTTTCGGCAATTTTTTTTTACTGTATTACATGCCATTACAGATGCCAAAACGTTAACTAGGTAACGTATCTGTGATATTGCAACTTTTAAGGAATATAATATTATGATTTACTTTAACTAATTAAGTCTTATTTAACCTCTTAAGTTTAAAATAAAATTATAACTATAGAGTTGAAGCCAGTCGTGGCGCAGGGGCACATAGTGTGACTGTAAAACCGACTGGCTGTGGGTTCAACCCCCACTAAAGGAGATGAAATATTTATTTAAATTTATATTTCAATTTCTTCGCTCTGGTGTCGAGGTAAAGCGCGGCGTTGAGTTCTGCCACTCAACACGCAATGCCTCCAGAATCCGGCAGAAAGTGGGGAACGGAGTGTCGTAACACTAGGTTCCCTCTGCCTACCCTGCTGTGTGCGGGATACAGCGTGAAACTGATTTATTTGATCTGATTTAACTATAGAGTTATCAAGCTAAGTCGCGGACGGACCGACAAACAGATGGACATGGCCAAACTTTAAGGGTTCTTTGTTTACCATGGAACCCCTGAAAAGAGATGATTGTTAATTTATTAAGTACTAGAAAAACATACCGTATATGTTATTTGTATTTACATTTATCATTTATTGTTATTCTTAGTCACAAAATAATTTGGGAAATGGGTCTCTTTTGCGATCATTGATTTATTACAATATTTGTACAAGCGATTAAACATAATATGCTAAATATACATTGTGTTGGTCATATATAAGCAAATTGGAAGCAAAGCTTGTCACAGTATTCGATAGATAAGACTAGAAAAATGATAAGGTTAAATTTGTTTAGTGGTTTGGCATTTATTTTGCTAATAGCCGTAGTAGGCGCTGGTAAGCAATGAATATAAATAATTATATATATAATAAATAGTAATTACTATTTTCAAATAATTTCTTTTTTCTTACTCTTAGCTTATTATTCTCACCATGAACGAAATATATGAAATAACAATACCCACTTGTTTGTATTTTAATAATTTATCATAATATTCTATAACATTTGGATGTTCTGTACCACATTTTTTTTGTAACAGTAACGATTATAACGATAGCACATCTACAAACTTAGGCAGGTTGTTCTCAATATACCGCATCATTTTAATAGTATATCCAAAAAAGTAGAAATTGACCATTTCTTTGATAAACGGCCCGTATTTCTTGATTAAATATTGGAGTCCATGACATCTAAGTGATTGTTGATTTGTTGTTATAATTTTTTATCTTTTGACCTTGTCTATATTTGCAAATACCTTTTATTTTTTTATACAACTTTACATATATATTTCATATAATATTTGTACTGTAAGTGTAAAACTGGCATGCCGTCAACACCCATAATTGCGGCTGCACTTTGTATTTTGTATTAAGATTTGTATTTTTTAATCTAGTGTAAGGTGTGTTGGTGTTCTATAAATATAAATATATTCTATAGGATGTAAAAATATAATGAAACTACGTTTTATTACAGAACTACGAACAAGAAGATCACCGCAATTTGGCCAAGCCAGTGCTGGCGCGTCAGCATCAGCGGGTGGCTTTGGTGGGTTTGGGGGACAGCCGAGACCTGGTTTCGGTATTCCGTACCCCGCTAATGGCTTCGGACATAATTCCGGCTTTGGAATCTCACGTCCTGGATTCGGAGGAGCTCCAGGATTTGGGGGTGGCCCAGGAGGTTTTGGAGGACACTCAGGATTTCCAAGTCAACCAAGATTTGGGAGTTCAGGAGGCAGTATCAACATAGCCAAAAGTATTAGCATATCTCGTGGCACTGGAGGGCCATCTCAAGCTTCAGCTTCATCGTTTGGCAAGAAGTGATGTTTTGTCTAATTAGAGTTTAATTTTAACGGGCTTAAATTAATATTTATGTGATATTTATTACTTAATTTGTAATTTAAGGTACCATCGTCAATCGTATATAGATAATATTTTCATATTATCATCACTTACTGATAAGTCTGGCTTTTGCACTGTACTAAAATTATAAAAAAATACCAATTGAATGTATTATCTTCTTTGTCCAATAAAGTGTTTTTGAACATAACGCTCTATATTTTCAATACTTTGCAATATTTAATTCCCCTTGCATTTTTTTAAATTTAAAACACAATTTTAACACAAGCACATCAGCTTTTATTGCGTCTTCACCTCTGTAGATAAATGGAAATAACTAAAGAGTAGTTTATAACACACGAAACATTTTAAGTGCCCTATGTAACTCTGACAGTGGGTTATATGGAAACTTTAAACGTTAACAAGTTGTAACATAGTCTATGTATATCTAGCTTCCTCGATAAATGGAGTATATAACAAAAACTAATTTTTCATTTCGAACCAATAGTTCTTGAGATTTGCGTGTTCAACCAAAATTACTTTTCAGCTTTATAATATTATTTCAGATTAGTTCAAAGTTTAATAATTGTCGCTTAGTTACTTATTAATTATACTTTAAAATCTATACACATACCTATATAAATATATTATAAAATTGTACCAGCTGGTAACGAGGCACTGAGTTCCATCACTCAACACGCAATGCCTCAAAAAATCGTCAGAAAGTGGGGAATGGAAGTGTCCTAATGATTAACGGAGCATCTTCACTCTAGGTTCCCAGGTTCCTTATGCCTAAACTGCCATGTGCACGGGGTACAGAGTGAAGCTAAAAAAAATTAAATACATACTCCGGTGCACTATGGTTGGCAATTTGAATGAAATGGCAGATTGCAGAAGAAAGAGAGCTGTCCATTATCGTGTTCCCTCTGGGGGAGGTAAAGCAGTCGATAGTTGTAGGTTTATTTTTTTTAACACATAAATATACTTAAACAATAATGTCTAATATTCTGACTCTGAAGAGCATGCCCTTTCTACTCAGGCCCTTTCTATTTTGCACAGTCTCTACCGATATATAATGCCTATTATTATATTTTATAAAACGCTATTCATTATTATTTTTGAGCTAATGTTATTGTTTAATAAAAAAATATTTTTTTAAGGCTTTACTATAACTTAACAAGCAAGTAACGAATAATACTATTAAACGAAATAACTTATAAAAAGTTAAAACAAAAAAATCGTTGTCCTGCCATTAAGTAGAGAAAATAAAATAATTAAGCAATGGGAATACTGACAAAAATGTTTTAATAATTGCTTTATTACTTAACTTAAAAATTCAGGATTTGAAAATAAAAATCACTCTCTGGAATAAAACAAATAATAAATAAATGAGCTTCACGCTGTATCTCGTACAGTAGGGTAGATAGAGGTAACCTAGTGTTAAGACACTCCGTTCTCCACTTTCCGCCGAGTTCTGGAGACATTGCGTGTTGAGTGGTGGACTTTAACGTCGCGCTTTACTATGACACATAGTGAAGAAATGAAAATATAACTGTAAATAAATATTTCATCTCCTCGACTAGGAATCGAACCCACAATCAGTCGATTTTACAGTAACACATATATTAGAAAAAACAAAACTAATGTTATAAGATACATTGATAGAAAATATTAATAACTACTGAACCAATCTTGGACAACAATGTTTAAAGTTACATATATAATTTATATCCTACTCAGGTTGTATTTGTAAAACAATCAAAAATCTTTATAAAATATTTTTAAAACGTTCAAATAATTAAAAAACTTTCCACCGAATCGAGATTGAGCCTCCAGCAATCTCGTGTACTGTCAGACATTGTGATACCATCCTAATGTACCACGATGGGCTTGATGAACTTTCTTACACATTATATCTACACTCTGATAAAACGGTTCATTTTTTTTATAATAATAAAAAAAACTTTATAAAAATTTTACAGTAGTTTTTAGGTACATACATTTAAATAAACAATAAAACTAAAAATATAGAAAACAAATTATAAGGTAACTTTTGTATCCAGACTACTACTGCTACTCAATAAAATAAAGAAACCTTTTTTATTTATAAGGCAGGAAGCCTTTCCAAAAAAAGTAAAAAAATATTATGAGTAAAATTAAATTAAGGGTCACGTCCACCGAATTTATGACTATCTAATCTATAAATATATATTTAAAAAAATATCTGTCTCTTTGTTTGACACTTATGTCTTTGGATCTACTGGACAGATTTTAATGAAACGCTTTTATTATTTAGCTATTTCAAAATTGAGGGACGAAGTGTCTTGACACTACTTTCTCTTTTCCTACCTGCTGCAAATATTAATGATAACAGAGGATAAATGATAACACGAGTAACTTGGCAAGAGTCATAGAATCCACTCAAAAATGTCACGGGCGATAACTAGTAGATAATAATTGATTCAATATAATGTCAATTGACATACTATCCATAATATATTACGTAAGTAAAAACGTTTTGTGCTTTGCTTAAATCGTTTTTTTATGCTTTTTATTAAATAGAATAGTTTCATATCAAAATATTGCGATTTTTCCAAGTAAAGTGATATGTTTACTGAAGGAATTATCGTTTCGCTAGTGATGTTGTATCAGGATATTCTAAGAAAACCTTTTATCACACTTCAAACGCTATATATATTGACAAATTATTCAATTTTAGATCAGAACAGAATTAGATAACGATGGAGAAGTTCATAGCTTTAATTTTTGGTATTTGTGTGTTAAATGCACAATGTGCAATATATGGAAATACAGGTAATTTTATTTTATTTTATGAGTATAAAATCAAATTTGAATAATTTTGTACCATACCGTCATGAACATCTACAATTTAAGTTAAGGTTGGAAGAAAAGTAATTGATAAGCAAAAAACCCCAAGCTTCTTACTACTTAGTAGTAAAAAAAACAAATAGTAAAGAGCTGATAATCATCAAACAGCATATTTTCTTGAATCATGGCTAAGACTATACTCTCGATTAATTGACCTTTAAAAGAAAAAAGATATCAAAATTAGTCATCAGTTTAGGAGTTACGATGCCACAGCAGACAAACAGATACACCCATACCCATACACGTTAAACTTAAAACGCACCGAGGGGTCTGTTTAAGTCTGGGATTAGTAAGCACTTTTTGTTATATCTTTAACACGATATTTTTTTTTATTCGACGAATTTTTCGATTCGATAAATAATAAGAATAGAGTGACATATCACTAGATTTTCTCTGTGTACAAAACTATACTAAACTAAACGTTTATGTTGAAATTAGTTAATTTCTTTATTTTTTCTTTCAGTTGAACATCTGTATCGTCAAGTGAGATCACCTCATTATGGTGGTCATCTCTTCTTTGGACCACCGCCTCCTGGACCACCACCTCCACCACCATTCCTTTATCAAACTCATAATTGGAGTGGAGTATCACGTGGTTATGGTGGAAGATCTAACGGAGTCTTTAGTGGCGCCTCCGCTGCAGCTGGCAATGCCCCTCCTGCTACCGGTGAAGCTTTAGCTTTAGCTACTGCAGATGCCTCTGGCGGACAATCTGAAAACTGTGATGATGCTGCAAGCAATAATTTCGGTCAATCTAGCCAATTTGGTGCAAAATTGGGTCAATTCAGCGGTAAGTCTTTTGAAAGTGGCTCCGTACAATACAGCGGACAAATTAAATCATCTGGAAGTAAATTAGCAGAAAGCCAATCGGGTGGCTTACAAGCTGGATTCTCCGGCTCTAATAGTAATTCTGCGGCTGGTGGTTTAGCTGGTAGTGGATCGCTTGGTAGAGAATCTGACAACATTGGATCTAATGATTTTGGAGGTCAGTCACGGGAGTATAAATCTCATTCTTCAAGTTTTGCAAGCAGTTCTGCTAATAGTGGCTTTTCTGGTCATGGGCAACAAAATAATGATTTCAATCGTCAAGCACCTGGAACTATTTTAGGAGTTCCTGGAAATCATGGGGGTTCTCAGGGAGTCCAACATTATAAAGAAGCTCATTTCTCAGAGGGTCAAGGAAGTCTAAGTGTAGGTCAGCAAAACAATGGTGGCTCCTTAAGTCATGCAGGTTTGAGCGGAAACCAAGAAGCTAGTTCTAAGAGATTTGAGAGTGCTCAATCACAAAGCTCATCATTCGGAAATGCTGGAAGTTTTGATGGTTCTCAAGGTTCTGGATTCTCAAAATTAGATGCTGGATTAGGTGGTAGCAATCAAGCTGCAGCAGAATCAGAAGGTCAATTGTCTAGTGCTGGAAGTGGAATATCTGCAGGTTTTGCTTATGGCAACCGAGGTTATGGTAATTCACATTACCACGGTGAGCACGGTCATTCTGAACAGCTCCAATCTAATGGTAATTTTGGGCAATCTGCCGCAGGAGGTAGTGGTTCCGCTAGTAGTGGCCAAGAGGAATCTGCTGGTGGCACAAACGAAGCATCTCGCGGTGATGCTTATTCCGCTTTTAATGGAGCTCTAGATCTTGCATCGCAAGGCTTACAAGCAGCTGACAAAGCGGGATGTAGCTCATGTCAAAAGAGTAGCTATGCTCTTAGCAACGCTAAAAGTTACAATGGAAACGCTATTTCTTTAGCTATCGGAGGATAATTTATATTAATTTAACCTCACCTTGTTAGTCATTTTTTTGTTATTTGAATTATATATATACACTCAATTAATGTAATTTAATAACAATAAATGTGAATAAATGAATTTTTCGATATATGGATAACTGTATATACTTACTGAATGTAATTAATTAAATAAACTTGTGTTTATAATATGTTTATTTTATTAATATGCCTATGGTTTTTGTGTATTTTGACAGTAATATTAAACGTTTATAAATGTCGTCTTCATATTGAATATCGGCAATGTTCGTATTGTGAAACAGTTAGCCTAAGATCCCAGACTTACATCATCTTAGTAAAGATGAAATTTTGGAGGTTATTAGTCTAATATGTAGTTAGCACAATATGTAGTAAAGAGTACATTTTCTTTTAAAGTTCACATCCGAATTATACGACATAAAAGCCAAATACTATCTTTATAAAATTTTAAATATCACCTTGCAGTTTTCAATTATGTTTTGTCACAAAATACCTTATTATGACTTATTTATAAATGATAAATATACGGTGTCGCAGACTTTTTTAGAACTAACAAAACTGAATGTTTTTGTAGTAGGTACAGTGTACTTACATATATTTATTTACCTATTCGTGAAGGGTATACGGTTAAAGAATTTCTCTTCTTTATTTAAGGCTAACTAAAAATTACACCGTAAAGTTAAATTGCCTATAGCACTACTAAGGATTGTAACTTTAATGCAAAACAAAAAATATATATCCGACCACTAAGTTCCAGGGGTCTTAGCGTATAAATAAATAAACTCTTCTGCTTCAATAATATTATTAGTATATGTTATAATATTATTAGTATATGTTATAGTATATAGCGTAAATAAGAAGCTTATATCCCCTATATGCATAATTGAAGACTAGAAGGCGTCTTATCCCTTAAAAAGATTGGTTCTAATTTGTTCAGTATTTCTGGGGATTAAATATACATATAGGCAAATAAAAATCTTTAGTTTTTTTTATTTTTCTAAAATAATGTTTTTAATTATAATAAATGTAAATATGCATATATTTTGTTTAATAATAAAAATATATGTACAAATAGTTAATCTAAACTTTAAAAGCAATAAGATGTGGCCCTTATATAAAAAAAATACTATATAAGATTATTTGATTTATTATTGTGACTCTGCCTGAAATTATATTATCCAATCATTATAATGCTGGAAGGCCCTATCTAGTTTGGAATTGTACATTCGAATAAAACTCCAAGACACTTAAAGTTAGATGAGAAGATATTATTATAATAGTTCATAGTGAATGATTATTTCAAATTCTTTTTCAGCTTCACGCTGTATAGGAAAGGTATTCCACACTTTTCGCGGAAATCTTGAGGCATTTCGTGTTGAGTGGTGAAATTCAATAACTTCGCGCTTTGCCTTGTTACCAGAGTGAGGAAAATTAAAAATATGAATTAATTAATTTCCCCAAGTGGGAATTGAACCCATAACCATCGTGTTTGTAGTCACACGCTTGTGCCCCTGCGTTACGAATGCTTCTATTTCTATTTATTATATAATTAAAATAAATTATAAAAAACTATTGGCAACTTCGATTACTCTGCCTAAATGTGCAAGATACATGTGTGAAGCAAACAAAAAACAATTTATAAATTGTGATTTGAGGCCAGTCGTGGCGCAGCGGCACAAGGTGTGACTGTAAAACCGACTGGTTGTGGGTTCGATTCCCCCTCGAAGAGATGAAATATTTACTTAAATTTATATTTCCAATTTCTTCGCTCTGGTGTCGAGGTTAAGCGCGGCGTTGGGTTCTGCCACTCAACACGCAATGCCTCCAGAATTCGGCAGAAAGTGGGGAACGGAGTGTCTTAACACTAGGTTCCCTCTGCCTACCCTGCTGTGTGCGGGATACAGCGTGAAGCTGATTTTTTTTTTTTAAATTGTGACAAAAATTTTGAAAAGGGACATTACCTCGTGCTAAATATATCCAAAAAAAACACATTACGTAAAGAAAGACGTGGAATAGTACAATATTTACTAAACCAAATCAATTCACACTTAGCAGCTTACCCAATTTATTAACACAGTATGATGCAGGAAATTATTCTCAATATTTTGACAACTGATCTTGATATATATAAAAAGAATATGTTAGTTTTTTTTGCCATAAATTAAAAATGGCTGGTCTTAGTATCATCATTTTAGCTATCGTTTTTGCACAATGTTCTGCTCGTAGCTTGGATCGTGGTACGTATAATATTTAAATAGTAAATAATTACTCATTATTTTTCTAGAAATTTCTTCAATTTTTCTTTTGATTTTATTCGCTGTACTTATTGTAACTTATACTATTTTCTGAAGGAGGGCTGAGATGATTGTAATGATAATATGTTATATTAATTCAGTACTTGTGTAATTCTGGTTTCCACTCGGAGGAGTTATTATATTTCAATGATCCCCATTTTGCCAAAATGTAAAAGATGTGGAAAAGTATAAAATCTATAATATAATTAATTCCCACGCTACAAAATATACAGCTTTCAAATACTGTTGTACATAGTGTATTTTATTTATTATAAACCTATTCATTATTAATTAATTAATTTATAATTAACAAAAATCATTTCAGATGGCGATGGCGTCCTAATACAAAGACTAAAACGATCCTACAGGTGCGATTCACCAATAGACCAGCCTTATTGGCCTCCACCTCCTCCACCTCCACCGCCTCCACCTCCACCTCCACCTCCACCTCCACCTCCACCTCCACCACCACTTCCAGAGAACTACTGGAGATCTCCAATACATCCTCCACCTCCACCTCCACCACCACTTCCAGAGAACTACTGGAGATCTCCAATACATCCTCCACCTCCACCTCCACCACCACTTCCAGAGAACTACTGGAGATCTCCAATACATCCTCCACCTCCACCTCCACCACCACTTCCAGAGAACTACTGGAGATCTCCAATACATCCTCCACCTCCATTACCCTCAGAAAACTATTGGCCTCCAATACATCACCCACCACCACCACCTCCAATCCACTGGGACCCTCCACATCATCACCACCACCACCATGAGATTGGTTTAGATCATAAACTTGAAAAGCTCATTGATAGTGACAACGGATTACCTTGTGACGACTGCAATAAAAATGCAGCTCTAAGCAATTCTTATAGTGTAAATGGTAATGCTATAGCTGTTGCTATTTCAAGATCTAACGGTAAATGATAGAAAAAATATTAATGAAAAATAAAATAAAAAATACCTAAATTTAAATTTATTTCAATATACCTCAACCTAAAGAGTGTAAGAACTTACACACTAAAAACACCTAGGAACATTTGCTATTTTTTGTCAACGAAATAAAAAAATCTAGATATTAAAAAAAAATCTATTGATATAATATATTGTATTAATTAATATTTATAATATGTTTTGTTTATAACAACCTTCCATTATATTTAATTAATTAATTAAATAATGTTTTAAGTAAAGCCATTAAAAGCTATTCGATATGGTCAAACTAGTGACTTAAGTACCATAGGCTAAAGTCATTTGAATAAATAAATAAATAAGTCGACAATAAAAATCTTTGCTGTATATAGTATTTGCATTCTCCTCATAAATGATTCTAATTGGCACTAAAAATAGTGTTATAGTCCTAATGATCAATAACTTACAGAATTCTTTTAAAGAAATCGCCTTAATTTGCTTTTAATTTATTTATTAGATTATATTTATACTTTATTTTGTATGAAAAATATTTAACTATTTTAATATTTTTCCTATCGATAAGTGGGCCCCGGTGGTTCTCGGATAAAGACTGTGTATACAAATCTTATTTTGGGCAAATTTTTGATTTAAATATTTTTTTTGGATTACAAAGACAAAATCTATAATTTTTAGAGTTCCGTTACTTTTTAAGGAAAAAAGAACCCTTTTAAGATCACTTTGTTGTCCGTCCGTCTGTCTGTCTGTCAAAAACTTTTATCATATACTTGTATCTACGGCCCAAGGTCTCTATTTTTTACGGAACCCTCAGTGGGCAAGAGCGATTCGCCCTTGTCCGGTTTTTTAAAAAAAAAAATCGGTTTTGTCAGTGCTCTTTGCTCTTTTCTTTTTCTCTATGACTTATTTTATAAAGCTTTTTTAAAGAAAAGTTAGTAGAATGGTATTAGCAACACATGTTGTCGCTATCGCAGTGTTAATACACTACGTTCCCAACTATCAGTATCAATCTAATTTTCTAGCTTTCTATTTTTTTAGTCCCGCAAGCAATACTTACGGGACTAAACGCTGTGTTTATCTCGTTAATAGAGCGAGAAAAAAAAACACATTCCAACTGGGAAACGATCCCACAACCGTCGCGTTTAAAATCGGACGCTGTGTCGGCCTCATTACTTTATTTGGCAATTATAATTACATTACTCTCGACTGACATTAGCATTTTGCTAAAAACTTTCACAAAGGTGTTAATCCTGTCACCGACATGTCAAAACACTAACAGCCATTTAATTTCAAAGTATATAATATTGATATGCTAATATAAGACGCCGTTAGGTTGCATTTATAAATTAATATTGATTAAAAATTAAAATTTCTATTTAAATTTCACACATATAGATATAATTAAGAATTGGCTGTTGGTCTGATGTATTCAAAGAAGGATATTGAAATTTAGTATTAAAAAATATATATTTAATAGAGTGGTTATATATAGTTAAGGAACATTAAGGAAATACAAAGAGAATACGAAAGAACTCAGGTGACGGTTTGGTTCCCAATCTCGATAATGTATTATAATTTTCCTTTTCTCGCTCTGGTACCAAGACAAAATGTTCCGAAATTTAACAACAATGTCTCGAAATTTGGGTGGAGTGTGGTGAATGGTGTGTCTTAATACTAGGTCCGCATTGTCCACAGCTGTCAGCAGCAGCAGCGGTACAGCGTAAAGCCATAAGGAAAAAGAAAAGTGTAGATTGAATTCACAACCACGTTTACAAGATACCATTAGTTATAGAGGTAGTCATAAAACACTATTAGTATTTAAAAAACTTGAATTTCGATAAAATACATGTCAAATATTTACTAACAGCGACAATTCTAGATTAAACAGTTTAAGTTATGATACTTTAAGTCGATCTAGGTATCAAATATGTTGCCAAATTTACATAATATTAAAATTTATAATACTATGTATCGCTGTACATATCAGAATGTTGTTTTTTATTAACTTTAATTTAGTAGGCAACTGGTTAAAAGGATTACGTTGTTTTTATAGAGGAAATGGATGAAAAATTATAATTTTTCTATGATACTAAATTACTTTTATTTCTACGGGAGCAGTTACACTTAAACAGGTTAAATATATCCGTTTGTCATTTTATTAGTTGTTTGCTTATATAATTAAGATAAGAAATATTTATAAATGCCGTAGTGACTCAGTTGTGTCAATTGTGATAGCATAAGATAGTCTATATTCAAATTCAATATATTCATTATACAAATAGATGATATAGTACTTGCTTGACCTTATATAAATTTGTATTTTATTATTTAACATACACACACGAAGATAGAAGAATCACAAGACATTTATTGCTTTCTTCACATTCGTAACAAACTTAAGAGAAAACCCTAAAAATATGTTTTTAATGTGTGAAATTGTATAATTTTTATATCCTATTATATAAAGAGACTAATTATTAAAATAACTAATTATTTTTTAAAACCAAAAACTATTTACATAAAATTGTTATTTTTACGTCATATTTGAGAAACGCCCACGTTCGACCTCAGACGCAGCCATGAGGCTTATTAGTTTCTATATAAAGGAAGTAAATAATAAATGATTTCCATATATATACATTTTTAACATCCGTTTTTATGCTAAAAAATATATCAAAATGTGGATACTAAAATATAAGATCAGTATTATACTATTCCGTTCTCGACTTTCCGCACTATTTTTCAGACATTGCAAGTTGAGTGTAAGAACTTAACGTCTCGCTTTGTTACCAAAATGTTAATTTTCTCCGAGTGGGGAACTAGCCTATATAAGCCTCATAATATAATAATTGTTATGCATTTAAAATTTTTGGATTACTGATTTAATTTTATTTCCTTGTTCTTATAACGTTGAAGAATGTTGAGTTAAGTTTCGCCACTTAACACGCAATGTCTCGAGAATCCGGTCAAAAGTGAGGAATGGAAGTGTCTTAATGGGAACGATGTGTCTTAAGATAAGGTTCCTAGGATCCTTTACCTATCCTGCTATGTGAAGAGTGAAAATAGAAAAAAATATATAAAAATGAAATATCACCTTAAGCTAGTCTTAAGCTAAAGTTTTAAAAGCTAAGGTCGTTGAACTCTTTATTAGTTCCTTAGTAAATTAAAAAAAACCTACAACGCTCAATTAGATTGACAATTTCGTATTCAGCGGACGACCAGTGTCGACATTTATTATCTTTACACTATTTTACGATGTTGCCAATGTGAGAAAACCCCACATCCACCGGTTCTCAATTTAATTCTAGCCTTATTAATTTTTGATGACTTTAAATGTTTGTATAGAAATAATTATAATTAATTAGACCGTCGTGGCGCATCAGCACAGCATCCGAACTGAAATGTGATAGATGTGGGTTCGTTTTGCAGTCGGGAAAATTAATAATTTCGTCGTTCTGGTACGGACCACAAAGAGCAACTTAGAGCTTAAAAAATATATTAAGCACTATCGTATACGACTACCTCGGTAGGCGGTATTTTGTATTTTATTTTAAAGGTGTACTTTAAATATACACCTGAGTGTCAAGTCCCAGACCTAGACTCTGATCACATAGAACGTTAAGAAATTTCTTCTTTTTTTATCAATTTTTATATGTTTATCCATAATAAATTTCTAATTTAATATGAACCCAAAATTATTATATTTAGTAGTTAACAGACAACAGGTTATAATACAAATACGGGGAAAATAAGTAAAAACTGCTGATAATGATGGCTTTGGGCAAAATATGAATGTAAACGTGGTGGTGGTAGGTTCGATGCTCAAATGGGAAATTTACAAACATAATAAATTATACGGAGTGTTTTAACACTAGGATCCTTGTGCCTATCCTGCTGTGTACGGGATACAGCGTGAAGCTGATTATTTATCTGGTCTGGTAACATACAATTCTAACGGCATCGGAGTATACAGTATGTAATTATTGTAAAATAGTAGCGGAATCTTGATACCAGAGCAAAGAAATTAAAATATTAATAAATAATAATGTTTACTTTCGGGGGGGAATCGAATCCACAACCGTGACGTTTACAGTCAGGCGCTGCGCCACGATGGCCTCTATATATTTATTAAAATCACTGAATAATATTATAACAAACTCGTAATTTCTGTTTTAATTCTAAGAGCGTTCAAGTTAAAATTACAATTTAAGAAGTTTCAATTTATTTCGTTTATTTCGTTGTGAATACGATTTAATGACGTTTGTTGCGGTTTATTTAGTAGTATTAGTTTATTTAATAATTAGTTTATTAATATATACAATAACAATCGTAATACTAATAAATACTGTTACTAGCTTATTACATATTCAATGGTTTGAAAACTTAAACATCGTAACTTTAATCTATAAATTAAATGAAATTAGTTTCTCGCTGTATCCCGCACACAGCGGGGTAGGCAGAGGGAACCTAGTGTTAAGACAGTGCGTTTCCCACTTTCCGCCGACTTCTGAATTTGCATGTTGAGTACCGGAACTACACACCGCGCTTTGCTTCGACACCAGAGCGAAGAAAATGAAAATATAAGGGTAAATAAACATTTCATTTCCTCGAACCCGTCGATTTTACAGACACACTTTGTGCCCCTGTGCTACGACTGGACTCTCTCTTTCCTAATACTAACCCCTTTAAATGTCAAAAACAGTACCTACTTTTTTATACTTGTTCACATAGCTAGTTTAAGTCTAACACATTAAGATTTAAAGTTTAGTCTAGACAAATTGCAGTTATTATGATAATCCTGGAACAAATTAGATAAACACTTTGACAGCTGTTTGAACATTAAAAATAATATGTTTAACACATTAAACATTATTTGAATAACAGTTGAAATGTAATTTAATGAGTTTAAAGTGGTGGGTATCGAAGATTGTTTGCTATGTTACTGACCTATAATAATAATTATAGTTTGCCGTTTCGGTTGTATCGCCATGCTTTAAATTTCTAGCGTAGGTCGTCATGTAGCTATGAAGAAGTGAGTTCGATTTTTACCCGAACAATGCTTATATTTTGAAAAGAAATTTTGAAGAAAAGGTTTCTTAGTATTATTAGTGTGTGGTATTAAATGTAAATGTTAGTTAGTTTGTCTTAGAAAGTGGAAAAGATTGCTATATATATATACATACATATATATAGCAGGCAGACATTGATGAAATGATAATTTGATGTATATTGTTATATTTAAAAAAAATCGTTTTATGTAATTTCGCAAAGCAAAAGACATCAACGATCACAACTTCCGTATCTTCTAAGGGCGAGGTCACAT
The DNA here is from genome assembly GCA_021202915.1 of Heliconius himera. NCBI lineage: Eukaryota > Metazoa > Arthropoda > Insecta > Lepidoptera > Nymphalidae > Heliconius > Heliconius himera. The sequence goes on along the minus strand of JAJHJA010000133.1, from coordinate 343,860 downwards.
TACTTCCGTAGCGAATTCTAATTTGGCCACAACGTGGGAGTTGACCTCAGATAATTGAACTATAAAACTTATTTGATGCGAAAAAACATCACAGTTCTAAGATCTAACGGAGTACATGATGGCGAATCTTTTGCTCTACTTGCTCGTAGCGGTGGTCCATGCCTTGGGTGAAGGTAGTAATTTACTCAGATTTATTGCTAATTTTATTGTAAGGCTGGCAATATCGATACAGACGAGAATTATATATACCGTTAAATTAAAGTTTTTAATATGTTACTAGGCTTTGATTTAGAATAACGTCGATTTTTTTGCACTTTTTTACTGAAGCTGCCAGGCTAATTTAGATTTGTATATCACAAATTTTAAGTTTGTTGTCTTGCATATTTAAAGAGTAATGAAAAGAAAAAATAACGTAAAATAACATTACTAAAGCTAACTAGATAATAAAATAATTTTAACTGGTAATGAAGAAAAGGGCGGCGTTAAGTTCCGCGTCTCAATACTCAATTTCCAGATAATTAGACGGAAAGCGGGAAATGGAGTGTCTTAACACCAGGTTCTCAGGTTCCCTTTGCCTACCCTGTTATGTGCGGAATATAGCATGAAGGTAAAAAAAATGTTTTTTATTATTAATTCAAATTGATAACGTTTTTTATTATTTTAGATTTTGGAAACAATGGAGAACCAAGGCATTTAAAAAATAAGCTATGTTCCAAATTAGGTTTATGTGGAGGATATGGTGGCCAGGGCGGATATGGTGGCCAGGGTGGCTATGGTGGGTACCAGGGCTATAATCAAGGATATCCTATCCCGCCTATAAATATTGGTATAAGTCAATCTCAGTCTTCAACTAGCGCTGGAGGTGGAGGATACAGCAATGGAAACTATCCTAATAACTATCAATACAACAATGGCTATCCCAACCACGGTTACAATGGTTACAATGGATACAATGGTTATAACAGCTACCATGGTTACAATGAAAATCAAGGAAATTATGAGAAACCCGGTTATTTTGGTAACGGTTATGGTTCCTATAACAACCAGTTTAATGGAAACTATTACGGTGGTAACGGAGGAGGCTATGGGTTCCAAAGACCTTTTGGTTACAACGACGATTACGATGACACAAGACCGATATACGAGGACAACGATGAATACAGCCGGTCCAATGACAAAAAGGATTAATTTAAAAATGTTGTTTTTTCTTTTACTTAACTGCTACTGCTACTGTGATAATATAATTGAAATTTAATTATCTATTAAATCCTATATTTAACGTAAAAATTTTTATTTCTTATTAAGTATTTTAGTATTTTTACTTTCTCATATTTTAGAATATTATAAAATATCATTTGGTTGGTTCATATTTAGGTAAAATTAGATATCGTATTGAGGCTGTCGTGGCGCAGTGACTCAAACGTGTAATAAACGCGATGGTTCTTGGTTCGATTCCCACTAGGGGAAATAAAATATTTATTATTTTCATTTCCTTGTCCAAAGTGTGGCGTTGAGAATTGCCACTCAGCAAGCAATGTCTCCTGATTTCGGCAGAATGTGGAGAAAAAAAGTATAGTCTTAGCACTGGGTTCCCATGTTCCCTCTACCTACCCTGCTATATGCGGGATGGATTGAGTGAAGTTAAAAAAAACATAGACATTATACGTAACTATTATTGTCGATTCTATTACATACATTTTATAATGTAACACACAATTATATTGTATAAAGCTCTTATAGTAACACGCTTGTGCTCCTGGGCCACGACGGCCTCAATATACATGCACATATGTATGTGCATAATATAAATTTTATATTTATTAAAACCTTATTTGTCTCTTATCCAATATTGTCGTAAAATATCTTGTTTATTGCAACTCTTAATTAATTTTAAATATATTAAACTTACTGTTGATTTGAAATTTATGATTTTGCTATTAGTGTCATCAGTACCTATTAATTATTTATCAAAACCAATCTATACGATCTATGTATTTAGAATTCTGGGTATTTTACAATATTAAATTTTAATTTCGCGAACACTTGCCATGAATTCCATTTCTACTCATCAAAATGCTTCTATAGATTTCTCCAGATTATTAGATGAACAAGTTATGGAATAACAAATATGAACTAACTACTAAATAAAATAAATTTAATGTGCACTTGATACCATTTAACATAATTTGGCTTATTTTAAATCAAATTAAATAAATTTCAATAGTGTAATAAAATAACTGCGTAAAAAATCTTTTCGAGAACGCATCCCCAAGTGATTGGATCGTTCCAAGAAATTGCTGTAACTCATAATAAAAATTAAATTTTAACTAAATAACGAAGGCAAAAGTATTGTTTTGAAATTGTTATTTTAAATATCTAATATTAAAATTGTTCCCGAAATTATAAATTTCTTTGAATTACTGACAAACTCCTTTCACTGTCTTTAACAAAAATATTACTTTTATGCTTGCTCGTCTCAATTATCGTCAAATTAGTCGCTGTTAACTTTTTTATCATAAAACTACTCAGAATTTGCCACCGTGGTGTTTCTGAGCCGTATTGCATACGCTGATACGATATATTTTTGGACGATAATATTTTACAATATTAAATATATAAATAACCCTTAATTAGATTATTCACCTTCATTTTAATTCAATATAGGATTTTATAATTTTTAATAAGCCAAGAGTGTTTTATGACTCTATTCACAGGAAGTTATAATTACCACCTAGTCAATGTACCGTTTAGGAGTCTAAGTTATGAATTATTGATATTCGGTTATAATTATATGTTGTTAACGAAAAATAAATAAAAAATGAATATGTTATTAATATAGATTCTGCAAAATAACATTTTGTGTTTGTTGCTCTACCAGGAAATAATTCTGAAAATTAAATAAAAAATCAGCTTCACGCTGTATCCCGCACACAACAGGGTAAGGAGAGAGAACCTAGTGTTAAGACACTCCGTTCCCCACTGTCTGCCGAATTCTGGAGGCAGTGCGTGTTGAGTGGCAGAACGCCGCGCTTAGCCTCGACACCAGAGCGAAGAAAATGGAAATATAAATTTAAGTAAATATTTCATCTCCTCGAGTGGGGATGGAACCCCCAACCAGTCGATTTTACAGTCACACTGCGTGCCGCTGCGCTAAGACTGGCCTCAATAACAATAACTCTAAAACACTATAAACTCTAATATAGCATTAAGAAAGTTACTACTAGTACCTAATTAATTTTTCTTTAAAAAGTAAATGTATGAAATTATTTTGAATGTATAGTTCGACATTATGTTTATTAATATTTATAAAAAACATATAAAAAATTTTACGTGGCAGGACTCGAACCGGTGACTATTTGAAAACCATTAAGCGCTCTGACTACTAAGTTTCTTAGCAAAGAGAGATTTTTTTCTCCGTAGTATGGAATAATACTTCAAAAACGAAAAAAAATAAATAATCATTTTTAAAACTAATGTAGCGGAAGTTTGTAAAAATCTCCCCTAAAGAGATGCTAACAACACAAATCAGTGAAGCGTATAAGTATCTGAAAAGAATTTCGACAGTTGATAGGAACTTACTTAACTTACTTGGTCAGTTTCCAAGAGGCGCAGGTTCGAATCCCGCTAGGTAATAAAAAATCTAAAAGGTATAATGAACTGTCAAAATTGATAATGCCATTAAATTATGTAACAGACTTTTAAGCATAAGGTTTCGACAATATTGTATATAATAATAATTAACTATTAAATTGAAATCGTAATTTATTACAAATATTATCTTAAAATTATTACAACTTACATTGTCACATACTTTAAAATTTTGGTATGGTTCTTTGATTATGCGTTCTGAGCGTTTAAAAATATTTATGCGATCTAAATACTTTATTAAAAAAATATTATGATGTTTTACGGTCTTCTTTTACATTGACAATTATTATAAATTTTCGTGCCGATATTTTTGTGAATTATTTAGTGTATGTAACCACTAAAAATATTACTACACTGTCACTTATAAAAATATAAATCAAGAGAAAATTAAAAAAAAACAGATTAAAATGATATGTAATATTATGTTGCAAATGAATGAATATAATGAATATTATGTTGCAAAACGATTCAGAAAAAAAAACATAAGCGATATTAACAAAATTTGTTTAAGCTTTTAATATTACCTTATTAAACAAAGTAGATCAAAACATAAGGTTAGTGTTCGTAACTACTTTAAAACGGAAACATAAATAAGGATTTCTGTCTTAATACCCTTATAAACTGTATATATCATAATTTACAACATTTTTTACTAACATGAACAGCAAGCAGTTAAAAAGAACATTTTTTTAGTATCGTCTTTATATCGCGATCTGAGCTCATCTAATTGATTTGGCGTGAAGCAATAAACAATTGCGAACTGGATCATCCAGTTTTTATGAGGTATTGATATTTTATTAAAATTCATTAATTATGCTATTTTACATACTAATTTAGAATTTATGGAATCACCTTCGGGATATGTTACTTTACCGTAATATGAATTTATGAGTGTCAACGTCTTGATATTGACCCAGTGATGAAAGTGGGGGGATCATTTCTAGTATAAAAGCTTGGAGAAATGATTCAGAGGTACATTACACTTCGGCGAAAGGCAGTTTTGAAAAATCAAAAATGATTGCTAAGATTTTTGTAGTCATTTCCACCGTGGTAGCTGCTAGCAACGCGCTACCGGTTCTATATGGTAAGTGAAGTTCAAATGTTAACAATTTGAAGTAAAGTGCAGATATAACAATAGTCATTACTGTCATATCCAATTTATAGAATTTAATCAGCCAAAGTTTATTGTTTCAATAAATTTATTATATCCAAAATATAAAAGCAAAAGAGATGAATAGAAAATATGAATCTAATAATGAAAATTCTTTTCAGAAAACCAAATGCCAATCTACATATGGCGCACTGCTCGCGCGCCAAATGTAGCTTTTGGTTTTGGCAGTGGATTCAGTAGCAACATTGGCGGCATCAGCCAGTCCAACAGCATTGGAGCTTCCTTCCAAAGTGGTGACGCTGAAGCTTACGGCGCAGGACTAGCCGGTAATGGTAATATCGCTCAAGGAATTGGATACGCTCGTGCTGCTCCTTACCGTCAAGTTCTCTCACCTCTAGGACTACAGCAGTCGGTTGCTTCATCATACAGTAACTCTTTTGGAAGAAACTATGGATTAGCATCGTCATCTTCTCAGAACTTCGGCAACTCTGGACTATCTCTTTCTTCTGCTCAAAGCAACAATGGCTTTGGATCAGCAGTTTCAGCCGTTCAGAACAATGGACGTAATGGATTCGATTCTGCTATATCTAGCGCTAGCTCAAACGGCTTGGGATTCGGCGTAGCCCAGTCTGCTGCCCAAAACATAGGAGGCTATGGATCAGTTGTTTCTTTGTCTCAAAACCAAGGATTAAATAACTTCGGCTCAGCTATTTCTGCCGCAAACAACATTGGTGGATACGGATCTAGTGTTGCGCAGTCTGTTCAGCAGAATGGCAGACATTTGCAACAAAGCGGCGCTAGCAGCATCAATGGCCCCGGCATCCAAGCTTCTCAGTCTCATGCCATTAACAGTGGCTTTTACTAATAATTATTAAATTTAATAATTTATTTATTTATTTAATATTTAAATTACAATTACATTGCATTTAACAAGTTATTGAAATGGTTAAAGACTGATGGCTGATGACTGTATATTTTTCGACAAAATGTAAAGATATTGAGATGATTGTTCCACACTTATCTCCATATCTATTGTACTAAATGCTTTACTTGAATAAATGACTGTTTTTTGTACACCACAGTTTTATTTATCTATGTAATAATAAAAAAATATAACTCGATATTTTAGGCTCAAAAAAGTTTACAATATTAAATATTTTAAAGAAATACAATCTTACAGAAATAGGATCGAAAAAATAGTATGGTTTAGCACACATAAAAATGCTTTATCAGAAAATAAGTTACACCAGAATTCTCTTAAATTGTTGATTATTAACTATGTTAACTACATGGTTATTGTTTTAATTCATTTTCTCGGAACCCAACACTGTGCTTTGTCTTTCCAAGTCGTGAAATAAAAATGACTGCACCATTTCACTACAACCTAAAAAAACACTAACACTAACGTAAAATAACTTATACACTTACTTATTGTTCCATATATTTATCCAATCTAGAGATTGGTTAGATATATGGAACAATCGAAGATTGACGTTGGAGATAGATTATTAGTATTGGGCGTTACTCATTTATATACATATCCATTGGTGAATAATTAGATTTTTGAACAATTTCGATCTTTCTCGCTAAAAGCGGGACAAAAATAATAATAATGAGGATATAATTTATTATTTATTAATTTTATTTATATCTATTTATTTTATTTTAAATAAGTTAAAGTAAGTTTTTAAATATTTTTTCTATTACTTACAATCTGCCTATATGTATATTTATTACAAAAATATTTGCAAAATGAGCTTTTATAAAAAAATCATAAAAAAATTAAATAGCCTAGCCCTTGAATTTGATATCGATGTACTCGTATATGATGTATTTGATATCATGCATATAAAACAACTAGTTAAATATTTTGAATTTACAAATGTTTCAGCTTCGTCAGATGTAAGGATTGATTGTAGAATGATTTGCAAAACTTCCATAATACTAACTTGTATAATAAATTGTGGTATAAAATACACTAGCACAGTAATCTTGCAATGGTTCTCTCATCTAGTAGTGGTTAGTTATGATAACTAGGACCCGTCATATGCTATGCAGAGCGGGTGGAGCTGAGCGAAGCTATGTTGCGTAAGATTTTGCGAAAATTTTGCGGAATTTTCTGTTTTGTCTGCACGCGCTGTGTTAGGTTCGTCAAAGTTTAATCTGTGCGCGTGAATTTCAAAATGTTTCACAGTTTAACTGTATAAGAAACATTTTGACTATTTGCTGAAAAATTACAAGTACAATTATCACCAAACTACTTCGCTGGGATCACCGTGTCGTCCACAACGTTCCTGCAAAATTTCAGAGCTCTCTTTACTCTCTTATAGTACAGTTTACATATCCTTATGAACGTAAGAAGCCGGTGGCCACAGTAGATTTTTTGTAACAATAACTTGGGTTGAAAAATTAAAAATAAACTTTACACAAAAAGATTTGTTTAAGGCAAAGTCGAGAAAGCTTGAGATTTTTTTAACTAAACTGCATATTCTTATATTTAAATTTAAAGAGTTGAATATGAACCACCACTCAAAAATTTCTTCAGGTGTTTCAACGTGATAATTTAATTATACATATATTCATATGAAATTTTTCATTTCGTACATTTAAGGTGAAATCAACATCGATAGGATCACTTTTGAGCGACTACTGGACGCCAGGTGTGCCCTGGGAAATATGTCTAGTTACGCCCATGCATATCTTTAAAGTTAAAAACAATTAAATTGCTTTTTATATGTTACATTTATGAAAGTATATAAAATAAAATAATGTTGAATGTGATGTATGGTTAAATTAATACATGTACATTTACATCTGAGGTAAGTCATGGTGCAGGGAGAAGTTAAAAATAAAAGGACTGGAATAAAAGAATTACGATGGTTGTACATATATATTGTTGATAGTGCTTTAATGGCTTTGAATGCGAATAATAGTATAATTATTTGTATTCGAGCTCAATAAAAACATTAGTTATGTTCTTAAATAAAAAAAAATGGTACTAAAAATTAGGACTAACTGCAGACAGGATAGATTTACTAAAAGGAAGTATACTTAGAACTATTTTTTTTTCGTTTTATTGCACCTAGGCTCTTAGAGAGGACGTAGACACATATCGGTAGACACTCCGCTCTCCATAGTCCACCCAATTTCGACATACTGTCTCTTGCGTTTAATTTCCCAAATGGTAAAGTATGTCGCCCACAATGAAACATCCCCCAAACATGGTTTGATTCTACAATCGTTTGTATATCCTGTCCCAGTTCAGTCAGACACTCGTCCACTAGGCCGAAATTTAACGACGTTAGTTAAATAGTGCAAGGGAATCATTCTCATCTATACTCTATCTAATATAATAAAGCGGAAGAGCTTGTTTGTTTGTTGATATGGATGTACTTCTAAACAGTCGATATGATCCCTTCGATTTTGACACGATTCTTCATGAGTCCTTATGGTGCAATTGGCATTAGTTAGCCTTAAATAACGAAATAACAATAATAATAATCACCAGCGCGATATAATACAGTCTATTTCGGTCCTTAAAAAATTAGACTGTCCTATATATACATTTTATTTCCATTCGAACTAATAGTTCCTGAGATAAGAGCGTTGAACCAAGCAAACATTCCAGCTTTATAATATTACTATAGATAAATCATAATAAATATCTAATTTACAGAAATAGTTTTGTGATAAATTTATATGCAAATAATAATAATAATTAAGAAGCAAAAAATAAAGATTACAAAGAGTGTAAAGAAAATAATATATTAAAAGAATAAACAATAAAATAAAAAATATAACGTTAATACAAGTTATTATTACAGTTTGATGAAGAACAAGTAGGTATATGTAAATGCAATAAAAACAAGATGACTTAAGCTTTATGGCTCATCAATGTTCAGTTCAATGTCAGTAAATAAATTAAAGTATTAAATTTTGATATGATATATTGTGGTTAGAATTAAAAAAAAAACTTCACGCTATATCCCGCATATACTAGGGAAGGCAGAGGGGAGTGTTAAGATAAAATTAAGACACTCCATTCTCCACTTTCCGTCGATTTTTTAAATTCATTACGTAACTGCGTAGTGGCATAACTGAACGCTGGGCTTTTTTTACCTTGGTGTCAGAGTGAAGAAATGAAAAAATTAATAAATAATAATTTATTCTCCCGAGCGGGATCGAACATACAACATTACAGTCACAGACAGTATTTAGAATTCTAACAAAAAAATAAAATTGGGGTTGATAAACTGAAAACATTTAAGGAAATTTAATATTTTATATTTTAATTTCTTCGCTCTGGTATTAACTCAAAGTGCGGCGTTGAGTTCCGCCACTCAACACGCTATACCTCCAGAATTCTTATTTTAATGAGCTACTCCATTTTTCACATTTTATCGACTTAGACATAAACCAATTGCCGGAACTCAACGCAGCCTTTTGAAGAAGGCATTTTTAAAAATAAAATTTGCCACAACGACTGAACACAAAACGAGCATCGAGTAAAATAGCTATGATACAAATGTAAATAGATGGTCGCATTGGAGCAGAAGCTTGATTGTCATAAACATTCTTTTATTACGCCGTTTTACATACTAATTTTGAATATATAAGAAAATTATAATATCACTCGATCAGGACCTGAAAATTTACCGTAATATAAATTTATGAGTGTCAACGTATTGACCAAAAGCAAGAGAGGGGATTTTTTTTAGTATATAAACTAAGAGAAATGTTTCACTGGTACATTTCACATATCGTCGAAAGCTATTCAGTCAGTAATAATCAGTTTTGTAAAAAATAAAAATGTTTGGTAAGTTTTCTTTCGTGATCTCAACTGTGCTCGCACTTGGCAGCGCGTTGCCGGTTCTATATGGTAAGTCGAAAATAAATAATATTAATAGCATAATTTTAAGCTATATTGTACATTTTTAAGCATGAGAAGATATCATAAGAAGATTTTCTTTCCTAAGTGTGGAAAAACACTTTAAAAAAAATTAAATGAATTTAAATAAGTAACATATGATAAGCTAAGAAATCTTAATTGTGAAATGTTATTTTCAGAAAATCAAATGCCTGCCCTTATCTCAGTAGGTGTACCGTCCGTGGTGTATCAGCCTGCTCTACCTCTAGGACTGCAACAGTCTGCTTCTTCAGCTATTAGCCAGCCAAACTTTGGTCTAGCGTCCTCATTTGCACAAAACTTGGGCAATTCAGGTCTATCTTTATCTTCCGCTCAAAGTTACAACGGTTATGCTCCAGCAATGTTAGGCTTACAAAATAACGCCTGGGGACAACACCATGGCCTAAAGCCTTCTCTGTCAGGTTCACAAAGTAATGCTATGGTTCAAAATCAAGCCTTAAAACCAGCACTGTCTGGTGTACAACAAAGCGCCTTAGCTCAAAACCAAGGCTTAAGACCAGCAGCTGCGCAAAACAATGCCTTAAATCAAAATCAAGGGTTAAAACCAGCAGCTGTACAAAACATTGTCTTAAATCAAAATCAAGGTTTGAAACCAGCAGGTGCACAAAACAGCGCAATGAATCAACACCAAAGCTACAAACCAGCAGTTTCAAGTGCACACTATAACGCTCACAACAACGCCCTCAACAATGCCCACAACAACGCAGTTGGCCAAAACCAAGGTTTTGTACCAGCGGTTGTACACAACAATGGTTACCAACAATCTCAAGCTCAAGCTGTTGCATCTCAGGTCCATAATGGAAACAAAGGGTACGAATCTGCTTTTTCCAGTGCCAGCTCTAATGGTTCAGGATTTGGAACTGCCCAATCTGCTGCCCAAAATATTGGTGGATACGGATCCGCCCTATCTGCTTCTCAGAACCAAGGATGGAACAACTTTGGGTCAGCAGTTTCCGCTGCAAACAATTTCGGAGGTTATGGATCAAGTTTCGCCCAGTCTGCCCAGCAGAACGGCAGACATATGCAACAGAGCGGTGCTAGCAGCATCAATGCTCCTGGATTCCAAGCTTCCCAATCTCACGCCATTAACAGTGGCTTTTAAATTAATTTAACTATTTAATAATTTATTTTCTATTTATTTTTCTATTTAAATGGAACATTAAACTGTAAAATTGCCATATGCCATTGTATGTAAAAAAAAGAGAAATCTCCAATTTTTACTGTTTAATGCGACGAAATAAAGACTTTTCTGTGTAAAATATTTTTTTTATTCACAATTTCTCTAATCCTAAAATTGGTTCTTAAATCAGAGAGTATGAACTAAGTATATTTTCTTAATTTTATAATAATGAAATAAACTTAAATTATCAGACTAATAATGATATATTAAATTGTTTCGATTAAAGCCTATGTTTATTTTTATTTTACAAAAAGAAAAATTATGGCAAAATAAATATCATATACATTTGAATTCAGCTCATATAGTTCTTACTCTGGACAAATTTGTTTGTTCAAATAAGAAATACTTTTTTACATAAACAGGTTTATTGCGTTCGCCTCAAAATTATTTTTCGCATCACCTGTATTCCGCACATAACAGGGTGTCCCGGATGTCGAAAACACCATAAAGGATTAGTAAATTTCAATATCTACATAGAGACTGAATTTGACACATTTTTGACCAAAAGTTTTTATTCTTCATAATATATCAGAGTGGGCAGAGAGAAACTTTTTAGAGAGAGATTCCCTAAACTCAAACATTGCATGTTGACTGACGAAACTCAACAACAAACTCATAATAATAATTGCTTTGAATGGGTACTTTGTTTTTTTTATGGAAAAGACAAGGCAAACGAGCATTCGGGTCACCTAATGGTAAGTGATTACCGGCACCCTCGACCCCATATAACACCAGAGGAGCTGCAGGTGCATTGCCGGCCTTTAAGGTTGGGCGCCGGAGCCCGGCATTACCTGATGCGAAACACAGTGACATAAAGCCACTACTTGACGCCGGTTTTAAATGCCGGGGGTGGTGATGATCCGGTCGAGTCTGCCCATGCGTGTTGTCATTGCTGGAGACGTGACTCTACCACAGGTACTTACTCCTATTCTAGGCCGGTATCACACGGCACAAAATAGTACCTCTAAATAGAGAAAAAAATTACCCCATTAAAGTATAATTAACAGCAATCTACTAAGATATTGTATTTGTTAAAATTACTACATCAATGACAGGATATATACAAGTAGGTTATTTATAACGTAATTTTGATCAATTCTTTAATAGTCAAAATAAAATTTATTAATAACAATTATTTTAGCTGTTTGAGACCAGTCGTGGTGCAGGAGCATAAATGTGTGACTTGTTGTGGGTTCGAACCCCAGTCGAGGAAATAAAATATTTATTTAGATGTATATTTTTATTTCTTCCCCTTGGTGTCAAGGCAAAGCGCGGCGTTGAGTTCCGCCACTCAACATGTAATGCCTCCTGAATTCGGCGGGACCTACGAAGTGTCTTAACACTGGGTTCCCTCTGTCTATCCTGTTGTGTGGGGGCACAGCGTGAAGTTAAAAAAAACATAACAGTTTACGTTCTATTAAAATCATCCCTTATTAGACGACCAGATAAATTTCAATTTCAATAAAGAAGCCACACTATAAATACTTTACTAAACCACGGAAACGGACATTTTTAGTAATCAGTTTCTTAAACATTTTTTTTTTGTAAAGGTTGACAATTAATAATTTCAATTTTGTAAAAGAAAATTAAATATTTTTATCAACTTAAATCAACCTGGGCGGGCCATTAAAGACTACATACAGTGTTAAAGCAATATAATTTAATTACTTGTAAAAAGAAGCTACAGATAAAAGTAGTAATAATAAAAGTACTGTTACGGGTCAAAGAATCGATTTGAAGGCAAAAAACAAGCGTCGAACAATAAAACGCGACTAGAGTTGTCATTATGTGGACGTAAACATAGAGATGTCATTATTCGCAACAAAAGTATAGACATTATAGTGCTCTTCTCGCATCAATATCGTAATGGTATCAATATCGAATCAATGACACCGTAAACTATGATTTGGAGTACAAAGCGTAATTCACAATTACAAGGCTTAGTTTATCTAATTTAATATTATTTTTGTTTTTCTTAGCTTCACGCTGCGTCCCGCATATACAAAAGTTGGCAAGAATGACCTGGGAGTGGGAAAGACCTGGGAGTTAAGACACTTTCGTTCCTCATTTTTTAAAGCAATTGAAAAACTTTTTTCTATTTTGCTAACATTGCAAATCACATTACGTAAGGCGCTCATTTATTAAATAATAAAAGCTATTTTTTTTAATACATTTACTCATTTTGAAAAATTCTAAAGTATACGAGAGAAATGTAATATCAATGCAAAATAATACTTATTTTCTTTTATCACAAGGCATATTTCTAAGAGAGCACGGAGTGTCTTTATATTGTTATTTTTATCTGCCCTGCTATGCGAGCAGAATAGACAAAAATAAGCTAAATAAAAACAAAAAAAGCGTAAATTGCTTTTTAAAAATTTTCTTCCACTTAAATTATTCTGAAACAATTTTTTTAAAGTAAGTTTACAGTTTCTTCATTCGATCAATTTATAGATAATCATTTATTACAAGTTATTACCCAAAATGGTAATGTGGATCATGGCTTAGACTCGACTATAAAATTTTCAAGTCCCGTTGATCTGTGTGTTGATATATTAGGAGTCTCGATATAAAGCATGATATTGACAGAACCGTTGCATTTCTAGTTTAGCTTCACACCATGACGTTCATGGCACAACTTTTCTATTTAATCTTAATGTTTGGATTAGTTTATGCATCTAAAGGTAACTAAGCAAAAAATGATTGAAATGTGGTTGTATAATTTGGGTTACTGGAACTAATGTTTTTAAAATAAGGGAAGTTTAAGTTATATATTAATTATCGCAAAAAGCACATTATATTTAAAAGGGCAGGCAGAATGATCTTGTTCTGTACTGTCCTAGTAGACTTTCCGATCTCTACTAGTCACCTGAATTTGAAACATTACGTGTTGAGTAGCGAAATTAAACTCCACACTTTGTCTTGAAAATTTAATACTAGAATGAAGAAATAAAAATTAATCATCACTACGATTGGTTATCGAATCCACGACAATAGCGTATACAGTTAGACACTGTCGGGTCACGCCATTATGATCTCTTATAATAAAGTGATATAATAAAATTATACTGAACATCTTATTTATTTTTCAGATGAGAAAAAAGACGGAGAAAATGCATTTAAAATGTACAAGTCTCCAACTCCAGTAAACATTAATGGTATAATGGGCGTCGCTAGTGTAGCAGGATATACGTCACGGAACGGTAGAGTCTTTTCTCTGGGAGGCATACACTTTTTCCCTCCACTGGATCAGCCCATATCATTTTCAAATTCCGAAATAATGAAGACGATTAACGAGAATATAGCGTCTTCTTTTGCAAAAATATATCCAGAGTCGTCTAAATTTAATAAGAAATCATTTCCAAAGGAATATCCTTCTACGTTAGCGGTTGCATCCATAGCTAATGTTGGATCAAATCAAAAACCGTTTATTTGGCCCGATCTTTTAAGCCCAATGGGTTGGCCAATAAACGAAGTTCCACAAACACCTAACAATATGAATAGAAACATTGAAAATTGGCTTTATAATGACATATACAATAACTTTGCACCTTCTGGAAATTATCATAGGAACACGTGGATGTATCCCACTTTTAATCCCTTTTTTTAGTGTAATATTAGATTAATTCTTATATAAATGTTAGAAGGCAAGAATTTTCTACACTTTTCAAAATAAAAATATAATTTGCCTACTGGAAATAAATTCTTGTTTTATTAAAGTTGTTTTATTTAAAGCTTTTACAAAAACTAAAAATATAGCGCCTTCCTGTAAGTAATACTATTATGGGTTTAATCTGAATTGTATTTAAAATACTTTCAATTCCCTGGAATGATACACTACTCTACTAGATGAACTAATCCTTCTGCTACTCAATCATTGTGCGGAAGGCGGGAAACGCAGTGTCTTAACAAAAATTAAAAGTCATTTTTTATAATTTAGTCATTTTTTATAAATAAGGAGCTAGTATACTATCAAGAGATATCATCCAAATCCTAAATTTGATTTTATGTGTAAACTTACTTTTTTTAGTGTCACTCGATATTTCGTAAATAGCATGTGTACCCACGCAGAAGGAACCTGGGAATCCAGTGTTAAGACACTCTGTTTTCATTAAAACACTGCTATTCCACATTTTCTGCCGAATTCCGGAGGCATTGCGTTTTAAGTAGCGGAACTAAATGCCGCGCTTTGCCTCGTTACGATAGCAAGGAAATGACAATATGAAATATTTAATTTGCTCGAGTGGGAATCGAACCCCCAAACTATTGCGTTTACAGTCGCACGCGTGTACTCCTCCGCCACGGCCTCTAGATAAGCTTACATACAATCAAACAATCCAAAAGCAATTAATATACTTTTTTAGGTTCCCGCTGTATTCCAAATATAATCAAACAGCAGAGTAGAAAAAGGAAACTTAGTGTTAAGACACTCCGTTCCCTACGCACTGCTCAATTTTCGCGACTCAATTAATTAAACATTTAATTAGCTTCAATCGTATAAGCGAAAAAAATCTCGCTGTAATAAAATTGGTAGAGCTACTTTCTAGCCAGTACAATTTATTGTGTCAGTTTTACTACCTCCAACCTGTTGGGCGACATCTATTTTATGTTCTGGTCCTTTCAATCTAGTTTTCATATAAAATGTCGATGTCAAAAATAAATGTTTTTATTTACATTTCGATACATATATGCTGTTTTTTCTTAAGAAGAAGACGGTTAGAACCTAGTGAGCTCGTCTCCATGCTGAACTTTGTTAATCTAATATTATACACCTGAACAATTTGTTTGGTTGAACACTATAATCACAGAAACTGGTGGTTTGAATTGGTAGAGTATTTTTATACAGGATAGTCTATTTATCGAAGGATAGGCTTATATTACATCAATTGTTCTGAAGTAACCCACGGCATGTAGCATGTCATACATAAATCTTAATTATTTTCATTGGACGATGCCGGTGAAGCTGAATGCAAAAGCTAGTATCTGATGTAAATAAAAACTGAACATTTTTTTCGTTTATTTTTTTAGTTTTAAACATAAGCTTTACCTTTTTGACAAAATAAATTTATATTTCATATTTTACTAAAATGAAATACAGGATTGTTTCCCTCACAATATTCTTTAAAAATTCTAACTCACAAATTCAAAATAATCAAAACGTGTATTATTCATCTCTATATAGAGCGTTGAAATAATCGAGTGTTTGAATATAAATGCGGCGATTACGACTTCAATTTCCACACGGAGTAACCATATGACAATATTTTCATATTTAATCTTAAGTAAGACCCGCGGTGTTGAGATCCGTCACAAAATCAGAGAACAGCTTAACACTAGGTTCCCTCGCGACAAGTTAGCTAAAACAAAATAAAACGTTATACCAATGTAATTGTAATGCTCGACTCGTAACAACTTATACATACGTTGGCACTAAGGTTAATTACTTCAAAGTAAACACGCACCTTGAGTTACAATTTCTTGTCGAGTACAAAGGCTTTGTAATGAACACAATAAACTAGTTTTTATCTACATTTTACAAATGGCTAATCATTTATAATTATTAAAAAACTTAACAATAAAAAACCTTCGAGTTGTTAAGTTTCCATATACGCTATAGCTTAGGTAGAGGGTACCTGGGAGTCGTAACACTACGACCGACCGATAAAACAATGTTTTTTGACATTTTTAAAGTGTTATTCCACATAACGTAGTGCTATATCACAAATTCGAACCTGTGCCTCATGGAAACTGTCCAACGCTCTGGCCACTAAGCCATACGTTGAAATTCTTATACACTTGTTATAATGTTTTTGTGTTGTTTTTGTTGTCCTGTTACTATCTATATCTGTAGAGAGATTTTTTACGAGTCCTAATTCTTAATTATAATTTCTGAGTAGCGGATATTTGTAAAAATTTTCGCATAAGTAATATTTCCAAATTTTGGTTCTAATTTTAATAATAATGTAGGTAGGAAGAAGTAAAGAAATAGTCATAAAGTCCACGCAAACGAAGTTGTGGGCGGTCACTACTTAACTTTACATGGGCGAATAACATTTTAATCTATAATGAAAAATTTCATTAAATTCCTAATAATCTTTAAAATTAAACATTTTCATGCTATTTTTGAGGATAACGCAATCTTTTTAATATTAAAAAAGGACCAATTAAGGAAGGCGACATTATTGAGTTTTGCTCTAAAATATTTTAACCTTACGCCGAAAAATATAAATCACTTATTATGGTTATATATTTAGGTTCCTCTAACCCTGTTAAGACACTTGCCTACGCATCGACCAATTTTTTAGACAATGCGTGTTGAGGAACGACACTCAACGACACGCTTTAATTTTACCAGAGCGAGGTAATGAAAATAATGAATTGCCCCGAGTGGAAATCGAATCCACAACCGTCGCGTTTATAATCACTATCTACTGTAAAAAAAGTGTTAATATGGTTTTATTATTATCTTGCAATTTGGAATCGCTAAGCTTGTGGCTATTAGAATATTACTATGAACGCCGTACTACAGTGGATTGCACTCAAGTCCTCACCCACGACAGTATTATGCAACTAAGCTGTGGGTTATTCTGTTTCATTAGAACATTAGTATAGAAAGAACTATTTCCAAAACAAAGTGAATATATTCACTTTCACAAAGTAATTAATTAATAATATTAACACTTATAATTAATTAAAAAAAGAAATAAGATAAAAAATAAGATGTCTATCTTGGAATACAATTTAAGATTATTGTTTATATTTTAATGTGTTTATATAATCAAATAGGATATCGAGGTATATTTATTGGAGCTGAATATTATCTTTAGAGGTCATATTTTGATAACATTTTTTTAACTTAAGCTATATATAATTATGTATTTAATATCATATAATAATTAACATTATAACATTTTATATACTTCTTGAAAATAAAAAGAAGAAGCGGGTCTGAAGAAGAGCCTTATTTACTACATTTACTTATCATAAACTTCTATCTCGTCTGCTCAATGCGGAGTATTGTATACCTTATAACAAAAGTATTCTACAATATCAAAAACAATATGACTTCTCATTAAATAATTCTGTTTCTATAAAACCACTTCATAAATCAGAAACTAACAAACAACATGGCAAACAGAGCCAACACTCAACGGGGTAGAGCGCTAAAATTTTGAATGTAGACTCCTTTGGGAGTATAGAAGAACAGCAGGAAATTATTTAATGAAATTCCTATAAAAACGGAAAAAAGTATTTACTTTTTACGGCCACTAGTAATTTATAATTTAATTTCATAAATAGTGACAGAATAGCCCGACTTGTCCTAGATAGTACGCAGATCACACTGTTGACACTCGCACACTGTCCTCCATTGAGTCACTACATACTTATATTTAACTTTACTATTAATTACATATACATAATGCGTTTTGTTATTGTGTTTCTTGTTTTTATATTCGCGGTGATAATGGCGGCGCCGCAATCGAAACTACAATTCGGTGATAATGGTAAGTTTGTCAATAAAGTAAATGAGATTAGATATCATTATTATTAGCCTGACAGTAAATTCGACGGTGTTGGGTTCTATTTCCACTCGGAGGAATTACCTAGCTTCATTCGAGTTTCAAAAATTGGGCCGAAAATGCAGCAAGGAGTATCTTAATAAAAAAAAATATTGTGTATAATGTTTCATTGTTTATTTATCTTTCTCTATCTACCGCGTCAAATACTTAAATATGTAAGTAAAAGTAGTTTAATTTAACAGTTTTGTCTAGTGTTTTAATCTTAATAAGCCTAATTAATTAAGGTCACACATTGCGAAAACTATTTAGATATAGAGATTTCATACTGGTTTCTATTTAAAACATGTAGAGTTCACCATAAACGTATGTAGAGCAATTATGTCTACTTGTTATTGCAACAAAATTATATAATCTTATACCAGCTCTGAAGTGAATACTCGTAACAGTTTTAATTTTAAACTAATATAATACGTATATAAGAAGTAAGTGGAGAGGGATTGCATAATAATCGTGATGAATGTGGATTCGATTCTCAGTGGAATTGTGGTTTCATCTCCAAGTTCGTACAAGCGTGGGGTTAACTTTCGACATCTAAGACGCAATTTATCGAATTCGGGCGGAAAACGGAGAACAAAGTGCCTTGACACTTTACATGGGACAGACACTAGGGATAACATAACACATGAAACTATGTAATAAAGTAAAAGATACTATAAAAATTATAAAAATTCATACCAAAATTCCACAATATTACAGTCTTTTTATAATACAATAAGTGATGGTTGCTGGTTCATATCTCTCAAAAGGTAACCTTTGTGACCATTATGTATTATGATTGTGGGAAACTTGAGAATTAGACTGAGGTCAATTGAGTAAGGTCTGAGAAACACAAAAATTGTAATATAACAATGTCTATTACGTTCAGATAATGAAAATTGTAGTAAAAACAAGAAATATTTTTTATTTTATTTTGTTAAGTCGACTAAAAAGTTTTTGGACAGCTCTTATAAGTGAATTATTAATAATAATACGGTCAATGTGAACGTTTATTATAAGCTGATCATTTAAATAACAAATATAATTAAGTCATATTAATAATAAAAGTATGCGATGACGAAGCAACCATCACGTCTAACATTTATAGGCACGTAACAAGACAATACCTCTACATATTCATGTATCGCGCTCACTTTGGTGACTCACGAGAAGTTATTTTTTAACTATCCGCAATTTATATAAAAATATTTCCTATATACTATTTCCTATATTTCCTATTTTTATTTTATAAAAATCAATCACAGTAACATTCTCTTGTTTAACAAAAAATATTAAGATTTAACGCTTTGCAGATTCATTACATTCTTCATTTGTACAGAGAGAGAATGAAACTCGTTGTCGATGTTTGCATTTCCTATACATACATGCAATGTGGAGGTTTTCAAAAGACACATATAAATATAAATATATAGGTGTTTATTAGGAAAATACCATTTTTTATGGTGCTCCGTCGTAGTCATTGAATTTGACCGCATCAAATCAAATATGTGGTCAAACTCAAGCTTATTAAAAAAATCCTTAAAGTGTCGAGAGGCCGTGAGTCGTGGCGCAGTGGCACAAAGCGTAACTGTAAAACCGACTGGTTGCGGGTTCGATCCCCACTCGAGGAGATGAGATATTTACTTAAATTTATATTTCCATTTCTTCGCTCTGGTGTCGAGGCAAAGCACGGCGTTCAGCTCTGCCACTCAACACGCAATGCCTCCAGAATCCGGCAGAAAGTGGGGAACGGAGTGTCTTAATACCAGTGGCGTAGTGAGGGGGGGGCAAGGGGGGGCATCTTGCCCCGGGCGCTACTCACATAGGGGCGCCAAATGGTCCGAAAAACTTTTTAACTTTAATTTTATTTAAATATCGCATTGGTTATTTACCTCGAATTAAATACAGGCGAAAGAAAAACCTTTTTGTAAATTTGCCTTAGCAAGATACAAAAGGTTATTATTTTTTATATTATTTATCACATTTAAAAGTTTTACTTAAAATATGTAAAAATCGCGACAATTAAAGATTTTATATGTTTCTAGAGTACCAATTAACGCATATAATTATGCGCGTTGGCGTGGCCATAGTAAAGTGTAGGTATGCCACTAAAAGTATAAATATTGTCACAAAGGCATGGTAGTGTGCGTAATATTTTATTTATTGACTTAATGTACTTTATAAGCATTACCATTGAAAAATATTATTCATTGCATTCTGTACTTTTTCTACATGTAAACTAAAAAAAAACTTCTAAATGCAAAAAGGAAATCCCGAGGACATCAAAATGAAAATGTAAAATCAGATTTAGAGTTAGATCCAGATTCAGGTTGTACACCTACTGCTGCTAAACTTTTATATATTGACACAATACAACAAATACAAGACTATGAAGAAGGCGGCCCAAGTACATTACAAATGCTAAATCTGTGTTCACATCTGATGAAAAGCCCAGAAAATACATCAGAAAGACTTGTTGTAATTCCGGACGTTCTGAATTGGATGAGGCTTATTTAAAATTTAGCAACAATCGTCCTATAATATCGGATCAATTTCGAAGAGAAATGATTATTCTTGAACCTAGCACATATCAAAACAAAGCCTGTTTAAATGCAGCAATAACATCGACTAATCGCCTAATGCCAAGAGCTTGGTTTTCTCGACGAGACGGTAATGAAAAGGAAGGAACTGAAGTTACCCAATTCAAATTCAAATTCAAATAATTTTATTCAAAATAGAGGTTACATGCTTCATTTTTTGAACGTCAAATTTACCACCAGTTCACTAAAATTAATGCCTCAGACCTGAGAAGAACCGGCGCAAGAAACTCAGCGGGACCTATTTTTTAAAATCAATTTTAAACAAATACATATTTAATTATTTGTGACAATGATACCTTTGAAACAGACTGGAGCGAGCATTTCATTCCCAAGGCGTGTTATCATTTATAAAATCATTAATTTGGTAATAACCTTTAACACACAAACGTCTTTTCACAATTTTTTTAAATCGTGATATAGAAAATTCTCTGACGTTTTCTGGGATCCTATTGTAAAAGCGTACACATTGTCCCATAAAAGAATTACGGATTCGATGCAACCGAGTTACAGGTGCACCAAGATTATGCTTATTTCTAGTGTTAATATTATGAAAATCACCTATTTTGGTAAAATTATTAATGTTTTTCTTAACATACATAACATTTTCAAAAATATATTGCGATGCAACTGTCAATATATTAATTTCTTTAAACTTTTGCCTTAAGGAGTTTTAGGGCCTAAGTTATAGATTGCACGAATAGCTCGCTTCTGCAGGACAAATATCGGTTGGATACCGGCTGCATTACCCCAAAGTAAAATCCCATAGGACATAATACTATGGAAGTAACTGAAGTAAACAAGTCGAGCCGTTTCTACGTCAGTTAATGATCTAATTTTTTTGACCGCGAAAGCTGCAGAGCTAAGTCTATTCGCCAATCCATCAATATTGGGTCCCCACTGTAATTTGGAGTCTATGGTGATACCGAGAAATACCGTAGAATCGACAGGATCTACGGATTCACCATTCAAGAGTACATCGGCTTTAACAACTTTCGTGTTAGGTGTTATAAAAATAATACATTTAGTTTTTTTACTATTCAATAGTAAGTTATTAACACTGAACCAATATATTACTTTCGAGAGAGCATTGTTTACATCGTCATATACGTTTTTTCGTCTTTTTATTTTGAAAATCAATGAGGTGTCATCAGCAAACAATACTATCTCATGATCCTTTTCAAATAGATATGGTAAATCATTAATATATATTAAAAAGAGAAAAGGACCAAGAATAGACCCTTGTGGGACCCCCATGCCGATTACCGAACCAGGAGATTTCTTGCCATTCACATCAATCCTCTGAACTCTGTCAGCTAAATAAGAGGTCAGAAGATTGAGTGCATGTCCTCTTATGCCGTAGTAGTGTAGCTTCATGACCAATGTTGAATGCTGTACACAATCAAAGGCTTTGGACAAATCACAAAACATGCCAAGAGCATCCTGCGATCCCTCCCAAGCCTCATAAATATTCTTTATAAGACCTATACCAGCATCTGTAGTTGAACGACCTTTAGTAAAACCATACTGTTTATTGTGCATGAGATTGTGTGAATCAAAATGAAGTAATATTTGATTTAGGATATTTTTTTCAAAAATCTTATTGAACGAGGGTAGTATAGAAACAGGTCGAAAATTATTAGGATCAGATGTACTACCCGATTTAAATATAGGTATGACTTTACTAAATTTCATTAGGTCAGGAAACACACCATACTCTATACAATTATTAAATATAGTTGCGAGGTGAGGAGCAACAGCGTCTATTATATAACTAATCAATTTGACAGAAATACCCCATAGATCTGACGTTTTCTTGATATCAAGGGACTTAAATGTCTTAATGATGTCCCTTGAATTGACTGATTTAAATTTGAAATCTACATTACATTTATGTACGCTCTCCTTAAGTAATGATTCAGCGACGGTTGTGGAGGATATAAGTTTATCGGTTGTTGAAACTGGAATATCAGCAAAGAATTTTTCAAAAACACTTGCAACTTCTTGATCTGAGCTGGTTAAACCTTTGTCAATTTTTAATTTAAATTCAAAGTTATGATTCTTAGCTTTTCCAGTTTCACAATTAATTATGTCCCATGTCATTTTAATTTTATCAAAAGAATTTTTAATTTTATTTTTAATGTGTAAAGATTTTGCCATGGCACATACTTTTTTAAACAATTTAGAATATACCCTAACATAATGATTAAATGATTCACTATGGTTATATGTTTTCTCACTATAAAGTTCATATAACCTTTGTCTACTCTTATGAATCCCCACTGTCGCCCAATCATTAAATGACAAGAAATTCCTGGAGTTGACAGTTTTAGAAGTAAATATAGCATTGAACTCACTTTTAATAACATTGAAAAATTTCTCATATAGTAAATTGGGTTTATTTTTATATTTTAGGTATTTAAGTTTTGCTATTATATTACTTCTAAATTTTTCTACTCGACCAGTTGTAATCGGTATACAAACAATTTTTTTATTTTTATTAATTATATTTTTACCAAAGTGAAAAGAAGCCAACTGTCCACAATGATCTGAGCTTAACATATTAATTATTGACTTTTTACATGGTATGGAGTTTGTAAAAATATTATCAATACAAGTTGCACTACAATGAGTAATTCTTGTTGGCTCTAGAAATAGATTATCTAGGTTATATGAATTTAGTAATGACCTGAATCTGATACAAGTGGTGGAATTATCTAGTAAATTAATATTAAAATCACCACATACAACTATTAATTTCTTAGATCCAGATAATTTTACAAGAACCTGTTCTAAAATTATTTCAAAGTGTTCATATAACCCAGTGGGAGGTCTGTATACACTTACAACAATGAAATGCTCAAGCTCAGCACAGGCCATTTCAATAGTCTGCTCAACAGAGAGGCTCACAATGTCTTTACGTTCTTTAAACTTGAAAGATTTATTCTTCAAATCTTCTAGCAATCTTCGTTCTTGCCGCGTATTGCTTTTGTTGCTTACTATTTAGTACACCAAATTTCACTACACAATCATCTTTCGTAACATCTCCTGTTTTTAATAAGATAAATTGATTAGCCATGAAATTCCAAAGCCCCCAAAATTACTTACAGCTTGGAAAGAGACATAACGTAGATTAACAAGTAAAACGGAAATTGAAGTATTATTAGAAGCGCACATTCAGTATGAAAAAGAACGATGGCGAAATATATTGCAAAGAATATTAGCTTGCATGAGGTATTTAATTATGCAAAATCTTCCTCTGTGTGGCCATGTTGAAAAACTAGCACTTAAAGATGGTATAAACGTAGGAAACCTACTATCTTTGCACATACTTGTAGCTCAGTTCGATCCGCGACTAGGAAATCATATGAGACATGCCACAGAAATTCCAAAAACTATCTCATTTTTATCACCATAGATTCAAAATGAATTCATTCAACTTCTGGTATCTACAGTTCGATTTCAAGTAACAAAAGATAACAAAAGAAATAATGGAATTTTGCTTGATTCAACTCCAGATATCTCTCATCGAGAACAAATGTCTCAAGTAATTGGGTACGTAGACGTTGATTTTATCAATAAAAAAGTTTCTATAAAAGAATCTTTTTTGGGTTTTATCGACATACATGCCAAAAAAGCAGGCTCGATCGAAAATACGATTTTAGATAAATTAAATTCCCATGAAATTTCACTTACAAACTGACCGTGACCGTGATGACAGGTCACACATCTGGCTTTCAATAAAGAATAATAGAAAAAAAAATATAAAGTATTGTTTGTAAATTGTGATAACCATTCCTTGATTTTAGTAGGAGTTACTGCAGCTAAATAAGAGCCAATTGTTGTGATATGTTTTGGAATAATTGAAAACATATATTTCTTTTTCTCATGTTTAACGTTGCGGTGGGAATTATTAAAAAAAGCTGTAACAAAATCTGTCAAACGTCAATCTGAAACACGGTGGAGTGCCAGAATAGAAGCGGTTAGCGTTCTCGGCGATAGGCTAGAAAAAATAGTAGATCTATTATAAAAAATAACAGATGACTGCAAGTGACACCAGAAGTGAATCTTCAATTCTGTTGCAAAATATACAACATTTTTGTTTCATAACTTTTGTTGATTTCTGGTATGAAATCTTAAGGAGAGTTGATCGTATGCAACTCAGATTACAAGATTTTCAAATGAATTTTAGAGAAGCGTTGAAGCGAAGCATGATCTTGAACTAGCCGAAATAAGAGAAAATCTCTGTGAAAAATCTCTATTGCCTCAATAGAAAAGATGAAATCTATTTATAAAAGATGGGATATTAATACAGCAGAACGTGTAATAAGTCGCCGTAAAATGCCCGGAGAATGGGCTAGAGATGTTGGTCTTTCTGCAGAAAGTTAAATTTCTCGTGTTTATGAAAAGCGTTCTTGATCGTATTTAACAAGGAATATGTACACGATTTACGCGATTAAGTGACCTTAATTTCAAATTTGGATTTCTACTAGACATTGAAAATTTATTAAACAAGCATAATGTTGATAACGGCCTTGAAAAAGTTGTAAAAATTTGCGTGAATTTTACAATACAGATTTCAATGGAATAGAACTCTTTATCGAAATATGTGACTGCAAAATGTTACTCGCAGTAGAAAAGAAAGTGAACCTAAAACCCCATAACATTTGCTTACTTTTATAATCTCGTAAGGAGAAGATGTTTTTCCAAACCTGAGAGTGGCACTTCAAATACTTCCGACTCTCAGATCGATCTCAGTATCAATTGCTGTCTACGATCAACGATGGATTGTCTAAGTGAGCTCGCATTTTTAAGTGTGAAAATAGAAAAAAATTAAATTAACTTTGATGATATTATTGACTAGCGGCTCGCCAGCGGCTTCGCCCGCTTAAACTACATGATTATTGATTTAATAAGCAAAATTGATTGACATTATAAAATATACATAAAGCTAATTATTTTTTATACTATATATTTTTGTAACATTACGTTCTTTTTACCTTAAATGTGCTGATGTCAGTTAATAATTTAATTTATTGCTTCAAAAACAGCCTTAAATGTTAAATTATTGATTTGGGTAATGATTCATAACATTCTTTGAAAAATAACTGTAATAATTGCATATCAACTCCTGTACACTTTTAAAATTAGTTACATATATTATTAGCTAAATGTACAATTGATAAATATGTAGTTACTAGAGGGCGCGCGCGGCTTCGCCCGCTTATTAGGAGTGAATTCTAAAAAAACCACGAAACACGTGTTCAATAAAATATTTTTAACAGTCTGAATTTAATTTTTATAAAAATCGGTGGCAATTTAAAGATTTTTCCATATAAACTTTCAACCCCTTATTTGAACCCTTAGGGGGTGAATTCTTAAAAACCATGAAACACGTGTTCAATGAAATATTTTTAAGAGTCTGAATTTCAAATTTTATAAAAATCGGTACAGATTATTATTTTTTTTCATACAAACTTTCAACCCCTATTTCATCCCTTTAGGGTTAAAATTTTTCAAATTCCCTTCTTAGTGGATGTCCAGAATATGAAAATAAACATCTGCCCAAATTTCACGTTTCTACGCACAGCGGTTACGGCTCTGCGTGCGTCTTACCTCAGTCAGTCAGCACAAGTCCTTTTATATATATAGATTACAGTGTACACGTAGAAAGGATGTTTTTAGGCATTTTGATACTTGATATTTCTTTCAAGATCAAATCGTTCTTTATCTCTATGTTGAATTAATTACGACTTAAACTTAACTGTTATGATTTATGAAGGTAATCTCCACTAACAATTCAATTTTGTTTACTTTATTGTATAAAATATTATATGATAGTGCTTCAAAAATATATATTTTTATCAACAGTCGTATAACCGAGACGCTATATATCATTCGCAGGCAAACCAATGCCTTGAGTTAATTCAAATGACGATAACTTTTTTTTTAATAAACTGATTTTGATGAAACAACTTTAATAGTTAAGTTGAGTTAAAACAAAGCAATTGGTGAAACTTTTAAGTAAATCGGTTCAGTACCTTCAGAGAAAAATGTTACCATACATATCGACAGACAGACAGACAGACAGAAAGACAGACAGACAGACACAAAATAAAACAAAATATTTTTGATTTCTATTATTCTTTTTAAGTGTCCCTATATCCTTTTAAGTCAAAATTAATAAATGTACAGCCAAGTATTTTTACTTATTATAGAGATGAACTTATAAGATTTTCACCTGGGGGGCGCTAAAAAAAAATTTTGCCCCGGGCGCAAGTTAAGCTCGCTACGCCACTGCTTAATACTAGGTTCACTCTGCCTACCCTGCTGTGTGCGGGATACAGCGTGAAGCTGATTTCATTTTGATTTAAATGTCGAAAATCGTCTATTCAGATCGGTTGGTGTAGCTTGTTTTGGTATAATCAAATACTTTATATAAATACTTTCGCTACATAACGATTAGAGATATCCATTGTTAAATTGTTTACTTTATAAATAGGCATAATTAGTAACAACTGCAGTTGCGTACGTTATTTTTGTATATCACAATGCATTGGTATGGTGTATTGGGAGGCCTATGTCCAGCAGTGGACCAAAGTAGGCTGATTTGATTGGTATGGTGTAGGGGGCTCTGGTTATTATCTGTGGCAAAGGGAACGTAGTGTCAATATACTCCGTTCTCAAGATTGCCCGACCGACCAATTTACACAAAAAATCCACCACTTAACAGGCAATGCTTCCAGAATTCGGCTCAAAGTGGGGAGCGAAGTGTCTCGACACTAAGCTCCCTATGCCTACCCTGTTGCATGCGGGATACAACGTGAAGCTGAAAAAAAAGTATTTTCAAATATTCTCACTTATTGTTCTTTTTTCTCTTAAAATATTTTAGTATTTAGCATAATTGTCAAATACCTTATTTCATAAACCGTTTAATATTTGATTTTTTTGTGGTATCACAGTGTTTTTAATATCAAATCCAACGCTGTTTTAATGTAAATGTGTTCATTATTATTTTAATATTAATTTAAAATTAATAATTATAATAAATATTAACATAATATTCACATAGCGAATTAAATGATGAGATCCTTTAGACATGTTTATGTTTATTGTTTTGTAGATGCAAGATGTCACTCTCCTCATTAACATTAATTTGAGACTGACTGAAAACGCGACGGTTGTGGGTTCGATTTTCAATCCAGAAAATGAGTTATTTTTATTTCCTTGATCTCACAAAACAAAACTTAACACGGCGAAGAGTTCCGTCACAGAGTACGGAGTGTCTAAGCATCATATTTTTTCTTGCTGTTATTCAAAAATCGAATAGGTAATTTTAATCAAAACAAGAAGTTACATGCTATATTTTTTAACGTCACATAAATTACCATCAGCTCACTAAGAAACTCAGCATTGTGAAAATTTTGTTTCCATAATTATAGATATTTTCTTTGTCGAACAACACAAGTCACAACCACAGCGTTTATTATAGTAGCACGCTGGTGCCCCTGCGCCACCACTGACGTCCTCTCATTTATTTATAAGATATATACTAGAGACTCAAACGCGGCTTCGCTCGCTTTAGCTTATTTGTATATTATATCTAAAAGAATAATATTTTAATTTATATATTTTTATGAATAAAAAATATCCATTGTCCTTTCTAATACCTCTAAAAATGCTTATAAAGTTTCATTATAATCGGTTGAGCAGTTTTAGCGTGAAAGCGTAACAAAAAAACTTACATTCACATTATAATATCATAGTAATAATATAAAACTTTATTTAAAAAAAATATATATAGTTTATTACAATATAAAAAAAATGTTAATATTTGCTTTACTGAATAGACAAAGGTGACAACTAGTTCTATTTATAATTGAATGCTACACTACATTGTATCTAGTTTTTTAAACAGATACAGGACTGACGCGAATGCAAACTCAGACTTATAAATAAATGGCGCCAATAGCGTCCGTAAACGATTCAATAAAAAAAACGAACTATACACCTAACTGTTACGATAGTGAAGCCGAAATAATAAATAATTAGTAGTAAATATATAATAAATATATCAGCTTCACGCTGTATCTCGCACACAGCAAGGTAGGCAGAGAGAACCTAGTTAAGACACTGTGTTCCCCACTTTCTGCCGAATTCTGGAGGCATTGTGTGTTGAGTGGCAGAACTCAACGCCGCGCTTTGCCTTGACATCAGAGCGAAGAAATAGAAATATACATTTAAATAAATACATAAATAATAAACATAAAAATAATAATAAAATTGCAGTCACTTTTGCACTCACATGATTAAAAAGAAATCTTAATAAAGGAAATTTAAGAAGTATTTCATAATTTATGCAAGATGAATTAATTAAGAGGTATTAGTAATAAAAATATTTTTGTTTACGCATATGTACGAGTATGTGGCAATTAATATGCTAACTAAAAAAAACATAGCATCCGGTGTTTTCCCGTTTTTACTGTTTTTTAAAGTAATGACAATATAAATAAATTATGTTTTAATTTTAGAAAATGATTTTTTATTACTCAAATTTAAAAAAACAGCAACAGGTTTTTTTTGAGTTTTATCCTGTATTTTGCATATAAAAGAGTAACACGCACCGCCCAATTTTTAAGACATTTTGTGGTGAAGCTCATCATCGTAGTTTACCTTGTTGCCAGGGCAGCGAAATGAATAACTTCATCACCACAAGCGTCGCGTCTACAGTCAGACGACGATCTCTACTATAATTTATATGTTAATTTTAACATTATATATCTAAATAACATTATTCAAAGAGAATCTTAATAATTTCAGATAACAATGGCAAGCAGTTCATAGAAGAAGTGGTGGTGGAATCAGTCCTGCACGTCAAGAGTCCTTCAGCGAACAGGCAAGCGAGGACTAACACTCGAACCATGAGTACTAACTTACAAGACGGTAGTCGCGTCGTAGCGAAGACTTATTAGAAGTTATCTTGTTATTTTTGTATATATGTATATATAAAAATTAAAATTAAATTAGCTTCACGCTGTATCCCGCACACAGCAGGGTAGGCAGAGGGAACCTAGTGTTAAGACACTCCGTTCCCCACTTTCTGCCGAATTCTGGAGGCATTGCGTGTTGAGTGGCAGAACTCAACGCCGCATAATATAAGTATATATGTATGTATATATTTATAAAAATAAATATACATTTACAGTACTTTTATATTTTATATATATTTTATAATATATACGTATCCTATCCTTATTTCAATTTGCTATATCCTTTTTCCTTTTGCCTAGCAGTGATTGTTGCCTATTTAAACAACACAGTCGCTTTTGTACAAACAAGAATATTAATATTATTTTTATTATATTTTGTGTATAATAAAGAGTTTTAATTATTATAGACGCGTGTATGTTTTATACATATAATATATTATGTTTTTTTATTTTACAAATATAATGTATATTACTCAACAGTATATAAAGATTATTTTGTAGATATAAACTTTATTTAATAAGGATATTTTATGAACGTACTCTATTTTAGTAAATTGTGTATATTATGTCTATTGTATTAAATATAAGTTTGTCTTAATAAAATATTACTGTGCAAATAAATAGATCATTATAACACACATTTAGTTTTAACATAACATATTTTAATAAAAAAAGTAGGGGATTTTTTATCAACGTTCAAAAATGTTGTATTAAAGTCAATTCAAATTACTATAAAACTTAATTTTGAAAAAAGCGATATTTTAATAATATTAAGTTCCCAAGTTCCCTCTGCCTACCTTGTTATAGGCGGGATACAGCCTGTAGCTAAAAAAATCTTATATCAAAAAACAGTGTCTCAACACTAAAGTGCCCATACAGTGCTTTATACGGAACAAAGCGTATAAAAATATAATTTATTTTATGTGTTACGATAATATATATATTTCTTAAATTTTAAAATCAACTTCACGCTGTATCCCGCGCACAGCAGGGTAGGCAGAGGGAACCTAGTGTTAAGACAATCCGTTCCCCACTTTCTGCCGAATTCTGGAAGCATTGCGTGTTGAGTGGCAGAATTCAACGCCGCGCTTTGCCTCGACACCAGAGCGAAGAAATGGAAATATAAATTTAAGTAAATATTTCATCTCCTCGAGTAGGGATCGAACCCACAATCAGTAGGTTTTACAGTCACACTTTGTGCCCCTGCGCCACGGCAATATATATATGCGCCATATATATATTTTTATCAATACAAAAGTAGAATAAGATTATTCTGTTGAAAATTTCCAAAAATATTCGTAGCTTGATCTATTTTTTCTTAGCTCGACTGCTCGAACTCGTTTTAATTAAACTAGAACAATAAAATATATTTATGAACCTATTAAATATTATATATATATATATATATATATATATATATATATATATATATATATATATATATATATATATATATATATATATATATATATATTAATATAGATATAAATTAATTAAATTGTAAATTATAAACAGGTTAATTGTTATAATAATTTGAACTATTTTATTGGTTTTAATTTTAATGTATATGTTTCTTTTCATTTAAATACCTATGTTAATAAAAAATATTATTTATATCGGTAGTTAAAATAAAAGAAAGAGTTTCTTTTTGAGGCCAGCACAGCGTTAGACTGTGATCGCGACGGCTGCAGGTTTGATTCCCACTGGGGGAAAGTACGATTTATTAATAAGGCAAAGCCCTTGTTGGTCTCCGCCACTCAACACGAAATTTTTAA
The DNA here is from genome assembly GCA_021202915.1 of Heliconius himera. Classification (NCBI taxonomy): domain Eukaryota; kingdom Metazoa; phylum Arthropoda; class Insecta; order Lepidoptera; family Nymphalidae; genus Heliconius; species Heliconius himera. The sequence continues at coordinate 312,076 of JAJHJA010000133.1, read as the reverse complement.
AATAGGACGGAAAATGAGCAACGAAGTTCACTACATTCCCACTGCTTACTCTGATTTATAAGGGAGAGCGTGATGAAAAAAACAATATTTGGTCACGATAAGTTTTAAACGTATTGAGAATGTCAAAATATGACAAGCGTTTCCCTAATTCCTATTGAATTTTTGAGTCGCGAAAGTGTTTCGAAAAGCGTAACTTAACGCCCTGCGCACTCGCTTCTCGCTTACATTCAGACAACGTGTCCGAGCTACGACAAATTACTCTGTTTAATTAAATCAAAGTAAAAAAAAACATAACATAACATTTAAATTAAAAAATGGGTGACCTAGGGAACGCTACAAGAATTCAACACCTGTGCTTCTACGTTGTATATTTAAATAAAAACTTAATTTAAATATGTTTTTTTTTCAAATAGCCAAGGTTACATGAAATAATGACAAAGTTTATATCAGTATTGTTTTAGGCATTAAAGCGAGAATAATTTAACCATTTACTTAATAAAATAATTATACAATACAACTTTTTTATTTATTTCAGAAATCATCAATCAGAAATCAAATATTTTTTTTCATTAATAAAAAACAGATAACAAACATTCAGAAAATTTACAAATGAGTGGATAATTCATAGTCTGAATGTCGCCGACTTAGATTGTAAACCTGCTAATAGGCAAATCATTGTGAGAGAAAAAAAAGTTTTTTATTTTTTTCGTTAGCTTCTCACTCTGTATACATAGCAAGGTACAGCAGCAGGCACACTCCGTTCCATTCCATTTCCTTTTTTACATTTCCGAATATTAAAATATTTTCCATTTTTTGATTTATCTATTTAGTTCACAACTCGACACTCTGAACCAACGATGTGAAACCTATAGATTTGTCAATTGCAGTTGAATTTTTACGCATAGCTTTACGAATCTCCCACATATAGAGGACTGAGGAAGAAAATATTGAAAATATAAACCTCATACAGATGGGGCGGAAAAATGAAAATAATCTATACTAATATTATAAAACTGAAGAATTTATTTGTTTGAACGTGCTAGTCTCAGAAACTACCGATAGACAATTTTATCTAGGATTGTTACAGAATATACAAATTTATAAATTTCCTGCTGAAAGAAGATCTCGTAAATTATTAAATATTTAATTATTGTCGGCATGTGTGATGGATTAATAAAAGCAGCAAACCAATAGCTAATGGTATTCATAGAGCAAAACGCGTGCAAGCGCGACAATGAGATGCGCACGCGCAGCGAATAAGCTACCACGCAATTTAGGTATACATGGATGGATTTATAATATACTTGTATTATACTATATAAATACATTAAATAACTATTATTCTTTTATAATATATGTTTTTTATTGGTTATGCTTTGAAATCCCTTTTAGATGTTTTTTTCTATTATTATGTAAAAAGTGTTGGATTAGGTATAAAAGACCTAAAAAGGCCTAAGGCCTGAAAAAGTTTCAAAAGAGCTAAAATAAAAGAAAAAAAGCAGTATTAGGTAATTAGGGTTTTGACGATACACAATTTAAAACTCTCTACAATTTCTCAACTAACAAAGCTAAATTTGAACCCACTGTATAATCTGTGTTAAAATATATTTGAATACAATCAGCCGGCAAGCTGGAAGAATCACCACCGTTAGAGGCGCGCGCGCACCATCAACGATTACTTATTTCGTACGTATGCCTAGAATACGGTTACAGCTTCGGGGAACTTATTACATGGATTTTGATGCAAAACTTGTAACTGATTTGTTGTTATGCCGATTTTTTCCAGTCATACCTTAAATGATGAGGCCGTAGCTGCTATTTTATGACTTTGTTGGAAAAAATACGTGCAAACGCGGGGAAATTAAAAATGTATGAAGTGGTTTTTTAAGTGAATTAATACTATTGTATTTTTTTAATTTTTGTGAACAAGTTTATATAAGGTAAAGATTTATTGACTATCGTTATTTAAGTAAGTGCCAACTATTGTGAGACGTTATTTTTATACTGTACCAAGATGTCCTTCGTTTCCCACTTTCCACTAAATTCTGGAGTCATTGTATGTTGAATAGCGGAATTTAACGCCGTACTTTGCCTCGTTACCAGAGAAATATGTATATTGAATCTTTCATTTTCTATCCATCGCATATGTTATAATATTATAAATTACAAAAAAAATGTGGAATATCCCAAATTAACGTTAATGGCTGTGAATTAAGAGCAAACATGCATATTGGCAAAATGCCTACTTTTAAAATTAAGGGGCTTTTAGTATAGTTTAGTAGCGCCCGCTTATTTGCACCCTTAGGGGTGAATTCTAAAAAAACCACGAAACACAATAAAATATTTTTAAGTCTGTAAGTCTGAATTTAATTTTTTATAAAAATCGGTGGCGATTTAAAAAAAAATCCATATAAACTGTCAACCTTTTATTTGAACCCTTAGGGGGTGAATTCTATAAAACACAATTGAAATGAAATATTTTTAAGAGTCTGAATTTCAACTTTTATAAAAATCGGTGCCGATTTAAAAATGTTTTCATATAAACTTTGAACCCCTATTTCATCCCTTTACTTTAGGGTTAAAATTTTTCAAAGTTCCTTCTCAGTGGATGTCCAGATTATGAAATAAACATCTGTCCAAATTTCACGTTTCTACGCATAGCGGTTACGGCTGTGCGTGCGTCTTACCTCAGTCAGTCGGGACGTATCCTTTTATATATATAGTTATTTAATATATTACATATGAGGGTAGGCCGTTCTCATCTCAAAATTTTAACGACTAAAAAATTAAGAAAAAATTGGTGGTTTCCACTTACAGGCAAAGTTATTCCAGAGGAAGATTTATGTATAAAATAAGAAAAATGTAAGCATCAATGACTTCGTAGTAAGTGAAAAAAAAAACAAATAAATTACAGTCACTGGTGGCAAACCAGATAGATCTGACGTTTCCGTAAACACGACACTAATAAAATACTTATTAGCCGCGATCACGAGATTTAGGATTTAAACAACAACATTAATAAAGCAAAAAACAAATTAAGATTTGTATGCAAAATTCGTTTTGCTGTCGTATTTTTTTTTATGACTTTAATTTAACGTCAGATATGCAGGAGTATCGATATGTGTTGTTTATACGATTATTGGATAAGTAGAAAGCACACAGTAAAACAACACGTGTGAGTGCAAACGCAACAGCAAAATTGTCGTCGCGGAAATATATACAAATATACACGTGGTCTAAAATTAATATTATCAAAGCATGACGTTGAGTTTTTATCTTAACCCCCCTTTCCACAGAGAAGACTCGTGCTAAGACACTCCCTTCTTTACTTCAACCAAGCTTGTTACAACCAATTAACTTAACTTAACTTAACTTAGCTTCACGCTTTATCCCTTGCGGGGTAGTCAGAGAGAACGGAGCGCCAAACGCTACGGTCTCTACATACCTCTTTCGCCTCGTCCACTGTCATCAACCTCTTCATACATGCCCTTCGGGGGGTCCTCATGCTTTTTACGTGACCTTCCTCCAGTATCTTTGATACTGTGTTTTCGAAGGTCAACCGAGGTCTCCCCCTACCTCTCTTACCGCTCACTTTTCCATCATAAATCTTTTTTGCCATTCTTTCATCACTCATTCGTTCGACGTGCCCAAACCAGCTGAGCACGTTCTTCTTCATTCTCACCGTGACATCCTCGCTAGTACCTGCCATTCTGTGTACCTCTTCATTGCGGATTCGATCAGCTAAGCTGACTCCGCATATCCTACGAAGAGATCGCATCTCCACAGCATTCATCTTTCTTTCATTCTTCTTCTGTAATACCCACGTTTCGCTGCTGTATAACAGAGTCGGTACCAAAACTGCATTGTGTACGGCCAAACGCGCAGCTGTGCTGACGTTTCGCCGTCTCATCAATGCAGCTAAGGCTCCGTTAACCTTGTTACCGGCAGCAATACGCCTTTCCACATCCATCTCGTATCTTCCATCTCTACTGAACATACTTCCCAAGTATACCACTTCATTCACTTGTTCTAATATCATACTATTTACACTGATCTTGCATTCCGTCCTTTCTTCATCTCTTTCAAAAATCAGAACCTTTGTCTTATTCACATTGAGGCTTAGACCATTATATTCACACCCTTCTTTCAGAGTGGTGACCAATGCCTGCAACTCGCATTCTGATGATGCAATAAGCACTGCATCATCTGCGTACAGCAGGCAATTCACATTCAGGTCACCTACTTTCACTCCCATATCACTTGTTTCACTCCTTGGAGACAGCTATCCAAATACAAATTGAACAACCAAGCTGACATGGCGCAACCTTGTTTAACACCCGATCGGATGTCAAACCAGGGCGACATGCCAGCTCCTACTCGCACGCAGGCTGAGTGATCTCTGTAAAGAGACTTTACAGCCTGCAGCAAGGGTCCGCTCACATTGTACCGGGGTAGTATCTCCCATAATTTCGCTCTAACAACTCTGTCAAACGCCTTTTCCAAGTCCACAAAAGCACAGAAAACTTTTTGGTTAACGGCCAAAAATTTTTCCGTGATCATGCGGAGGGAAAAGATCTGATCCATACACCCTCTTCCAGGTCTAAAGCCCCCTTGGGCCTCCCACAACAACCTTTCAGATCTCTCCTGCATTCTTCTCGCTAAAACTTTAGCATAAACTTTACTACCTAAGCTAATCAAACTGATAGCCCTATGGCTTGCGCAGTCTATCTGTGAACCTTTGCCTTTATACAAAGGCACGATGACCGCACCTCGCCAATCGTCTGGGACCTCCCCTGATTTCCAGCACAAATTGCACAAAAACCAGAACAAGTCCAAGACGCGTGGCCCACCATATTTGATCATCTCGGCAGTAACTCCATCTGCTCCCGCTGACTTACCACATTTCAGACTTCGTATTGCACTCTCAACTTCTTTTACACTGATTTCGCCATCAGCTACATCAAGACTCAGCGTTTCGCTGCTACTTGAGACTGAGGCGTCATCACATTCATACATCTCCTTGTAGAATTCCGCCCATCGCTGCAAAACGTGTGGTTGTTCTGTTAGAATTTCACCGTCCTTCGAAAGCACCCCTTTCATTCTACAGGCTAACGAGCAACCTCGAGAAACACTAACTTCTCTCCAGAAAAGCTTCGTATTTTCCTTGAAGTTGTTCGTTAACCTTTCATCTCTTTCATTCTCTGCCTTTTCACGCTTCATCTTGATCAGTACTTTCGTCTGGTGCTTTTGCAGCTTATACTCTTTCTTTTTTATCTCTCTCATACTTTTATCTTTACCAGAGGCTTTATAGTCCTGCCATGCCTTCTTCTTTCTTTCTACTGCATCTTGCACTTCATCATCCCACCATTCATCACGCTTTTTGCTAAAGCCCCTTTTACCTTTACCACATACCCCTATCGCTGCTTCCTTCATACAATCCCTAAGGTTCTGCCAGCATACTTCAATATTTCCATTTCCAGATTCACTGCTGTCTAGCTTAACAACCAATTCATTTCAATAAAACAGTTATGTTACAATAAACGAATATTTCGTATTGGTAAAACTTTTTTATTTATGAGCCGCTTAAAACACACGCTAAATGTTGAGGGAAGTTTACCAAAATACTATAATGAAAAATGTATTTAAATTAGTCTTCACGAACGCATAGACAAATATATAAAAATATAAAAAATCATTGTTTCAGGTTAATTCTTTTTCACATTAATTTACTATAAATATAGATATATTATGAAATTTAAATTATATGTTAAATAAGTTAGACTAGCATTAAAACTGTCATTGTGCCACCATAGTGTATGATGTGACGCCTTAAAATTATATGTATTTAATTTTGTTTTTGATAAATTTTGTTCATAAATAAATATAACAATTATTGTTATCCAAATAAATAAATAAATACAATATTCTAACGATGTTCTCACTGCTTTCAAAACAATAATTTTGTTATATAAATCATGTTCGACAACAAATAAATTCTTTATACAGATATCTAGTATTAAAACGTATGTACACATAGCAATTCTATATTTTAATTTATGTCTTCATTGATAACTTATAATTAACATGCGTGTGGTGTTATTCGAATTTTTATTGTTATACAAAGAAATAAATTCCAAAAGAGCAGCTGCAGCATGATTATCGAATATAAATCCTAAGCAAGGTCGTATCTAAATTCAAATTTAAAAAGTACTCGTTTACGAATCGTCCCATAAATTGTAAGTAGACAATGGGTCTGCTACAGGCAATTAGGTAATGAATATTTCATAGGTTTTTTTTTAAATAATTTGGTTGAAACGCGCAGGTGTTTTAATGCTTTTTTGAATGAATTTAAATGTATAACAATAATTATAAATAAGTAAATCACAATGGTAGTCCAATTGCAATATATTTACCAGTTTTTGTTCATATTGCGCTTTTTTATACTTCATTTCGCTTGTCAAGTGTAACTTAGTTAAAAGATAACTTTATAAAATCGTTACATTCAATTTAACTATCTTACAAAAGGCTAAAAAAGTTAACATATTATACGTACAGGCAAACACACAGTTTATATTTAATTAATTGTCTTAGGTTTTAAATTCTAAAACCAAATCTAAATTCTAAATTCTCGATACAACACATACCCCCAGCAATCGTCTTTCTGATATATTATCCATGCTTAGATAGTCTTCTTACATGAGTTCTTTGATTTAATTTTGAAACCTCAGAATAACTTCACACCGCATAAAATATATGTCATCCATCCATCGTTTAGCATTTAAAATCATATATTATAAAAAAGAGGATTTTACTTTCATTTCAAGTCTATCATTATTCAATGATTTTTTAACTAAACAGAGTGATATACATACATACATACCTTAAGCCTATATCACTTACCTTAAGCCTTGCTCTGGTCATCTTATTGAACATAAAAAATAACATTATTATTCTATCAGGTGCGGAAACCTCCATACTTCCACCTCGGTATTCCCATGCGTCCAAAAATTACAAACAAAACCATCGTAAGTAAGGAAGTTATGAGTCGACAATGATATAATCGATCACATGCGTCATAGTTTAGCCAGACATGTATTGATAGTGTCATACATATTCGATATATAGGATAGGGTCCTGGATTTTTTTAAAATTTAACATGTAAAATTAAAATTTTAGGGAGCCAGTTTCTTAAGTGGCGTCTTGGCAAGAATTGTACAACGTTATAGGCATTTTTGTTAAAAGAATCTATTGGCACAGGCACAGTGTCACAGGTCGCTCTTACAGTGTGACTATAGAAGTAACCGGTTGTGGGTGCGATTCCCACTCGAGGAAATGAAATATTTAACATTCTCAATTTTCATTGAATATTTTCATGTCTTCGATCTGATGTCGAGGTAAAGTGCGGCGTTGAGTTAACAAGCATACCTCCAGAGTTCAGCGGAAAATGGGAAGCTTATATGATACTTGGCCTGGAAGTATATAACCCCATAGGTTTTGGTTCATACAAAATGCAGCAAAATCGATGCATAAATGCTCGTATCTTAGCGTTGCGTTAGCGACGCTTGAAGAACCATAGACCTAAATATTTGATATTAATTTTAGATTGATATCTCCGCGCTATCTAGAGATAGTCTAGACAGACGGACATACCGACAACAAAGTTATCCTATAAAGGTTCTTTTTTACTTTTTGAGGTACGGAACCCAAAAAATATGAATTTCCATATTGTTTTGTCTATTTTGACAATATAGTCATACTATCAGAAACGTTAGAAACAATACAGTAACATTTCCACTCACATGTGCACCATGTTCTCAACCAAAACGACCAATAAAGAGGTACTTTGTCTGCACCGACGCGCGCACGGTACGGAGATAATTCTGAAAAATATACACACAATATGCTAATAACGAACTAAAACGTGACAGATTTGTTTGAGATTCAAAAAGACTTACAGTATTAGACCTACGACAGGTTATACGAAATCGACATGTTACAATAAGTTACGGCTTATAGTTGTGAATACTAAGTCGATACGTCTATATTATTGAATTTTAAATACGTAGAAGTCATTTTAGTTTGGTTATCTTTTTTGCATATTACATGTTAAGCGTGGATCGTGGTTTTTAGTCTGTTGGCTGCTTCCTTTTACGGCGGCTTTTGATAATTGTTTGAATCAGTCACTTCGTGAATAAATACCAGCCGTGGTGTGTGACTGTAAATGCGACACGTTACGGTTTCGATTCCCACTCGAGAAAATAAAATATTTAATATTTTAATTTCTTCTCTTTGGTATCAAGGCGAAGCGTGGCGTTAAGTTGCCGTCACTTTGCTACACGCATTGCCTCCAGATTTCGGCGAAAAGTGGGAAGAGGAGTGTCTTAACACTAGCTTCCATCTGCCTATCTTGCTACATGCGGGATACATCATGAAGCTGGAAATACCCAAAATCTGAGAAACGCCTATATTTTGAACATAAATATTGCATCGAGTGAAATTTTACCCATATAGTATGCCGTCTTGACGCAGCAATACAACGTATCACAGTTAACGTCTTAATTTTGGGGTCAATTTCTAAGCTCAAAGGAATTAAATATTTTCATTTCTTCGTCCTGGTAACGAGTGTGGTGTTGAAAAAATGATTAAAAAACCAATTGTTAGACTTTTGAATAACTAACTAAACATATGTATTCTATAAACTCTCTATACAATTATATGATTTTATTTTACCCAATATTGCCCCAGTGCTAATTGTAAATGCATACAGCAGCTTCAATAGATATAAATCATAACACGTAAATTGATAAAACTCAAATTAAAATGCAGTCGAGAGATCTACTTGGTAATCAAAACATATTCGCAGATTTTGATAAAACTTTATAACAATAAGATTTAAGGCCAGGAAACCAAGCTGTGGATCAGTAGGGATACCAGCAAAAAATTACACTAGATACAAATTGAAAATACTATACAGTATCTCATATCAACGCGATCCACGTTTTGATCTTTGATTTTGACAAGTTTGTTCGTGAACTTAAACTTCGTCACGAACTAGCATTACATGATTTATTTATATGATTATGGAACAATCAACTAATGTTACCATTGAATATGTTTTAATAGGACATGAAACTGGTAGAATAAATAATTTAAATTTAATTATATTGTATATAAAAACACTTAAACTACTACTAAACTAAACTTAAACTACTACTAACACTGTAGTTCTTTAGGGTTAAAAAACGGTTATAGGGTCACTTTGTTGTCAATCTGTCCGCTGCCTTGAGATCGCATGGAGGTATCAAGCTGAAATTAATAAAATATATTAAATTCTTTGTTTACTAGGAGCACGGAAAAAAAATCAAGCTTCTATGTCAACGCAATCAAAAGATACGAGCATCACATTTCGTAAAAAAATCGTTATAAACTTGTATAAATATTTGGTACTTAATTTCATACAAAATGAGCGTATTACTTATATTATTAAGTTTATCAAATTGGTACGGAGACGTCGGTAGACAAGTCCGACTTGCATTTAACTGGTTTTTTTAGTTCTAATATGTTTTAAATCTCTCTGTGGAAGCCCTCTCTAGGCGTTGTTTCGTCTTCACATCCAAACGTGATCGGATCACATTTGATCTCTTACATGGGTATAAATTCAACATCTTTTTCTCTCACGCTCTTCTGAACTTTGCTGAAGTGGCATAATAAACGTCTTGCTACTAGAACTATTTAGAAATACTAAATTGCTCATTCGCCCGATAAGGAGTCGAACCCATAATAGTCAAACGCTGAGCTGCTGCACCACGATGGCTTTTAAAAATTCGATACATTACAAAATCATTTATTTTTCCGTTTATTTAACTTGATTCACGTATTGATCCAGAAGCAAATAATAGCAATATCGATTGCATCGATCGTAACCTTAGGCACGTCCCCACATGTCGAATAGGAGCTACATGTTAATGTACGCAAGCTTACATCGGGTACAAAGAACAGGAAAACAACTGATTTACCCACCAACGACACGTGGTACAAGAGCAGTACAATACTGAATATTAAAATCTGCTTAAATATTTATATAGCTCTATCATTTGTTTCGGGCTTGAGTTCAGAGTGGACAAAGCGCAGCGTTGAGTACCACCAATAAACACGGGCGGAAACTGAAGAATGGAATGCTAGCTAGGTTACCTCTGCCCGCATAACGGGCAAAGTATGAGGGCTACAGCGTGAAGCTAAAGACATATAAGTAAATTGAGTGGCGGAATTCACTCCAAAACTTGCAATCTGCTTAACTATTATATAATATTGCTGAGCAGATGTTGTACTAACAATTAATATTACGAGTGCCACGAACGCTACATCTTAAATCTAGCTGTTTACGAGATCCCGCATTTTAAGATGAACAACTCATAATAAACGAACAAACAGCAAAAGTGTTCTTTATTTAACAGGTAACAAAACATATAATTACAAACAAGTAGTGGCAACAACAGCAAACAACAAGAACAACAACTATTACAAATACTACTGTTACTTTCACAACTTAGAAACAATTTATACATATATAGATTGTACGTCTACATAAGAATGGGTATAGGCTTAGGGGTCCGTGACCACTCCAGAATGGTCGTGTGCCCAATTTTATTCAAACTCCATCAAGTTTGCTAACAATAAATTAGCCCTGCACAATAAAAAAAGTCAGCGGTGCGCAGGAGAGGTACACAGAATGGCAGTTACAAGCGAAGATGTCATGGTGAGAATGAAGAAGAACGTGCTCAGCTGTTTTGGGCACGTCGAACGAATGAGTGATGAAAATATGGCAAAAAAGATTTATGATGGAAAAGTGACTGGTAATAGAGATATGGGGAGACCTAAAGAGGTGTGTAGAGACCGTAGCGTTTGTCGCTTCGTTCTCTCTGACTACCCCGCTAGAGATAAAGCGTGAAGCTAGTATAGTATAATATAGAACAATAAAAAAAACCCTTATACAAACCTTTACTTGAAACCCTTTTTAGGGTTCCGTACCTTTTAAGGAAAATCGGAAAGTTCATTTTAGAAACGCTTGGAGATATCAAGTCGAATTCAAAACATATACTCAGATCTGTGCCGTGTGATCCCGGCCTAGAATAGGATGTGTGTAGAATCATCCTGGTGCTGGTGGTGTCGTAAGAGGCGACTAAAGTACGTGTGGCAGAGTCATGTCGCCAGCTATAGCAACACGCATTGGCATCATTACCACCCCCGGTATTTAAAACCGGCGTTAAGTAGTGGCTTTATGCCACTGCGTTTCGTATCAGGTAATGCCGGGCTCCGGCCTACCTACCTACCCACCTTGTCGACCGGCAACGAACGTGTAGCATAAAAAAAAGATCTACGGCTCCAGGATTTCTAAAAAAAAACGTAATTCTACATTTACTTAAAAAAAGAAACACCCGTTTATATCGCAAAAAACTCGAGACTTCCAATTTTATACGAAACCCTCGGTGGGCAAGCCCGACTCGCGCTTGTCTAGTTTTTTTGTATATAAAGTTCCTCCTGGAAAATATCAACATCTAGATAACTCCCCGTACATAAGTACACACATAGGTAGGTACTGATATTTTTAAATGGAATAAATGGCATTTCTCATTCATTATTTTTCACAGTGAGCTTGACGTCAATTTCTTTTGAATATTGAATAGTTAGTTACACATTTGGATTTTTGAATAGAATTCAATGGCTACTGTTGTGCCGACACGATAAAACGAACATCATCCTGACGTAATTTACTTAGAACAGTCTACGTGAATTTTAACAATCGCTTTATTTTTGTCTATTAGAAGAACATACGTTGAATAAGTCACGTAAGCCTTTTACATACACAAATACCTTGCATTTAGATATAGAAATATTTCAATTTACAAAAAGTAGGATAACAATATTTGAGAGCGTCGTGGCGCAGCGGCACTGCGCCTGATCTATAAACGCAACGGTTGTTGGATCTATTCCCACCGGGAAAAGACAATCAGTTACTATTCTCAACACAACGTCTTCAAAATTGGACAGAGAAAAAAATGAGAAAAAAGTGTCATAACGCTAGGTTCCATCTACTGTAGTGTTATATATAAGGGATACAGCATGAAGATAAAGATCGAATAATATAAATACAGCTACAACAGGTATATACAAATATAGGTGGAAGAGAAAGAAGAGAGAGAGGTCATAAAGTAATTTGTAAAGAGTTATCTTGGATGGCATAAGGTAACCTAATAAATTAGATAAAATATTAAATTAAAAATCAATTCACGCTGTATCCCACAAGTAGCAGGGTAGGCAGAGGGAACCTCCTCATATCAAATTTCCACTTGAGGAAATGAAATAGATAATTAACATTTTCATTTGCTCGCTGTGATAACGAGGCAAAGCGCAACGTTGAGTTCCGCAACTCAATACGCAATGCCTCCAGAATTCGGCGTAAAGTGGGGACACGGAAGTGTCTTCACAATAAATTTCCAGGTTCCCTCTGAATATCCTGCTATGTGCAGGATACAGTGTGAGGCTTAAAATACAAATATTTTTATCGGTAAAATCGAACCTACGAAATCTGTCTTAACAGTCCAAATCCCAACCTTCTTGATAGAAAAAGAACATCAGAATACATTCACTGTGCATTAAATAGCCAAATTTTAAAACGTGCTGATCTAATCTCACTATAGATAACACCAATGACTTTCAAATCGTACATAGTAAATAGGCTACAGTGTAGCTGTATAGTGTACTAACTTTACCCTGCGGCTTCGTCTCATTGGTTAAATGAAAATATTGGTGTATGGCACATACTATGTGCCCAATGTAACTCTAAAGTTTCGTTAATGAAATTAAAAAAAAAACGCAATTTTTTATACGCTTCACGCTCGATGTCTCTCTAGTGTTAAGACACTCTGTTCCCCACGCACCGAGTGGCCGAACTCAATGCCGTGCTTTGTCTTTAACGTGATGTAATTAATATAACTTATAGTCTTCCTTGATAAATGGGTAAACCAACAAAAAGAACAATTCGAACTAGTAGTTCCTGAGATTAGCGACTTCAACCAAACAGACTCTTCAGCTTTTTAATATTAGTATAGTAGATACACTATGCAATGTTTAGCAAAACTTAACGGTGGTTCACGGAGGTCCTTGCACTTCTTAAGTTATCAAACTATCTTGATAGTATCGGCTGTGACAGCCGCGGCGCAGGCTGAATGTCTACCGAGCACAGAGGCAATGTATGCACAAACTTCTTGGAATTCTTTCATTATATAAATAAATGCTCTGATTTATTTGTACTGTTTCATTTGTTATCTGTTTTATGCACGTACTGTGTTTCGAGTGCAGTCTCCATTTTTTTTGGATATTTTTTTAGGTGTATCGTTTTTTTAGCGGCCAAAGATTATTTTTTAATTTAAATTTATGGTTTTTAAATGAATATATGTATTATTAAGTATTGCATGTCCAATTAAAAGTATTTGTTACTCGTCAGTAACTTTGATTGCATGGACTTTAAGACGTAAAAATAGAAAATGTCGTTCCTACTAAAATAAAATCCTCTTATAGGGCTTCCCTAAAGTTCAATCTTTCCACAAGACAAATTACAAGCTTTTAAATCCATTAGTGTTGTCCGTGCGTCATACGGATGCATTATTTTATTTTAAAGAAATCTAAAATATACTTAAAATATTATTTTTTTAAGTTTTATAAATCAATAAACATATAAAAATCCAAATTCATATATTATTACAGAAATTCATGCAATACAAATAGTACAATGGCCGAGCGACTTCTTTGCCCTCTTGCCTCTATATGCGTATCCCTATTGTTTAATCTTGGTTTCCTATTGTTGACGATCGACTTGTAACTTCTTGGAATATCAATGTTCTACTTCAATCGTTTCCAGCATTTAGTGAGATTTTATAATATTTTAAAATAAATTATATAAATTTATTAGAAATTTATAAGTTAACCTTTAAAAAAATATTTTATTACTAAGTAAACGATAGACAGCGGACGATTTACTTTACTTGGAAAGTTAAAATGTTTTATAATGTTAAAATAACGAATGAAAAATATCTTGAAATTCCAATGGGAAGGGAAAATAATAGATTTTTATTTTACATTTTACACTGTCCACGAAAACAAAAATGTGGGCAACTATTAGTCTCATATAAAATAGAGTGATGCTTTTTCTGTTTTTATATTGAGAATAGTGACTTACCTTTCCGTACTTCGTGCTTAGTAAAAAATAATATCAAGACGAATGCGAAGGAATGCATATGAACAAATAAATACTAGACAACTAGACTACAATAACTTGATATATTGAATACTGATAAGTTCACGCTGCATACAATAAACAAAGCTTAGTGCTTAGAAGTCTACTACTACTAGTATATCACATAATCTCGATACATTAGGTATTCTGATCACTACAAATCCTAAAAATAATATTAACCTATTTATATGTATTATTTATATCTTAAAAAAATATTTTAAAAGTTGGTAGACGCTCAAAAAAGCTGAAAGACTCTGATTCTGATGAAGCTTAATTTAATTTTGACTTTTCATTTAATAAATAATAACTTATTCACCAGATCAACCACTAAACACACATAGTCCACAAGGATAAATAAGGGCAAAGACCTAGCCATCATAGTGCCATACCAGTACACGTTTAAGAAGACTGCATAAAACCGCATTACAATAAATCAAACTACTACGTGATCTCAATAAAGTTACCGAGATACGATCGGGTGGTCAAACAGACAGCAAATGACCAGGTGCTCATATAAATGTTTCCGGTAACATCAAAAGTACGTGGAAAAACGCAATTTTGAACATTATGACCCCTTAATCTTTTATGCTCTGTGATAAAATCTGGCGGTGGAAGAAAGAGTTGCTAAAAGCTTGGTAGCTGTGTCGTGATTGTAATAATAAGTTGAATAATTGTATTTGTTAGAATTCGCTTTGAATGGATCTTGTGGATTTGATGAATTTAGATTTAGAGTACAAGTTTTTTTATTTTTTTTCCTAAGTTTTTTAAGATTCCACACTTAGGAAAGAAAAATACTTTTTAGAAAACATTTTTAGTTGTTTTAGCTTAGTTGGTCAAAGCGCTTGGACGGTTTCAAAAAGGCATTTTCAAATTTTTATGTTTTTTAAGAAGTATTAATATTTCAAAAAATAATAATATAATATACTTTGGGTAGCGGAAATTTGTAAAAATCTCCCTACAGAGATACTAATAACATAAATAAGTTGAAACAAGCATATAAGAATTTCGACGTAGCTCGATGAAAACATATTGCTTATTTTTAAACATTTTTAAAGTGTTATTCCACACTTAGGAAAGAAAAATACTGCTATACTAAACGTATAAAAATTTGAACGCAGCAGGACTCGAACCCGCGCCTCCTGGAAACCGACCAGGCGCTCTGACCACTAAGCCATGCGTTCTCGCCAAGCTACGTCGAAATTTTTATACGCTTGTTACAACTTATTTATGTTGTTAGCAACTCTGTAGGGAGATTTTTACAAATTTCCGCTACCCAAAGATAATTACTAAGAATTATCGAGCAAGAGAGAAACAATTTTTTAAATATTTTTAAACATTTTTAAAGTGTTATTTATACGTTTTCTAAATAAGTATTTTTCTTTCCTAAGTGTGGAATAACACTTTAAAAATGTTTAAAGGTTAGATAGATAGATTTGTGGCATAAGTTTTAAAAATACATTTATGCTTACATTATAGACTTAGTTCCGTCGCTTATCGTCTAGTCTATCGAATGTGGCGGGAAGCGATAATGGAATGTTTCGTCACTATATATTCTCTGCCTCCCCTGCTATACGGAAAAATTAAAAAAATACTTGTTTCTTGCGAATAGAAACAATTAGAGACATTTATTTTATCAAAATACTTACATTTAAGTCCAATAAAATAGAAACCATTTAAAAATCAAGCCTGTTTTTCCACCTAGCCACCTAGCGTCTAGTGCCTAAGTCTAAAAGCTAGTAGTAGTATCTAATTCAGGAATAGAATGAATGAGTTACGAGTGAAAACACACACAGACACAGTATCTTGTCTGAAAATTGAGAGGTACATGTAAAACGGAGTGTCTTCACTCTAGGTTCCATTTGCCTACCCTGCTACACGAGGTAACAACGTTAAGATACAACAGCATAAAAAAGTAAAAAAAAAATATAAAGCTACAAAAGTTTCCTCAGTCATTACAATTTCTATGCACTCTTATCGTAAAGTTTCCTGGAATGGCATAATGCCGGCGCTACCGCGATAAATCTCTATGAATGAGTTGACAAGCCAACTATAGCTGTTTATATTATGCTACTGTTCATATCATACTATCTTAATCAACGTTAAGGAGCAGAAACTGCAAATAAATAATTATTTTATTAAAAAAAACTAAAAGAACCCAGTGAGGCAATCGTGGCCCAGCGGCACATCGTTTGACTGTAAGCGGGGCCCGTGGATTCGATCTTCGCGAAGCTCGAGCTCGGGGAATTAATAATCTTCATTTCCTTGTTCTGGTAACAAGCGAGGCGTTGTATTAACACCAGGTTTCCTCTGCCTACACTGCTATTATAAAAAAACTATTTTATCGCTTATCCCTATTTTCATGTACTTCGAATTACAAACTGTATAATCTTAATTCGAGAAGTTAACTAGTAACCCCTGAGGAGTTCCACTATTAAGGTACAGGCTCCTTCATAACCAACTTGATATTTAAATGCCAAGTTTCATGATGAACAATTAGGAAGGTATTACAAGTCCGTCAAGTTCAGCCTCCTGGATTGTCTCGAAATTTGGGCGGAAAGTGGGAAACAAAGTATCTTAACGTAAGGTTCACTCTGCCTATCCTGCTATTTGCGAGAAACAGCGTGAAGCAGTTTAGTTTTTTTTATATATATTATTATATTTTTATGCATCAAACGTTTCACGCTCTATCCTGTGGGATAAAATCACAGCCACAAGAACTTATGCATAAATTACTTTTAACATTGTTTATGTGAAAGAGGAAGACAGCCCGCCGGCGCCCGGACGGCCCACCCATTCAAGCCAATGTCAACGGATTTACACTTGTTTCAAATAAACACGTCATTTGGACATATTTATTTAAACTGTAATTTATTTATTTAAATGTTTCACCCAATTCAAATTTAGATGGCATCGGTTGTTTTCTTTTTTGATTTTTTTCTTAGCTACAAGGACCTTTAATTTTATGGTTCTTAATTTAAATCTAAAAATATTTAATTTAACACTTCAGCATTGTTTTAATACAAAAGAAAAAAATTATAATGTTACAAAATTTCATGATATAACCAATTTGGTCAAATTTGTTCGATTTTTATTTTATACAAAAAGAAAAAAAAATATATATATTTTAAAATTTCCATATAATATGATTATGGAAGAATAGAAATGCTATTCTTACATAATAACACATATAAAATACAAAACACAAACAATTATAAGCAAATAAATACTCTTTACTCTACGTGAAGGCGCTATTGGCAGTTCGACACTTGGCGACACCCTTCCATAATTTATTGGCGCTATCCACTTACTATTTCCCATATATTTTACATATCGATCGTGGAAATTATATAATATATAATATATGAAAATTTAACAATGTAAAACAATTTAATATAATGTACACAATTCTATTCAAATCTATAAAAGAAAACAGACTTTTAAAGGATTTATCAATAATATTCGGAAACGCAATGAGTCATATCCAAATAAACATAGAAACAAAGTTTATCACCAGATGTTAAGTATTCACCGTCTCTATGATGTCCAGTTCCCATAACGGTTGGAGAACACTGCCGAAACGAGTAATAATATTGTAGCATGCGCGGGCGCAGGCTTCATGTCCTGAATTCCAATTAGTTAGACCAGACAGGACTATATAACCTCGTCGTCTGCCGTCTCCCAACAATAGCTCGACAACTCTAGACCACTCAACACCCCTGAAAATAAGGGAACAAGTGCAAGTGCGAAAAATGAAGATTCTTTGCGTGCTCGTCCTAGCAAGTGCGTTGTGGGAAGCCAAAGGATATCCTTACGCTTATCCCTATTATGGAGCTAATGTAGATTCAAGTGAGTTTTTGGTTTTATAAAGTTTAAATAGATGCAGTTATTTAAATTAAACAAAATTTTATCAATATGATGTCGTATCAATTCTACTTCAAAGTATTAAATTTTGTTTCAAACTTTTTTCGACTTGAAATTTAAATAATCTTTTTGCATAAATTAGTGACTCTTATTGTTATATTTTATAATTACAACAACTGCTGCCCTATACAAAAAGAAGCAGGCATTATCTCAATGTTTCTCTTTCTTTTATATGTATTGTAAATAACGATATGTTACTGAGGTAACTGTTGTATGGACCACAGGCCTAATTGGTCAAATATAACTATTCTTGTTCATAATTAAAGACTCACAAGAATAAAAGAATTAAGATCAATCATAACAGCTTGTACATATTTAAGTATATTTAACTACGAGTTATTAAATTTTCGTATAAAATCATTGACGTTTCGGTATTTTAATAGGTTTAAAATCCTATCTTATTTTATTCTTTTTCCTACAGTATCTTACGGCTCAGTAGATAGCAGCCGTGGAGGTATGGCTTTAAGCCGTTATTATAACCCATACTATCCAAGCAGTGTAGGTGCAGGCATGGCTGCATTCATGTTCAAACCAGAAAATCAATATCGCCCTCAACCCAGCCAGTATTATTTACCTGACAGAAGACGCCAAGCTCAACCTGAATTAAATTACCAGCCACAGCAAAATGAAGTTTTCTATCCTCAAGTAATTGAACAATCTGAACCTTTGCCTGAACAACCAATTGTACCTGAACAGCCTGTTGCAGCAGAACAGCCTGTAGTTTTACCAGAGCTGCCTGTCGTCACCGAGCCAGCAGATATCCCAGAACCTACTGAAAAAACTGAATTAATCACATCTACACTTAAATCAGTCGTTGTACCTGAATTGGCTGAGCCTGAACCGGAATCTGAAGAAGTACCAAAACCAGCGCCTAAAAAACGTGTCACAAAGAGGAAGCAGGTAAAGAGGCCCGTTGATGACGACGAAGAGGAAATCGATGACTTTGCACCTCCAAGGATGCCAGCGGGTGCTTTCTTTCCTATGTTTTTCGGATGGGGCGGTAGGTCAGGTAACGGAGCTCCCAGCGGAGGCGCAACAGCAATCGCAAACGCCTTGAGCACAGGCCGAGGTGGTGTAGCTACCAGCCACGCGACAGCATACGGACCCCCGAAACAAGACTCTAAATTGTAAATGCAAGCAAAAAAAATGTAAATAATTTTACAACAATATTGATCTTCCACGCCATCTGGCGTATAAACTTTGTTCTAAGTTAAGTTCTTTGATAACTTGAGTCAAGTTCAAATATTTGTTGCCATAAGTTCCCCTTAGTTATAATAGATGGCGTAATACTCGATTATAAATGTTTTTTTTATTAATATATGTATAATATTAGTTGTTAAACAACATTTCGTTATATACATGTATTTAGAATATGTTTTATATACAGTTTTTGTTATAAACAATAAATTGAAATAATATATGGATGTTTTACTTGTAAGCCTTTATTATTAAATTAAATGATAAAATTATTGAAATAATAGATAAATATTAAAATTACTAACTTGAAAGTAAGTTCAATAAATTAATAATTTAATTTGGAGCACTTTTGAATTGTAACAACATATAAAAATTAGATAATATCTATACTAGATAATACAGATTCGGATGGCAGTTCTGTCGAGAAGATTTGGCGAGACACTTGGCAGTTGCTCTATTCTAATAATTTAAAAAAAAATGTTCATTTGGGACTTGTCTAGTGTTGTTCACATTCAAAACAGTCTGTTAACTACGCCCTGCCTTATGTTCGAGACATTGTGCGTTGATTAGTGGAACTCAACACGTTTCGTCTTGTACGCAAGTGAGAAACGAAAATAGTTAATTGTAGGGATGCCCGATGATCATCGATTTTCGATGATCATCGATGTTAGAAGATAAAATATCGATGTTTTAACATCGATATTGCATTAATAAAAACATCGTAACATCGATGTTGCATTAATGAAAACATCGTAACATCGATATTGCATTAATGAAAACATCGTAACATCGAAGTCAGTATTTCGATAATGTGTTTCACATTATTTTCTGAACTCTACCAAACTACGGGAAAAATCCTTTGTCTTTCAGTTGACAGTACTGCACACACCACAGACTAGACTAGTAACTACAAAGTTCGTAGTTGTTTATGAGTGAAGTGTGTGTCGTTTTATTGTGGGCCAAAAAAAATCTTTTTTAATTATAGTAAAAATATTGTTCTGGGCTCCAAAAAAATAGGTATGCTAAAAGTGCAGCTCTTAATTTTAATTCTTTCTAATAATTTCTTAATATATTAAGGGGTGTCTCATCGCGATTTTCGATTTCCCATATAAATAACAAGGAGAATTTTGTGTTTTTCATTTGAAATTTTGTTGCGATTAAACTAATAGTATCGATGTAAAAGCCAATATATATTCTTGTAGGCAATTAAACGATATACAAAAAGTCAAATATTTTTTTTTTGTTATTTTCACTCATTTAAAAATTATTCAAAGTTAAAGTTTACCAATTTATAAAAAAATTAAAGGCAAAAAAAAAGAGAAGAAAAAACAAAACATCGATGTTAGCTAACATCGATGTTGTTCTTTCGAATTTTATCGAACATCGATGTTACCTTAGCTTCGATGTTGACATCAATGTCAACATCGATGTTTTTCTAACATCGGGCATCCCTAGTTAATTGCCCCGAAATTGGGAATTAAACCCACAAAGATGACCTGTAAAGTCAGACTGGGCTGGCTGCGCCATGACGGCGTTCATAAATATTTATTGAACTTACATGATAAGAAACTGTTAGCATCAAGTCTAGTTCTTAACAAGCTCTTAGTAAATTTAAATTTGAATAAGATATACCAGTCTACATACATACCGGGCCGTCGTGGCGCAGTAGCACAAGCGTATGAATGTAAACGCGACGGTTGTGGGTTCGATTCTCACTCGGAGGAATGTATTATTATTTATTAATTATTTAATTTCTTCGCCCTTATAATAGGCCAAGCGCGGCGTTGAGTTTCACCACTCAACACGCAATGTTTGGAAAAGTTGTCGGAAAGTGGGGAACAGTGCCTTAACATTTCCCTCTGCCTACCATGATACATGCAGGATAGAGCGTGAAGGTAAAATAAATATGTACATAAAAGTTTAATAATTTTTTTAATTGATTTTTTTACATAAATCTAATCAGCTTTATATATATATGTATTCTCAATTATTATGAAAAAAAGAAAAACATTTTACACGAAGTTAAGAATGGTTGCGAGTAGGTGACCAGCAAGTCCACAAATAGTAATTATGCACATTTAAAAGAAAAAATTAAATAAATTTATTTACAATTTTTATAGTGGATTTAAAATATTATGGAAATATAATGAAAATGTTGACTATTGAATAAAATTTATTCAAATTTTATTTAAGCCTATATATTTATATTTAATAACAAATAATAACAATTATTAAATAACTAGCGGCCCGCCCACGGCTTCGCCCGCTTAAAATACATGATTATTGATTTAAGCAGAATTGATTGACAACTATAATAAAATAAAATAAATAAATAAATCAGCTTCACTCTGTATCCCGCACACAGCAGGGTAGGCAGAGGGAACCTAGTGTTAAGACACTCCGTTCCCCACTTTCTGCCCAATTCTGGAGGCATTGCGTGTTGAGTGGCAGAACTCAACGCCGCGCTTAACCTCGACATCAGAGCGAAGAAATGGAAATATAAATTTAAGTAAATATTTCATCTCCTCGAGTGGGGATCGAACCCACAACCAGTCGGTTTTGCAGTCACACCTCGTGCCGCTGCGCCACGACTGGCCTCACACCCTATAATAGAATGACAAACAAATATAAAGACAACATACAACAACATATATAATATAAAGACAACTATAATGACTTCTAATATGATTTTTTGTTACTTTAATCTGTAATATTCTATTATGATTTTTTACGACATTATCGTAACTTCTGTAAGAATTTTTGATTGTTTCGAACTAAAAAATATGACCAATGTCGATATTTGATATTCATTAAATATACATAAAGCTAATTATTTATTATATATATATATATATATATATATATATATATATATATATATATATATATATATATATAACATATATATATATATATATATATATATATATATATATATATATATATATATATATTACGTTCGTTCGTTCGTTATTTAAAATTTTTTTGTAACATTACGTTCTTTTTACCTATGTTATGTTTTTTAAAGCTCTGTTAAATGTGCTGATGTCACTTAATAATTGTACTGCTTCAGAAACAGTCTTAAATGTAAAATTATTAATTTGGTTATGGATTCATAATATTCTTTGTAAAATAACTGTAATGTTTGCATATTAACTCCTGTTTGCATATTATTAGATAAATGAATAATTGGTAAATATGTAGTTATTACAGAGTACACGTAGAAAGGTTGTTTTTAGGCATTTTTATATAGATTTATTTCAAACGAACGAACGAACCAAAAGATCTATGTATTTACTTGATATTTCTTTGAAGATCAAATCGTTCTTTATCTCTGTGTTGAATTAATTACGATTTAAACTTTACTGTTACGATTTATGAAGGTAATCTCTACTAACAATTCAATTTTGTTTACTTAAAACAAATAAATCAGCTTCACGCTGTATCCCGCACATAGCAGGGTAGGCAGAGGGAACCTAGTGTTAAGACACTCCGTTCCCCACTTTCTGCCGAATTCTGGAGGCATTGCTTGTTGAGTGGCAGAACTCAACGCCGCGCTTAACCTCGCCACCAGAACGAAGAAATGGAAATATAAATTTAAGTTAATATTTCATCTCCTCGAGTGGGGATCGAACCCACAACCAGTTGGTTTTACAGTCACACTTCTTGCCGCTGCGCCACGACTGGCCTTGTTTACTTTATTGTATAAAATATTGTATAATAGTACTTCAAAAATATATATTTTTATCAACATTCATATAATCAAGACGTTTCGAATGTCATTCTTTAGCCAGGGTCATACCAGCGCGATTTCTATATAACATTCGCTGGCAAGCTAATGCCTTGAGTTCATTCAAATGACGATAACTTTTTTTTTAATGAACCGATTTTGATGAACCAAACTTTAGAACCTAAATTGAGTTAAAACAAAGCAATTGGTGAAATTTTCAAGTAAATCGGTTCAGTAGTTTCAGAGAAAAATGCGGACAACAATATGTCGACAGACAGACAGACAGACAGACAGACAGACAAGAAATTCAAAAAAAATCTTTTTGCTTTCTATTAGTCTTTTTAAGTGTCCCTCTATCCATTTCTGTCAAAATTACTAAATGTACAGACAAAATATTTTTACTGTCTTATTATATATAGAGATAATTTTTATTTTATAAAATTTACTTATGACTAGCATCTGGCAAATTAAAGACAACAACAACAGTTCAGCTACATATCGTAGAGGCAATCATGGCGCAAAGGGATAGCGTAGGACTGCAAAGGCGCTAGTCGTGTATTTAATTCATATCCCACATGGAGAAACCGATTTTTTTATTTATTCGTTCTGAAAAGAGAGCACGGAATTAAGATCTGCCACTCACTTCGCAATATGTCGAATTCAGCTGAAAAGTTACGAACGGGTGCACAAAAGTGAACACTGTGTTATTCTCTGCCTCTATTAAATATAATAATAATTCAAAACAACAACAATATTTCTTTCTTTTAGGCATATTTCTAGGCACCATGTAGAGTTTTCACCCATCTGAGAAATATAATGTGTGTGTTAACGGTGGTCGCGGAGCGGAAACACAAGCGCGTGAATGAAAACGCGACGGTTGTGGCTTCGATTCCCATTCCGGGAATTATACACTTATAGTCAGAGGCTGGCCCACGACGGCTTCAATCTTATATGTAAATAACGGTCCTTATTATCTTAGCACACTGACATTACACAGACTATGGTAATTTATTAATACGAGAAATACAATACAAGAAATCCCACAAAGAGAGCATCACACTGAAAACACGATGATTGTGGATTCAAAATCTACTCAGAATTAAATAAATAATTAAAAAAAAAAATTAAATTAGCTTCACGCTGTATCCCGCACACAGCAGGGTAGGCAGAGGGAACCTAGTGTTAAGACACTCCGTTCCCCACTTTCTGCCGAATTCTGGAGGCATTGCGTGTTGAGTGGCAGAACTCAACGCCGCGCTTAACCTCGACACCAGAGCGAAGAAATGGAAATATAAATTTAAGTATATATTTCATCTCCTCGAGTGGGAATCGAACCCACAACCAGTCAGTTTTGCAGTCACACTTCGTGCCGCTGCGCCGCGACCGGCCTCATAAATATTTTTCTTGTAAGATATAACGCGGCGTTCACTTACAACCCTAATCACGCAACATCATGAATTCGAGCGGAAAGTGATTCAAAATTCTATGTGCCTATTTATGATTTATTTTACGTTGGATTTGTAATGGAAGGTAAACTAATCTTATTTGTGATAGAAACAAAAGTAACATTCCCAGTAAAATGCCAGAGACGTGTTAAAATAAAATATATTACACTAGCATATATTTGTAAAAGAAAGTAAAGTTTAAGACTTTATTTAAAGCATAATGTTTTAATTTTTAAAAGTTTTTGAAAATTGAAAAATATTCCTAATAAAAAAACAAAATTACTAAAAATGTGTGAAGAATAACAGAGTTGTTTAATACTAAGTTCCCTTTATTTGCTGCGTTAGTTACAAAAAAGCAAAAATGCAAAATTATAAAATTTCTCTCTTAAAATATTTATTAAATTGAATTTAGATCTTTAAATTTTGATTACATTGAAATCTCCTTTAAATAACATCATAACATGATATGATCCCCGCTATAAAACGAGAAAATAAATATTGAAATATATCTATTGATAATAACGGCACAGTGGTTTGAGTGTAAGCACGACCTTTGTTGGTTCGAACTCATCTCCTTCAATTCGCCCAAGGGGAAAATGAATTTAATGATGTTTATTTTCCCGCCCGGTTAGAAAGTACTTACTTGACTTCCGCCATTTAACACGCACTCTCTTGAATTCTGGTAGAAAGTAGAGAACCAAGTGTAATGGGACTAGGTTTTGTCCGTCTGACACTACATATTCTTGATACAAAGTAAAAGGGAAAAAACTATTTTATTCTTAAATACCTACATACAAATATTTTATGTGTCTTAGATGAAGCTTTTTATGACTTTTCAAATAGATACAAAAAGGATTTAATTATTTTACTGTGTAATTTTTATTTTTGTTATTTAATTAAGAACCAATTTAATTTGATTACATACGAAATTGGGATTTTTTTTTTCTCTATAAAAAATTGACTTACACAAGAAGTAATCTCTTAATTACTAGATTACTTCATATTCGTAGGTGTGATATTATACTTGAATATTTCGTTTTTATGTATTATAAATAAAATATCTTAGTTTTTGCATCCTTTACTAAAAATCTTGAATTATAAAACATCTTTTTTTATCATTCAGTTACGTCTCATAAAGGTCAATTATAACTATTAGATTTTATTTAACTTAGGTATATAAAACTAGAGACCCGCTCGAGGCGCGCGCTATTTAAACATAAATATTAAGGCAAGTTTAAAACTGTAAGCAAGTAGTGAAAACTGCATTTCAATAACTTGGGCCATTTTAAACATTTTTTTAAGTGTTCATCCACACTTACGAAGGAAAAATGCTTATTTAGAAAACGTATAAAAATTTGAACGTAGCGGGACTCGAACCCGCGTTGGGCGCAGGTGACTGTAAATGCAATAGTTTGTGGATTCGCACTCGGGGAAATGATATAATTGATAATGATATAATGAAATAATGATATTTTAATTTCTTGCTCTGGTGCAGAGGCGATGTGCGACGTTAAGTTCCACCATTTAACTAACAATGCCTGCAGCATTCGGCGGAAAGTGGAACACGAAAGTGTCTTAATGGGAACGGAGTGTCTTTGCAATAGATACCCAAACTCCCTCTGCTTGTTATAAGCCGGATACAATGTGAAACTGAAAAAAATCGACATAGAATTATAACGTCTGCAAAAAGTAACAACATATAAATACAGAATACATAAATATGTATGTAAATTCTAGATAATAAATACTATTACTTAATAAAGATAATACATAATTAATTAATCAATTAAATATTGATATATTATTTATTTTTAATATTCGTAATTATCATTTATTTACTTGAAGAGTAAGTGTCCGCTTATCACCAGGAAAATATGTGACGCGTGTGAAATTAATTGACAACATATTGATAAATTATGTATCTCTCTGGACCCCAAATATTTTCTTATATCTGGGAAAAGCCAGTGAGATAAAAATTAAAACAAAAAAATTGTGTAAATGCGCTGGTGGTGGCATCGTGAAAATGTTTTTTATTTATTATTTCACATTGTATTCCGCATCACCATATAGCTGGGTAGGCAGTGGGAACCTGGGAACCTGGAATCCTAGAGTTCAGACACTCCGTTTTCATTAAGAAACTTCCGATCCCCACTTTCCGTCGAATTCTGTTTAAAATATTGTCATTTCCCCATTCTTGTGTAAACAAAATATTTTAAATGCGCTGGTGGTGGCATAGTGAAAGTGTTTTTTTTTTTATTATTTCACATTGTATTCCGCATCACCATATAGCTGGGTAGGCAGAGGGAACCTGGGAACCTGGAATCCTAGAGTTCAGACACTCCGTTTACATTAAGAAACTTCCGATCCCCACTTTCCGTCGAATTCTGTTTAAAATATTGTCATTTCCCCATTCTTGTGTAAACAAAAGGGGGCAGTAAGTTCCACTATATCCAATGTGTCGGAACTGCGTTGAAAGTGGAGAATGGAGTTTTGACTTTGCTTGTCTGGTTCTCTATCATAATATTTTTCCACTTCTCAATTATAAACAAATAAATCTATTATTGCAATCAATTACAAGAATTTAAGAGGAAAGTGTTGATTTGATCGTGTTTTGTTATATTAATGGTGTTCGTAGAACATGTTACTGTTGTAAATACCAAGAATCTAGAATTGACCTTATTCGATATTGATTATAGACTCTATATGTAACATTATTTTGACAACATTTTAGGTAATTAGTATGCAGTTGTTCCTAAATGGGTCGTTCGTTCGTTCGTCGTAGTAGAGTTCACCTGCCCTAATTCTAACAGGAGGAATATTGACTAACTTGTACGTTAAAATCTTAGATGAATTCTCTTGATTAGATTTTTTGATTTTAAATAAAAAAATATTTATAATAATTTATAATATTCATAATAATTTAAAATTATCACCATGAAAGTAGGTTCGATTCCCACTCAGAGAAATGAAATATGTTTTCTGTTTATCTGATAACAAGAAAAAGTGCGGCGTAGAGTTCAGCCACTCAACTCAAAATCTTCCAAAAATTTGGACGCCAAATAGGTCCCCATGTTCCTAACACTAAGTTCCGCCTGAAAACTCGCTATTTGCTAAAGCTATGGAAGGTGGGAAGCGAATCTACAACCGTCGCGTTTACAATGCGACGCTATGCCGCTGTACAACAACTTGTTTCTATAAAATTTAGAAACATTGTATATAAAAAACCGTATTAAAAACCAATGCGATGTGATCCTATTAATCAATATTTGGAATATTTATTTTCCTGTTAGTTAAGTTTAAATCAATAAAATCCAGATGACATCACAGCAGTATCTAATAAATGCTCACGGATGTGGTGTTTTTTACGCGAGATGCACTTAGACATGTCACGACAGAAACGCATATATAGGCACAATGCTATTAAAATATAAATACTTGTTTTATTAAATTATAAAGCTGAATTTCAGTTTGTTTGGTTGAACGCCCCAATCTCAAGAAGTACTGATTCTAATTTAATTTAAAGTCTTTTAGTTTTGTATAGTCTATTTATAGAGGTAGACTATAGTCTAGTATCACATCTGGTTAATTGTTTACGTTTAAGCCACAGTACCTGCGGTCGGAATTACCTCCCACATTTAAAATGTAACAAGTTTCATACAAAACTCTTAATAATTGCAAAGTTATCGAAATATTAAATAATATGACTTTCTTGTTATTAATTTTATCAGTGGCCCATACATTTTTACATTTTAAGTAAATCTAACTTAAAAACTAAAAACAATTAATGTACCTACTGCCACGTAAAGGTGAACACTGCATGCGATATACGTAGACTGGCTGTGAACTATCGTGAAGCGGTAACGAGTACAAAGCCTGAATGAAAATATAAATAAATAATATTTCATTCCCCCGAGTGGGAAACCCAGAACCGCCGCGTTTCAATCACACGCTTGTGTAATTGCACCACGACGGCTTCAAGAAGATTTTTATCACATACAATAAAGATTTTTTATGGGTTTATGGTAAACCAATGTAAAACGTTTATGTTTATTTGAATTTATTTCTATAAATTCAAGCCTTGTCTTCTTAGCTGGCGTGGACCTCCACACCTGCTTATAGTTAGTTGTAAATGATGTGTACATCAATTATTTTTACAATGGATGTATTGCTTATATAACATTGAATGATATGTAAAGAGCTATGTAATATTTTTATTTATATGGATGAATGTGCAAATAATTGAAAAACTGAGTCCAGTCTTTATTATAATTTTATCTCATGCACACAATAAAAAAATATAAATATTTGGAGATTTGCCGTTTCAATAATAGGTTATAATGTAAAATCTTTTTAAATATTTAATATTAATAGTTTTTCTATGGAACAACTTTTAGGCCATCGTGGACAGCAAACGAAGTATGACTGTATACACTGTACAACGGTTGTAATTTTTATCTCCATTCAGTGCAATGATTATATTTAATTTATTAGCACGGCGCAATCGATTTTCGCATTGTACTACTCAACACGCCATGTTTCGAAAATCCGGCGGAGAGTGGAGAACGGAGTTTCTTTACACTTAATTCCCTCTGCCAAACTGCTATGTGGAGATAGAACGGGAGCTCCTTTTTTTGATGGAAGATCGACATTAGACATACATTATTAGATTATGATGCTATAATTATGAAATTAAACTTCTTTGCCTAAAGAATTAATTTACTTCTAATACTATTTTTTTAAACGTGTAAAAGTTTGAGCATAGCGGCGGATTTTAATTAATTTACTCTACCCAAAAATAATTCCTCAGATTTATCATTGGGCAAGAGAGACTGCTGAAAATATCAAATATTTTTAATATTTTTTAAGTGTTCAAAAAAACTATTTGCTAAGCTTGGAAAAAGCTAAAACAATATTAAGAATAAATATTGTATGCCATTTCCACTTAAATATCAATATATATTTTTACGAAAAGCCGGAAAATCCAACAGTTGCTCTATTAAAATACTTTACATTGTTTACAACACACAGTTACATATGTTTATAACACTTATTGGCTTCCCCATGTGATCATTAACAGCGTTTAATTCCACATATTTACTTTATTAATTATTATAGTAACTTCGAATAAAAATTATTTATTTGAATTTTAAAATAACAATATGGGGCATCTCCCATATCTTTCTCTAGCTTTTTAATAAAACATAGACATTGCCCGCATTAGGTTTGTATTAAGAATGGAAAATTTCGCTTTTTTGGAAATTATCCTTTAATACACTTAAAAATGTTTTTAATGGATATGACAAACGTGAGATGTGGGAAACGTCCAAAATTTACATATTATTATAGTTACCTCCGCTACCTCATTTATTTATTTTTATCTCCACGCTTCGTTTCACATGTAGCAGGGTAGACGGAGAATATTCACACTAGGCCTAGTGCTAAGACACTCCATTTTCTGCGACGTCACCAGTTTATTTCCAAGCTGGATATTCATTTATAGATATGTATCTTAATTTATATATTATTCCTATACATTTAATAATCTGCAATATTCAAAATCTAAATATTCCTTATTCGAATAGACTTTTATATTTTTAAAGATTTTAGAAATACTCGTCCTCTAAATATTATTTGATCTCTTTAATTACGTTAGATTACCAATATTCTAGGAATAATAATAGTGTAAAGGATTAGTCCTATAATATACCAACGCTTATAACACAAATTTATTGCAGAGGGAACCTAACGTTGAGACAATGCAATCCCCACACAATGCCCACTTTTCTAGACATTACATATATGTAATTCATCTCCCCGAACACTAACAATATTTGCGATTATTTACATAAGAGAAGAATGTCTTGACACCGGGTTCTCTTTGCAAGAATAGCTTAAAAAAAATGAAAAAATTGTGATACATATAATATTTAAAGGCACTATATAAGTAAGCAGGCTTGACCTTCAGCCTTGGAAATACCTCTTACAAACACGATTTTATCTGCCGACTCGTCTAATGTGTGCATCGCAAAAAATATAAGTCGTGTAACCAAGATTACTACAAGTTCAGGACAACCGTATGAGTAATGAACTTTTGAAAAATAAGTGACCTTTTGATATTATGAAATAAAAAACATAACAATAACAATAAATAATAGCTGTTAGTTACAGCTATATGTTTGTCCGTCTGTTCGTGGTTAAATATTTCAGAATGGATAAAATTTTAGTTGTTTAATTACATGCTTTAACTTCTTCGCTTTTACTCTACTATTAATATCTAACATGGCAGGGCGAGTGAAGAAAATCGTGAAAGGAAATAAGGGTTAGCTTAGGATTCGGTTTTTTATTAAATTTCTTTATTACCATAAGTTTTTTATTCTTTATTTTGCTGTTTTTTTTTAAGTTTTCTCTTAAGTTTTTTATTTCTCTTAGATTACTTTTTCTTACATCTTCAGTATATAATAAGGCAGACAGAGCTACGTAGATATACTGGAGATGCGTTATTGCTAAAAACAACAAAAATCTTGATTAAACAGCGTATTTACTATACCTTATGTTTTAAAACTTTACAATATTCAGTTATGGTCATAAGATTTTAGTACTTGTACATGGCAATTTAAATTTATTATAACTAAAAAAATTGCATACAAATGAGTATATAATTTAAAAATGTATCAACGTTTTACAGATTAACATTTTATTTAATTTATTTTGCGAACTGTGAATAAGCGAAAATACCGCTCACTAATTAATCACATAAGGACTTAAAAAAATAATTAAAAAAATATATTTATCCAATTTGCTTCATTTGTCGCCATTTTAAGTTAAAGTCGTGAGGGAACCCACGACCATGTACTAGTAAATTCTAACCCGCAGTATTTCCCAGTATATTGTTGTTACTTTGTTCTGTGAACTGGCTTAGATCGCGTGGTGTTAGATAAATGAAGATGTATAAAAGGGTGATAAAGTCAATTCGTCGTTAGTATGTGATCACAGCCATGAGACGACCGTTCTGTCTTGTATTTGCCATTTTGCTGGTCTCCGCACATGCTTCGGGTAAGTAGATAGATTTAAAGAAATTATTCAACTTTTAAGGAAATAATTTGAAAGCAATATGATGACATTGGAAGGCATTTGGTGTAAGGATCGTCTGTTTAAATCCGAAATGTCAATTTTTTATGTCAATTTTAATACATGTAACTTGTTAACTAGTATTATAGACTTGGTTGTTTATAAACTTGTGCCGTCCAATATTATTTATTTGGGCGGGCCCTGAAATGTTTAGGGAATTTATAGTGATATAAATTTATTTTTCTTAACTTTTATATTATAAGATAAATTTGTTATAAATAATATGTGAGTACAGTATATATTCAGTGTTGTATTGACGATTTTTTAAAAAAAACATTATAACTAATTTATAAACCATATTGTAACTTTGCATAATAAGAATATTTCAATATTTCAGAGAGAGTCCGCAGGGGCTACGGCGGAGGAGGCGGCGGCGGTGGAGGCTTCGGTTTTGGAGGCGGCGGTGGCTTCGGCTTTGGAGGCGGCGGTGGAGGTGGAGGCGGTGGCGGCGCTGGTGGCGACCTCGGCGCAGGATTCGGTGCTGGATTGGGTGCAATCCATGAGGGTGTGAGTGGAATCCTTGGCAAAGTCCAAAGTGGATTCGACAAGCTGGGTGCTAGCAGCGGTTTTGGCATCGGCGGTGGTCTGGGAGGTGGAGCTGGCGCAGGCGGTGGACTCGGAGGTGGTGCAGGACTTGGAGGTGGAGCTGGTGGAAGTGCCGGACTAGGAGGCGGTGCTGGCCTTGGAGGTGGAAATGAAAAAGTTATCTACACTAAATCTGATGATGGAAAATCTGGAGGTTTTGCCTTCACTGGCACAACAGGCAATGGCGGATATGGTGGAGGCGGCGGTTACAGCAGTGGAGGAAGCGGTAGTGGCTATGGAGGTGGTGCTGGAGGCGGAAAAGGAGGATTCGGAGGTGGCAACAGCGGATTCGGTGGTGGTAACAGTGCTGGAGGCGGTCTAGGCGGTGGCCACGGCGGATCTGGTGGACTTGGAGGAGGATATGGTGGATCCGGAGGAGGTGGAGGTGGAGCTGGACTTGGAGGAGGACACGGCGGATCAGGTGGATTTGGTGGATCTGGAGGAGGTGGAGGTGGCGCAGGACTTGGAGGAGGAGCAGGCGGCGGACTCGGTGGAGGTCACAGTGGATCAGGTGGATTCGGTGGCTCAGGAGGACTTGGAGGTGGAGCTGGCCTTGGTGGAGGAGCAGGTGGCGGACTTGGTGGAGGTCACAGTGGATCAGGTGGATTCGGCGGCTCTGGAGGACTTGGAGGTGGAGCTGGACTTGGAGGAGGAGCGGGTGGGGGACATGGCGGAGGTCATGGTGGATCAGGAGGATTCGGTGGTTTCGGAGGAACAGGAGGTGGAGCTGGGCTTGGAGGAGGAGCAGGCGGTGGACTTGGTGGAGGTCACGGTGGATCAGGTGGTTTCGGTGGTTCCGGAGGACTTGGGGGCGGAGCTGGACTCGGAGGTGGATTGGGCAGTGGGCTAGGTGGCAGCTATGGCGGTTCAGCAGGCTTAGGAGGTCATGGTGGCTCTGGGGCATTTGGTGGCGGCAGTGGTGGATCTGGGGGCTTCGGTGGTGGAAAAGGCGGCGGAGTCGGCGGCGGCCTTGGAGGAGGATTTTCTGCAGGATTAGGAGGAGGCCTCGGTGGCGGACTTGGAGGCCACGGTGGAGGTTCCGGAGGCTATGGCGGTTCCGGGGGCTATGGCGGTTCAGGTGGCGGATGTGGATCTGGTTCTTGTGGTAAATGCGCATCTGGATCATGCGGTGGTCACGGCGGAGCGTTTGCGTCGTCTAGCGCCCATGCATCTGCGTCAGCAAGCGCTGGTAGCTACGGAAAGTAAGTCCATGCAAGGACTTAAAAACGTAAAATATTTGATAAATGCTCGATTTTAAGCCATTTAGGTTAAGTATGATAAAAGTATATCTAATATTAACATAACATGATGTCAGAGCGATTATAATGTATGTAAGTAGACATTTTTTATGCCATCCCAGAACAATGGAGAGATACAAATGATTCATCGAGATATATATAGATATATATATAATTAAAGCAAGAAAAATTGAAGTCAAAGTAACATCTGTGATTATTTCATATTTACTTAATAATAGTCAATAAAATAAGTTATGTTCAAGTGCATTTAATCTTTTATTTATTATATAATTAAATTTATTTTTTTCTATTTTAATAATAACATATTATTAAAGTAACTAATATAAAAAAAATACAAAAAAAATAAAGAAATTCGTTTTTAGTTATTGATGTAAAAATTTAATGAAAATAATTAATAATAGCAAAATAGTTTGTCTTCCTAATATATTCACTCAGCTGTCGATGATTTGTACACAAGTAAATAATTAACACTTAGGATTTTTTTGCATATAGAATCATACAAGGCTTTAAGTTTTTATATTGAGTAAATACCTAGTCCACCGTCGTAAAGAAGCTGCACAGCGTCTATCTGTAAGTACGACGGTTGTAGATTCAATTCCCACTCGGGGAAATGAATTATTTGTAAAATTTCCTCGCTCTGGTAACAAGACAAAGAGTGGCGTTGAGTTCCACCACTTGGCACCCTATGTCACGAAAATTAAGCGTTGCGTCGGAAAAATACAGTTATATTGGGTTCCTCTTCCTACCCTGCTATATGCTGGATACACCCTTTTTCGTCTTTGCGCCTCGTTTCGTGTCGACTGACGAAACTGCACGCATTTGTTTACTAGAACAGGGAAATTAAAATAATTTGTTCAAGTCTGAATCGAACCCACAACCATCGCGATTGCAATCTAAAGATTTATGAGATAAAATTTTATTAAAACTTATATATTAAATAGTAATGTCAGACTGTATAATAAGATTGCTTACTTATGAGGTCAATGGTTACAATCAAGTACAAATGTTACGTTCAAAAACCATCTAACATAAATTGCTTGTTATTAATCGATATTGGAAATAATAAACAAATGTATTGATAATGAATTATGTAAACAGAAACTAGGAAATCGAATAGATTTTTTTTAAAGTAACACACACACACACACAAGTACACTTATTTCAATTTTTAAATTAAAAGTTGAAAAAAATTCTCACGTGCCTGAAGAGAATTTTTAAGGAAGACCCACACAGTGGCGTAGTGAGGGGGGGGCAAGGGGGGTCATCATGCCCCGGGCGCTACTCACAAAGGGGCGCCAAAAGTTCTGCAAAACTGCAAAAATGTTCGTCTGGGGGGCGCTGAAAAGGTATTTTGCACCGGGCGCGAGTTACGCCCGCTACGCTACTGGACCCACAGCAAAATTATTCGTTACGTTTATTTTTAAATAGGTTACAATACGTTTAAAATGATAACAAAATAATTAGATAGATATATTTTTTTACTTTGGTGTCCTTATAATGTGATATATGTAAAATATTTAATAAAAAACAATGCACAACTCCACAACCTGCGACTTGCGTTTTTGTTTTATAGATCACTTTTAAAGCTCTGGTTTTGGCGCTTAAGCAAAATAATGGGATTTTCTGTTTCTTAATACATCAAAAATTGTTCGACTTCAAACTATGTCTAAATAACTATGGTTAGACATTTGATGGTAATAGGGAATTAATTATTATTTACTAATATTTTCATTTTTTTCGCTTTGGCACGAAGGTAAAAGCCGGGCATCGAGTTCCACCACTCAACACGCAATGCCTTAAAAAAATCGGCTAAAAGTTGGAAACGAGGTGTCTTAACACTAGTTTCTCTCTGTCTACCCTGTGGTGTTTGGGATACAGCGTGAAGTTGAAAAAAAATTAAAGTAATTACATATTTATATTAGAAGCTGTAACCCGTGAAGTCTAATTTAAGTATGTATTCACCATTAGAGTCACAACGACGACACTGAAGAAACACAGTCATTGTAGAATAATAGATCAAAGAGTACGATAAGTTATTCAATAAGATGGAAAATCCTATTATATAACTCATATAAAGGTCACCTTATAACGTTTTAATTAAAATTATTAAGTTCTAAATTGGTTGTAAGTAATAACTATGCAACAATAATATTAAAAATAAATAAATAAGTAAACACAACGTCTTATCTATATTTTCTGCAAAGAATTTCGTTCTTAATTTTCCATCAAGATACATTGTAGTTTTTATTTTAGCCTCATCATAGTATCTCATATAGCAGGGAAGGCAAAGGGAAGGTAGTGTTAAGATACTCCTTTCCTACGCACCGCCCATAGTCGAAGAATGAGCGTTAAGTGACGAGAGTTGTCTTATTACCAGAGTGGGGTGACCAATATAGTTGTTAATAAAAGATATGTACCAGGCGACTTGATCGTTTTCTACTTAGATTCTGGCACCTTCCACATGCTTATAGCAGCATAGGCTAAAAAAACTCAGTGCTAAGATATTGTCATTTTTTTTTGCATAATTTCTATTTATTGGCTGAGTGTCGCAATCCTACATCTCGTATTGTCTTCATCAGAGTAAGGAAATAAACATTTTGTTTCAGCTCCACATTGTATCCTGCATAGCAGGATAGGTAGAGCCTGCAAATCTAGTGTTAAGACACTCTGTTCCCATAAAGACACTTCCGTCTCTCATTTTCCGCTGAATTATCGACCCATTGCAAGTTGAGTGGCGGAACTCAACGCCGCGCTCTGCCACGTTACCAAAGCGAGGAAATGAAAATATAAAATATTTCGTTCCCCCAAGTGTAAATATAACTCACAACCATCACGTTGACAACCACACGCTTGTACTCCTGCGCCAAGATACAGTCAAATAAATATAATTTAAATATTCCTCCGACTGGTGATGGAACCCACAATGTATTATTCGTTTTTATCATATTCATATTGTAAGAGATGTGATTATTCAGCAATACTAGTTCATATTATTAAAATTTAAAACATAATATTATCAGTTGATCGAATCAGCCGAAATTGAACAAAGGAAATATATTAACAACACCTCGCTTGGTAATAATTGTTATAGGTCTAAAAAAACCACCAAGGCGCTTGGACTGGACGTTGAGCAAAAAATTTGAGTTTTTGCTACAGTTCTTAATATAATTTAATTCTTAGTAATCGAATTAGCAATTTATAGTTTGTGCTGTATATTTTAATGTTACTTTTGTAGGAAAATAATATGGTAATTGCAACTGTGCCTGGGACTTTGCGGCTCAAGTAAAGGTTTAAGGGTAGCTTCACTAATTTTCCTGCATGACAAGGGAGGCAAAGGGTATCTAGTGCTATGAGACTGTTCCCCACGCGCCACCGAATTTTCGAGATATTTTTTTTTATGGAAAAGACAAGGCAAACGAGCGTTCGGGTCACCTGATGGTAAGTGATTACCGCCGCCCACGGCCCCGTGCAACACCAGAGGAGCTGCAGGTGCGTGGCCTGCCTTTAAGGTGTGTTGGGCGCCGGAGCCCTGCATTACCTGATGCGAAGCGCAGTGGCATAGAGCCACTACTTCACGCCGGTTTTAACTCTACCACACGTACTTTAGTCGCCTCTTACGACACCACCAGCACCAGGATGACTCTTTTCTAGGCCGGGATGACACGGCACAAAATTATATGATATTGCGTACTATGTGGCGGAACTCAACGCCGTGCTTTGTCTGTGAAAATAATAATGTTTAATTTATTTTTATTTTCCCGTTACGATAAGACAAACCGCGGCGTCCACACGTCCACGACCTTACTATATGAAGTGAAGCATAAAACAGAAAAAAAAAAGAATTAAAAACACACAAACAAAATGGTTCTTTGAATATTAAAGATATCCGATACCGATGTTAAACAAGCCTGCCTTTGCCTTGCCTTGACTTATAGAAATATCAAATAAATCATAAATTACGTATATTTAATCAACATACACTGTTGTATAGAAGGTTCTAGTGAACTATCATTTATAAAGACACAATTTATCGTATTACTATGATCACGACTGCAATTGTTTTTTGTAATCAATTATTTTTAACTATGATTATACGTATATTATAATTATTTTAATTATTTTTATATTTACATATAAATCTTAGACTAAAACTATATATTTATTTAATTTTTAGAAAAGTTGAGGCATTTTTAACATTTTTAAAGTGTCATTCCACACTTAGGAGCAAAAGACAAAGCGTGGCGTTGAATTGAGCGCTCAAAACACAATGCTTCGAGAATTAGGCGGAAATTGGAGAACGGAGTGCCTTAACACTAGGTTTCTCTCTGCCTATAAATATATTATTAATAAGAAGATAAGAAGAAAAAAATGTTAGGACTCTTCTTCCCATTTTTGAAATATTACATGCTGAGTATCAAAACCCAACGCGTTAATTTTGACTGAAGCAGAAATTTAATTAAATATTTTATAAAATAAGTAAGTTGCTTTACAATACAACACTGAAGCTTCTGATTTCTGCACCTGCATAGAGATAAGTTTCTGTTTCGTTAATTATATTATTAATACATTTTTTAATAGAAGTTTACATTCTAATAAAGAACTTTTGAGATCGATATCGATAAAACTGTAAATCGATTTCTTAGTCGCATTAAGGGAAGTGTTTCATTTTTGTTTGACACTACTCACTTCCTGTTCCTTACATTTTACAGGTGTCCTACAATTGAAGGTGATTTTGTTGAGGTGAGTCAGTAAAGGAATGGCGTAGTTTATTTTTAATCTTTATGTACGTGATTATTCAGCAAAAAGAGAGGGGCAGATGTGTCTTAACACTAAGTTCCCAAGTTCCCCCTACCAACCTAAAAAAATGTACGTAATATAAAGTTTATGTCAACAAAATTAATATTATGAACTTATTATAACTCGTAATAGAGCAGAA
Organism: Heliconius himera; assembly: GCA_021202915.1. Classification (NCBI taxonomy): domain Eukaryota; kingdom Metazoa; phylum Arthropoda; class Insecta; order Lepidoptera; family Nymphalidae; genus Heliconius; species Heliconius himera. The sequence continues at coordinate 273,582 of JAJHJA010000133.1, read as the reverse complement.
AGAAGAATTTATTATTACTTATATTTTAAAAATCAATTTCACTCTATATAACCACTGTCACTGTCATTTTCCGCTTTTCGCGCTGATCTGAGTTGTCGTAATGGCTGATGGTAGCGGAACTCACGCTGTGTTTTATCATAAAGTCTACATGATAAAAAGGCAAGATGGATCCACTGCAAATACAAACCTAAGGGGTTCAAAGCTGTAATTCATTTTTAATTACAAAATATTCGGAAATGTTATTTGATATATATATACTGATATATGATATTTGAAGACATATAATACAAGTATGTATTAATGTAATATTAACATTACATAAAACATATGTTCTCTAAGCAATATTATTAACGCATAACGGGAACCTAGTGTTAAGACACCTCGCACCGCTGAATTTTCGAGAATTGTATCCCGATACTAGTATCGAGATACAATTCGGGTGAGGAAATGAAAATAATTAAAGAAAATACTCTGAGAATCGAACCCGAACCGTGGCTGGTTACAGTCAGCCACGACGACCTCTTAAGCGTGAAACTCAAACAATAATATTAAAAAAAATTACAGGTAACTTTCTTTTAATGAAACTTATTTTCGTCGAATGATGTATGGAAATAAAACAAATAACATCATGGTTGCCTCGCAAAATATTTAAAATTCAAATTTACACATAAGTAGACTAACGTATTGTATTATATTTTATTCACACGCACCTTGCTATAGAATACATTTTATATAATTTACTTTGTTCATCCATCTTGAATCTAATGTCACATTTGTCCATTTATTTAACTATACCTTAGAAAAGAAAGAAATGTAAAAACCCCACCACGCTGGATTTGAACCAATTCACATCGCGTAATTCTGCCACATTACAACTGCGCCTCAATAGTATCAACAGCATTATTCACATTAATGTTATAAATACTGCGCAAGTGCAAGGCAAAGTGCTAATTGTTAAAAACAATATACATGTCCTTGAAATCTATATATTCTTCTATAATAATTAAATCGTAACTGATCGCTGTCTGTACGTGAAATATCTATAAGAACCTTTGTTATTGGGAGCATTTAACAATAAATATTTTTCGGTTTGTCGGTGCGTTTGTGCACGCTAATCACTTACATAGTTTTCAATATTATATTTTGGCAGACTTCCTTTAATATTTAGTGGTTGTTTTAATTCATATCAAATTCTTCTTCTTTGCTTCGTAAATAAAAAAAGTTATTTCAATATAAAATATTTTATTCGACATAATTGCTGTAAAATAGCTTTTATATTGAATTGGCTTTAATGACGAAAAATGTTATTAGAACACTAAATTTATCCATGTTCGTAAAAAATATATTGTGTATTTGACGCGAGCGAAGCTGCGAGCGGGTTGCTAGTTGTATTATAAATGTATAGTAAACTTGGAAACCAAATTCGTGGTAAAGTAGCTCTGATTTGTGAAATGTATGAGGAAAAGAGTAAGGAATAAACTTGTAAATTCTGCACAAGTAACAATTGTAATCTAATTGTTTTTTAGCGGAAAAACTTTGACTAAAATGTAAGGATAATAAATTGATTTATTAATGAAAACCGAATCAAAATTGTTCCTTTTCCCGCTTAGCAGGATAGACAGGGGGAACCTAGTATAGAGACACTATGTTTACACAATTTTCAACACTTTACGTATTGAGTGACGAAACTCAATGCGCGCAGTGGCGGAACAGCAAAATGAAAATAATTTAAGCTTAATCATTCCCCTGAATGGCGATCGAACCCACAACCATAGCTTTACGCAGTCAGTCAGACGCAGTCTGTATTGTTTACATTCGCACACTTATGCCCATGCGCCACTACTGGTACAATTAATATAAAGAAATATAATCATCAAAGACTTACTGCTATATATTTTACTTTTTACTATTTACTACATTTTTTTTATTTTTTGCGACTTCACGCCGTATCCCGCATATAGCAGGACAGTCAGAGGATGGTACTCCGTTCTCCACTTTCCACCGAAACGTCGAGGCTTTGCGTATTGGGTTGCGGAACCCAACGAAAATGAATGAAAGAGCAAGGAAAATGAAATTTAATTTTCCTTGCATTAAAGAATTCATTTCCCCGAGAGGGAATCGAACCCACAACCGTCGCATTGACACTCACACTTATGCCGCTGCGCCACGATGGCCTTACTTATGTTTACATTAAACTATGAATATGATAGATTGATTAATTTCCGAGTACAAGCTTCGTACAAGTTAGTTATCAATAAGATCAATAGTAAAAAATAGCATCGACGCACGACGCTCACAATGTAAATAAAAACACAGGCGTTCTTACGCTGCTGTTGGAGATTAATAATTTATTGTAGTGTAACGAACTTAAATGATTTTTTACCCCGCACATATCTACGCTCAGCCTACCCTACGATAGGCTGAGGGAACCTGGAAACCTAGTCTTAAGACATTCTGTTCCCTTTAAGACATCTTCGTTCCCCACTTTCACTGAATTTTGAAAGCATTGTATAATGAGTTTGCATTCGTATATTGAGCGCTTTGCTTCGTTACCAGAACGAGGAAATGATAATAATTTCATTTCCTTTGGTACGCTTGTGTCCCTGCGCCGCTACAGCCCCTATTCATTATTTCATTTAAACTTTAACCCTATGTTGGTGAAAGTTACAGTAAATTAAATACTTTCATTATATATGGCCTATATATATTATTTTATTTAAAAAAACACTTTTTAATTTTTGGGAAAAGAAAAATTTAAAGTGTATTAGGCTTTTATAGAGTAGTTAAAGCTGTGGTTTCATTTAAATTAGTGCTGATAAAAACACTCTGTACATCTCATTCTTTTTTGTATACTTAACATGAAACATCCCACAGCACACGGCCCAATACGTGATCTGGAACATCAATCGGTGTGTTTTTAACTTGTCTCGAAGGAATCGATTTACCTGTTTCAAAGTTTAGTTCCAAAATTAAGGAAGTTCATAAGTAATGATTTATGTATGAAATAGAATACAGTGAAATGTATTTTTTTAACGCATAGGGGCCGTTCAAGTATTACGTAAGCAGTTTTTTTGCAATTATAGACCCCCCCCCTCCCCTATGTCATCAAAAATAAGCAATCATCTTAAAAATATTTCATTGAAAACGTCAAAAATAAGCAAACCTAAAACCCCCCCGCCCCCCTACAGTGCTTACGTAATACTTGAACGGCCCCTTACGTATAATATTTTTTGAATGGGTATAACATGAAACCGGTGAGCTAAAACGGAATTACTAAGTTTTTATATATCTACGTATAAAGGAGTATCAATAGGAAATATAGATATTCCGTATTTTCATAAAAATCCACCGTTTAGTTCAACACAAAAGTTAGAATTAAACATGCATTTCTTGATACAAAATACAAGTACAATTTTATAGTAGGGGAGAAGTGGCATGAAGGAGCCAAGTTTTGAAAGAGCCACTTGCTCATTTTGGTACTTTAGGAACGAATCTGTTTGGAAATTTTATTTTTAAATTCGCCGAAACCGTTGGATGGCAATATATATTTTGATATAATTTAAGTAGTTTTTTGGTATTTTGTTGTAAACAAATATAGGTACACGGATTATAAATTGAGTTAGTGCATATATTTGCATACGCAAAAATTAAGTTAAAAAAGTTGTAACATTATTTATTTTAAATGATATATCTTTTTAAAGAATAGATTATGAAAGGGCCGCTTAATCTTATTATAATTAATTTTGCATATCTTTACAATTACTCTTTATAACACAGAGTGGCACTTTACCAAATGCAATACCGAAATGTTATAAAAGAGCCAAATTACACACTTTTTTTAAAATGATAATTTCATTGATAATGTTACCATTTTTCAAGCTTTTTCACATGAAAAACCTACCAAAATAAATAAATAATAATTTAATAATATACTTTACATAAAAAAAACGATTTTTAAAAAATCATTTTTTTTTTATGTAAAGTATATTATTTGCTCTGTTTAGTAAACTGGCTCTTTCATGCCACGTCTCCCCTACAGTAATTATATTCTTCACATAGATATATAGATTACCTAGCGTAATTAATTAATTTTCCAGAGTAGGGATCAAAGTAATACTAGTGATACAATTAAATAATATATAATTTAGTTTATTTTCCCTGTTTCCGCTTATTTTAGGGGAATAACATGTAACGTGGCGAATCTCAGCGAAGCATTTTTTATATTTTTAACACGCTTTTATTAACTCACGGTAACTATATATAACTATTAATACAATCTAAAAATCTGAATTACTCGCACTTCTAATTATTGTATCATCATTAAACTTAACAATTATATATAGATTAGATGACGGCACAATATTATGGTATCATTGAGCTGCTCTGATGATGGACTTGGAAGATGGCTGATGAATCCATGGACTGACTACAAGTAAACATATCGAGTTTGTGTCATTATTGTTTATTATATAATATTTGTCTTATTATTGTAATCTCATTAAAATTAAGATTTTTTCAATTCAATTACATACATATATATACAGTAGGTACCTTTAGCCAAAGCGGATCTAGAATCATATAATAATCATTAAAATAAATTTATAATAATTTGCTAATATTATGTAAGATGCAAACACAATTTATCATTAGCTTGGGTTATTAAATATTACACTTATAGATGACTAGGTACATATATATGTATATCAATGGAGCAACAGTTTGTCCATCCTCTGGTTAATACTCGATTTAAAAACGCAATGCCTCAAGAGTTCGAGGAAAATTATCTTATTGAGGAATGGAGTGTCTTAACACTAGGTTCCTAGGGTCTCTCTGCTTACCCTGCTATGAGAGGTATACAGCGTAAAGCAAAAAAAAAAAAATGATATAGATAAAATACGCAATCTCTCAGATTTCGGCGGTGCGTAGGGAACGGAGTGTCTTCTCTCTGCCTTCCGTGACATAGCGTAAATTTGAAAATATATCGAGTACCATTCGAAGTATTGAAATCGGAAAGTAAGTAAATATTAAAAAATATGTTTTTATGTGAAAAAATATACAGCAAATACAAATAGTTACTCTACATTTAATACCGTCTTTGACGTCTTATAATTTATTAATACACTTTGTAACCACAAGGCGATGCTAACATCGTAGGGCCGAGATTGCAGAGATTATATAAATAATAAGAAATAACAAAAACTAAAGTGCTAATCTGTGTTTCCAATTATTGTTTTTTGATTATAATTAATAAGTTACGGAAGTATTTTGTTTGTGTAATCTTAACAAAAGCCTCTTCTTATTAATTGTTTCTTATTATTAAAATATAGCTTCCTTTCTGAAATCTATTTAAAAAAGAAAAAAGCGTCGTCAAAATAAAGCGACACAGTGGTGGAGATTTGTATAGAGACTGCAATTTGTAATAACTGGTTCGAATGCAGCTCAGGTCGTAAGAGTATGATACCCCTTATATAAGATGGTAAAATAATATGTCAAAGCATTCTAGAGACAAACAACTATTGAATATAGTACTACATAGAAAATTGAATTTTAAGTTTTTTGAATTGGCATTTTCTTTGAAACTAAAAATAACCAACCAGTTGCTAAAACTCGTAATAATATCCCAATTCGCTTTTTTCTAAATACAATAAAATATATATGTTTTTATACAGCTTTTTGCCGTGTGATCCCGGCCTAGAATAGGACCATCCTGGTACTGGTGGTATTGTAAGAGGCGACTAAAGTACGTGTGGTAGAGTCACGTCGCCACCAATGGCAACACGCATGGGCAGCCTTGACCGGCTCATTACCACCACCGGCATTTAAAACTGGCGTTAAGTAGTGGCTTTATACCACTGCGTTTCGCATCCCGAATAGGGATGGAGGTAATGCCGGGCTCCGACACCCAACCCACCTTAAAGGCCGGCAACGCACCTGTAGCTCCTCTGGTGTTGCTCGAGGTCGTGGGCGGCGGTAATCACTTACCATCAGGTGACTCCAACGCTCGTTTGCCTTGTCTTTTCCATAAAAAAAAAGCTTCGCACTGTATTCAGCATGTAGCAGAGTAGGCAGAGCGATGGTAAGACACTTCGCTCCCGCGTTCCGAGATATTGCATGTTGAGAGCCGAAATTCAACGCCGCCCTGTGTCTTCTGACCAAAGCTTAGAGCTACGAAATGAAAATAATACATTCTCCCGAGTGGAAATCAAATCCGAAACCGTCGCGCGTAATTTTTTGAATTGCAATTTGAACTTGAAAAAGAGAAAACGAAATCTGTATAGGACCACACTGTCTAATTATTTCTATATTTCAAATACATAAAATGTATTTAACTATCAATTTATCGAGGTATTTCTAAGTTCTTAATAAAGTCCACGGAAAGGACACAACGTCCATTATTATGCTAAAATCTGTTATTTAACTTAGATTTTGCGATAAAGCAAAAAATGAAACTGAACAACACGATTACAGTCACTTTGAAGTTGGAATCCCCCGTTGGGTTCGCTAAGCACAGAACTAAATGGAAAACAATACTAGTTTTTGTATACTATAAATATTTATATATTATACGGGTTAAATCTACTACATAGTCGTGGTGCAGTAGAGCAGCATGTGCATAAACGATATGGTAGTGGATTCGATACCTATTCGGGAGAGTACCTATATTCATATTTATAGCTTCACGCTGTATCCTGCTTATAGCAGGATAGACAGAGGAAATCTAGACACTTCCATTCCCCAAAATGCACAGAATTTTCAAGACAAAGTCCAAATCAAAGCAACGCTTTACCTCGTTGCCAGAATGCATCCCGTGAGTGGGAATCGAACGCATGAGCGTCGCGTTTGCAATCACACACTTGAGACTCCCTCTGAGAACTGAACTTTGAGATCGATCTTAGATTATAATCTATAAATGAAAACGGCATTTCCAGATCGCTCTCTTAATCGATCTTAAAACCGAGGGCAGTTTATAAATAGGTATTGGTCTCAGTCCATCCTAACATGGAGAACGTAGTGTATTGACTCTAGTTTCTGGATACATTGCTATATGCGGGATAAAACGTGATATTATAAAAAGGAAGTGTAAAGTTTCAAATTCACAACAATTACACATTTATACTACAACTTTTTCCATTTACAAATATTGCTTAAGATTCCCGAGGCGCGGCGTTGAGCTCCGCCACTCAACACGCAATGCCTTGAAAATTCGGCGGAAAGTGGGGGAGTTTCTTAACACTAGGTAGGTACACTGATAACACCACATGCCCTGATATATGCGGAATGCAGATGAAAAAATAAATATTCCCAACCTCTATTACGTAGTTGTGGCGGAGTTGAGATATTTAGAACACAATTCGGATGCTTATTCGAGGCTGTCATGGCACAAACGGAAACGCAACAGTTGTGGGTTTGATACCCACTAGTGGGAATGAATTATTTGGTCTCGTAACAAGGCAAAGCGAGGGGCTAAGTTAAGCCTCTCAACACGGAATATAATATATATAATTCGGTGAAAAAGGGGGAACGGAAAAAAAGACACCCATTTTCTATCAACAAGTTGTGGCGGTGTTGAGATATTTGCAGTGATAGCGGATTTAAATGTCAGCGGATTATTTACATTAAAAACATAGGTAATTCCCCGGTGCGCGGTGTCTGAAAACAAATTGTAGCATCCGCTTCTCTCATATTACTTTTAATATCAGCAAAATTTATTAAAAACAAAGAAATGAAAAAATGGTAAAAATTTAGGACTTATCCCAAATGTGGAAAATACCTGAAGATTTCAACCAAATTTCAATAGAAACGATATAATGTAAAAAAATACACTTCAGAGAATTCGGTTAGCATAGATTTACATCACCAATCAAACTTCCTTATACCCAAACATTTACTTTATACATACTTATATCAGATAAATATTTCCAAAACTAAAATTATCACTACAGCACTATGTATTTACACAAACAAGCATACGATAATAATAGTTGCTGTCGATCATAATGCATGAGGTCATTTTCCTCTAAACTATCTGTGGTCGGGTCCTAACGAAATTAAAAAAAGCAAAAACTACAGCAAAAACTGAAGAGTACAAACACTTGTTGTACAATGACATAATCAGGTTGGTATAAAAGGCTGGCGCAGGACGAGAACGGGCACAGTCCTGAGATGGCAAGGTTCGCGATAACTTGTGTGGCCCTCGGGGTAATCGCCTGCGTCCACGCAGCGCCAGGTGTGTAACTTATATATTATACTTTTTACTGTTTCCGATCTTAGGTTATCTATTAATAATCCTATTTATTATTTGAATTATCTAGTTTAATGTCAAATAAACATTAATGATCGACTCAAATCCTGGAAGACTTGGTTTATTTAAAAATAAACGTTATTATAAAGCAATCTATTGTTGGGATTTTAATCTACAATGGAATATATTCTTTGAAATTAGGACGGCTTCCTAATAACCTGCGTCTAGCTGTGTAATGTTATTTCAGATTGAAACACAACAGATTGTAAACGCGACGGTTGTGGATTCGATATCCAGTCTGGGAAAGGATTTAATATTTTCATAATAACAAGGCAAAGCGCGGTGTTGAGATCCGCCACTCAACACGTAATATTCTGAAAATTCGGTAGAAAGGGAACAACAGACTTCACTTCGTCTTAAAATTCGGTTCTTCCTACCTACTTCTTCAAAATTTAATTTCTTTTTCAAAGGTTACGGCGGTAAGAGCGGTGGCGGAGGATTTGGCGGCGGCGGTGGAGGCGGTGGTGGCTTTGGAGGCGGCGGCGGTGGAGGCTTTGGCGGTGGTTTCGGCGGAGGCAGTGGCGGCGGCGGCGGAGGCGGATTTGGCAAAGGGGGTGGTCTAGGAGGCGGACTTGGCGGTGGACATGGCGGTAGTGGTGGACTTGGCGGTGGACATGGTGGAAGTGGTGGACTTGGAGGCGGCGGCGGACTTGGCGGTGGTAATGGAGGCGGTCTCGGTGGCGGACTTGGCGGCGGTCACGGCGGCGGCGGTGGTTTAGGCGGCGGTGGCGGTCTTGGCGGTGGCCACGGTGGTAATGGCGGACTTGGTGGTGGCCATGGCGGTCTTGGTGGTGGCCATGGCGGACTTGGTGGACACGGTGGTGGTGGCGCGGGAGCCAGTGCCAGTTCTAGTGCCAGTGCTAGTGCGGGTGCCGGCGGTTACGGAGGACACAAAGGCGGATACGGGTAAGCTGTCATTTTATTTTGCCTAAAAACTTCTATTAAACAATGTCGAAATTTATTTCTGGATAGAATCAATAAATTTCTTATAAAAACTCGACATACAATGAATGTGTGTTCTACATTATACTTTTTTGCACATACAAAACACAAAAGGAGAATGGAGTGTTTTTTTCACTTTTATCATTTCATTTCATCATTAGTGACAAGCTCCTAGAAAAATTTCCGTAAATATTGAATAAAAAGACCGACAGATATAATTTCTTCTTTTCTTTTATTTGAATCTTCACATTTAAAAAAATATTTATTAAAGTTATTTTTCTTTTATTTTTAAATTATGAATACCAATATCTTATGTTACAGGCGCTAAGTCACGCAGCACCCGTCGTCTTAGTTAAGACAGCTTCTAAATTGAACAAGCTCAAATGTGATATAGAATTAACGCCGCCATAATATTGTTAATATTATGTTTCTTATGATTATATCAGTATTTTACCAAAAAAATATGTTTTTTTTTAATTTTCCCCCTCCCAACGTGCAACGTGTGTAAAAAAATATAGATACTAAAACTAAAAAAACTGAAAAAGACCCTCGTGGCGCATTACGTATGTCTGACTGTGGGCGTGGTAGTTTTAGGTTCGATCGGACAGGGTAATATCGCTCTGGTAAAATGTTTATATTAATGAAAAATAAAAAATGAGTATTTATCAAAATACATTTTCGCGAACTTCTCAAAATTATAATTTCATAAGCCCTTTAAAAAGTAACATTTTAATTAAATCGACACTATTATTAGACACTAGTATTAAATTGAACACTAAATTCTCTATAAAACTAAGAGAATCTTTACATCGATGGATAATTTATATAATTAGGATAATTAAATAGTAAATAGTAATAATTAATAAGGATAATTAAACGTTATTTATATAATTTTTATACTATAAATTCTTTCAGCTTTTCGATGCCGTATACCTGTAGTATGTGGGTATACGGCAATAGAGAGGCGGAAAGAACTTAGTGTCACGACACTCCATGTCGAATAACGGAACTCAACACCACATTTTATTATACCAGAGCAAGGAATTAAAAATTATTATTTTTCCAGATAGTCATTACTAACAGTCAATACTATTGCACCAAGATAGCCTCGAATTTGTGTACAACCAATATTCGCCTGAGCGGTAATTTTGCAAAATTGCATGTAAAATTTGAATACAATTGTTTCATAAAATCATGATTACGTCAATTATTTTCATTAAATTCTTTGTGCTGTTTTTTCAACATTTGACAATCATATAATATTCGAGGCTAAGCGCGGCGTTGAGTTCTGCCACTCAACAAAAGTGGGGAACGGAGTGTCTTAACACTAGGTTCCCTCTGCCTACCCTGCTGTGTACGAGATACAGCGTGAAATTGATTTTATATTATATTCGTTCTCGTAGGAAAATCCGCAATATATATTTTCCTTATAAAATTAAAATTGTAACACAGAAGTGACCTGGAAATGTGTTTATTTATATAAATATGCAGTATATAATAATGATTTATGGCTACAAGCTGTCAGTAGTAGGTGGTTAACTGAGATGTCAGTTTAATATAAAAAGCAAGAACTAATTACGTATTGTTTAATAGGAAATTTATATCTATACTATTATTCTATAGAAATATTTTAAAGATGAGGAGTTTGTTTATTTGAACGTTACTATCATTAACAGCTTTAAATTTCTTTTAGCTTCATGCTGTATCTCGTGTATAACAGGGTAGTTAGAGGGAACCTGAAAATCTGGTGTTTAAAACATTTTGTTTCCATTAAGATTCTTGTGTTCCCCATTTTTTGCCAAATACTGGAGACATTGCGGGTTCAGTGGCGGAACTTAGCACCGCGCTTTGCCTTATTACCAGAGCGAGAATATAAAAATATTAAATATTTAACATTACTTTATTAATAATTATCAAAAAAACATTGTTTTAAATATTAATATCTATTTTTTTTCTACTTTAATATGTTTATTAGAACGCTTAGCTCAAAGTTAAAATTGACGAATGGTGGATGAAGAGCATCCGTGAGGCAAAACGATACGTAAGTATATTACATTCACGTAATATCATGTATGTATCAAACAACAAAAAATCTATGTTGAAATACAAATCTAAATCAATAAATATAACCCACCGAGTAATTATATATACCTACATATTATTTACAAACTGGAGTTGGAAGTTGTTTCATTGCATATTATAATGGTATGTTTATTATGCATATAGAATATATATGTATATGTATATTATTTAATAAAAATGAAGTCTTAAAAATGTTACGATATGATCCAGTCGTAGCGCAGGGGCACAAGGTGCGACTGTAAAGGCTACAGGTTCGATCCCTCTAATTTCTTCACTCTGTGGTCCTTGCAAAGCGTTCCACCAAAGAGTTCAACCTCTCAACACACAATGGCTCCAAAATTTGGCAGAAGGTTAGGAACGGAATATTGTAACACTAGGCTCCTTCTGCCTACCGTACTACAAACAGGATAGCTACGTGAAGCTTTTGTAGTAAATTTGTTCTTTGTAGCGACAGAAGTGATTTCAGTTCTAATTAAAGCGAATGCTGGGATTTTAATAAAACCATTTATCCATTTTATAAGAATTCTGCTTGCAATTATAATTAACCTATGTAATAAGTAATAAGTAATTTTCGTGATATAATTCTCTTAACAAGTATAGAATTGAAATGATCGATTTAAATTAGAAGATATGTAAACTTACAGCTACAAGTCCATAAAAATTTTCGTTGATAAAAATGGATGATAATGTGTCTTAATATAACAATTAAAATTTACAAGCAAGTTAATTAAGATCCAAATAAAGTTACATCCAAAAAATTATTGATATTGATTGAAATTATATAATTCGTTTCTTTTATTATAGGAATATATATAATTATATCATATATTATAGTGTATTTATTACATATACTTATATGTATGTTGAATATTGTTTTTTTTTTTTTGTTTTGTTGTATTTTTTTTGCACACCTACACATTTTATTCTCCCACATGACTTAGGTTGGCTGGTAGAAAATGCTGTTTAGCGTTAAGCCCGCCTATTGTACATTTTTTGTATTAAATTTTGTGCAATAAAGAATCTAAAAAAAAAAAAAAATATCTAAATCTTCCGATAGTCTGCTCGTAACTCGATATTTCATTTTTATTCGATTAATTTCTCGGTAGAAAAAGGCTAAAACTGATGTTTTGACTACTAAATCACTCCTTTTGATTAAACAAAGAACCAACAATAAAAAAAGAATAAAATAAAACAAATAAATATCTCAATAAAGTTTTTATTTACAAATAATTAAAAAAAATACGTGACAAAGGCCACAGTAACAAATCTACAAATACATCGAAACTTACAAAAGCTGTACCAGAATCGTGACCAGAGTTCATTTTACTATAAAGAAAAAAAAAGGAATAATTATTTATTATAACCATTTCATAACTTAAACTATCGAAAAATATTGTGTACAGATGTACATATTATACGTAAATTGTATTCAATCTAACATTTCTTTGTGATATTTTGGTACATTTTTATTACTAGTCATTAATCTAACTTAACGTGTGTGAGCGTACAGATAATAAATATAAATGACATTGACATTTCTCTAATATAATTTATAAGCTACATTTTAAAATTTAAAACAGTAACTACGTTCAATATATAATATGTTATTCAAAATAAAAAAAATACTTTATTAATGTAATAATTGGTAAAATAAACAGAATTAAGTATTTGCACAAATATATTTCTTATTCAACGCAACCATCTTTCCCGCCAAAATCCCTAACCATGACAGCTAAATAGAAATATTATTGTACACTCACCCACACAATTAATTACACACTTATTAATAACACCTTTTATTACGAACGGATCTATTTAAAAAACAAAAACCAATGAAGTTCAAAATGTACAGTAATTGGTGTCAATTTAACCATTTGATATCGGTATCGAGGTATCCGATGTTAACACTAAAAGTAGTTAAGACTAGTTAATGCGTTATTATGAACATATATCGATATAAGCTACAAACAAACAACAATTAAAATTACTTATGCATACGAATATAGTATAGATATTTAGTAGATTTTTTTTCTAAATATATTATATAGTAAATGGCAAAATAATTAATATAATTAAAATTTAAGCTATCAGTATAGCGATTGCACATAAACACTTTCTAAAGCTAATTTGAATTTACTAAGTTTTCCACGTACGCGTTTTCATAAATTTTATAAGATTAAAATATAAAATACCTACTGTTTATTATAAAGTACGGCAATTTCTAATAAAAAACATAATTGCGCACAATTGACATAAAAAAGCGAAATATTTGATGCTAATATTCAATTTAAATTTAAATTCATTACTAAAATGTAAATAAGAAAATATTTAAAAAAGAAACTTTAAAATAAAATCGATTTATATAATGCATTTTAAGTTAAAACATTGATTTATATATTTGTAGTTATATCTACATATAAAAATTGCACACATCATGATATAATGCACAAGAAATATTTTAAGAATACGAATGTACAGCCTTTTTATTATTAGAAAGTGTTCATTTATGTTAAAAAGCTATTATTATTATATTTTATTATCTGTATTGACCTGGCAGTGACAGTTGAACGTTATTTGATATATCTTAACAATTATTTGAGTTTTATTATCTGTGTAATTTTATTGCACTGGAAAATGTATACTCACATTATTTTAGTTACTACTTTATTACTTAAATATTATTATTATAGTAATTTTCACAGAAATAATATTAAAGGTATATTAAAATTGCTATAACGATAACATTTAAGTTGCCATTTTATTATCTTATTAAGAAAAACTAAATTTTTACGAGACATTTCGGCAATCCAACTTTACTAACAGTACATAAAGTACCTAAAAAATTGTATACTAACAATATTTGTGATATAAATGATCACAGATAATAAAAATATTGAACAAAAATGCTAAATCTATTGAATTATTATTTTAATAAAAAAAACTTAATTCCACTAAATATTTTACACACGACCCAGCCTTTTTAACCCTCTTAATTGAGAGTAAATTGTTTAATAAAAATAATATTGCAATTCGAAACTATAGACTGCCATTTAGTGCTACAAAAATTAAATAAGACATTAACAGAGAAAGTCATCTACGATTTAAGAATAAACATTTCAATATATAATTATAAATAATTATTTCACATTAAACATTATTTCATATAGAAACTTTACTTCATTTTAGAGGCCAATAGATTTACTAATATGTTAACTTCACTTTTTCACTTATTTGTTGTTTTTTTTTCTAATAACGTGTTTACATTATTCATGTGAAAATAATAATACCACAACTAAAAAAACAAATAGGTAGTCTAATTTAGGACCAGAAGTAAAATTTATAAAAAAATGTATATTATTTCAGTGTTATTTCCTTAGATTATTGATTATTTAAACCATTTGAAAATTTTAAATAGCCGAAATAATAATAGTAAAAGATATATGTATGTAAGTATAAATTGAAAGTCCTAATAATAACGATAGATGCCTAGAACACGTTGTTTGCGTGTTTCATTTGAATTCATTTAATATTTACATTTATAAGTAAGTAATTAATAAAACGAAACTAAACTAATAAATATCTAATCACTAGCCATGTAATTCGCATTAATCGAAAAAAATGTATAGCTTGGTATTCAATGCCTTTTAATGTTTTAAAAAAAATAACAAAATACTTAGTATTAAAAACGGTAGTATTGATATTTTTTTCGCATTTATAATATAAAAATTAATTTGTTCTTATACATTTGATTTAAAAATATGTATTTAAATAATTGCAAAGTTTATTTAAATGGTATCATATAATAAAAGTATATAAGTATAAAACCGTGTGTATTTTAAATAATAAAAAAATATTTTAATGCAGTGAACACCAAACTTAATAATAACTCAGTCCCAGTAATGTGTATTATACGTAGATTTACGTAAATATTATAACTATAAATACATCTATTACAATATTTCGGGACTACAAGGATCAGAACAGACCATATTTCCCTCCTATTTATATTACCTCCAATATATTGTACTATTTACGTTTGAAAAACAAGAAAAAATAGGAATATAGCGCCATATTTAAAAAATATTATGCATTATTATAAAAAAAATTGAGCACAGTTCAAAAAGCAACCAGTGTAAAATGCTCAATAACGAAATTCAGTCATTTGTTTGTAGAACGCGCGTGATGTTTCACATATTTTAAATACTGCACTAAAAATCGATTTTAAAATAGCGTGCGAATTATACTTTTTTTTAATACACTAATTATTATTATTAATATAGTACTTTAAAAATTTGCCTAATATTTATTTGTCGCTTAAACAATCTTAGAAGCAAACATTCAAAAAATTACTAATAATATATATATATATATATATATATATATATATATATATATATAGTTATATATATATATATATATAGTTATATATATATATATATATATATATATATATATATATATATATGGAAATAATAATATTAATATCTCATTAAACATGGAGTCCATTACAAGTTAATTTCAAGTCGCATAACAATTGTACAATTATTATTATAATAAAGCAAAAATATCTAATAGATTTTATTATTATAAAGAATCATTTGATTATTGAACATAAAAGTATTGTATAAAATAGCGAAAATCGCTTGTTTGTAAAAAAATAATAATAACATAATCGAAATTTTCGCTCGATCATTTCTATAAAAAATATAATAGAGAAAATCGATGACCGCGATTATGTGAGTATGGCGTACCTATTGGTCTCGACTTTTGAGGCGCATTCCATGTTCAAACACGTAGAAGACCTATATAGGGTAAACCAAAGTAAGATTTCCATTTCTCGATTTAAAGAAAATATTGGCAGATGCTAACTTTACAAAATTTAAGTTTGGTTATAGTTAAGCTGATGGTTCTGTGATTTATTTAGTTTAAAATTTAGATTGACATGTGGTCAACACTTACAAAATAATACGAAAATATTTAGTCTTAAATTTTATAATAGACATTATCATAAGGTATAATTTCTTGTGATTCTCTTTATGTTATATTCATTATTATGTAATTTTTTAAAAATTAATATTGACATTTATTATAACAAGAAAAGTAATCATTATTTATTATTAATTCGTATATACTTGTAACTTTTTTATGATAATCCATTCGAAGTCTGTAAGAAGGCAATAGTTACACGGTCTACCCTATTTAGTTTTCTAACCAGAACGAAATAGACAATGTGAGTGGGAATGAGAGCGAGGAGGAGAGGGACATCAGAGGGGGGTATCCGAAGGCAGCGGCTCTCGGTCCGGCGGCCGGTCCGCGGGGTTCATGTCGATACGTCCCGCGCGACTCCACACTAGCATGTCCATTATGAACGCCAAAAACATTAGACTGGCTGAGAGACCTGAAACACAAAATGAATATTAAATTTTAGTTAGTTTAGAGAATTGTGCTTATTTCCCCTTCCTCGCTACTCACCCAAGTAGAAGTGGCGCAGGCTGTCGCTGTCGTAGGAGGCGCAGGCGCCCAGCACGCCGCAGGCGGCGTCGCGCAGGCGGCAGGCGGCGTCCACGGCCGCGCCGAACACGATGGGGCACGGCACGTTGCCGAACACGCCGATCGCGAACTGGATCACGCCCATCGCCATCGCCTTGTCTGCCAATTATATTTATATTTAGTATATGGAGGCTACTATGGAGTACTTGGGGGTTCGATTGGAAAATTATTATGTTTAAATTATTTTTGTTTCCCCTCTCTGGTAGTTTTATACTCAACACGCAATATCTTGAAAATTGGACAGAATGGTGGCAACAAAGTATGTTAACAATAGGTTCCCTCTGCCTATCCTGCTATGCAAAATAATGTTAATTTGTTTTTTTTCCATTAATAAATGTATTTATATAGTTATGTACATTATCAATGAAAGCCTAGAAGATTTAGATAAACAGAACCTATTAATAAGTTGATTAGATGCGCCTATCCCAGAAACTACTGGCACGAATGAAGAAACTGTTTCTATGTTTTATAAACCATTTATTGAGGAAAACTATATAATATCAAATTAGTCATGATGTAACTTATTATATCTGTAGAGTTAGTCATATAACACAACTCTTATTTCCATTCGATCACTGGGCGAAGTCGCAAATAATAAAGCAAAATATGTAGATAAAGACTAGTTACGTGTACGTTTTTAAATGTGTAAGACACTACAATAAGATGTAAATATCATCGCTTATAATTTAATTAACTTTAAATGTCAAATCTTATTTGTTATGTGAGGCCGTCGTGACACAATAGGGCAGCCATCAAGTTGTCGCGATGGACGTGGATTCGATCCCGTCGAGCGAATGATTATATAAATATTGTTCATTTCCCCACTCTGGTAGACAAAGCGTAGCCTTGAATTTTGCCACCCAACACGTAATATCTACAAATTTGGGTGAAGATTGGAGTACATAGTTTCGTAATTATAAGTTCCCAATGCTTACTATGAGCGAAATACAACATCAACTAAAAAAAGTATCAATGAAAAATACATACCATTCTTATCAGTACATCGTATAATAAGCAGTACAGCGCCCACTTCGCCGGTCGCATGAACGAACATAACCGCCGCAAATATCGCTATAAATGCATATATCTGGTAACAAGCTCCGCCACATTCCCCGCTCACCGCATAACCTAACGCCGCGTATTCACTGTGCTCTAGCTTCGTGGTATAGCGTTCAATACTGTAATTAATGAAGAAACAATAAGAATATATGATTAAAAAATGTTTTTCTTAATCGTATTGATATGAGACAAGTCAGTGTTCTGTAAGTTCGTTTGCTTATTCTTAAGATGCAGGCGCCAATTTAAAATATAATCACAAAAGAAAAAAATAAAAATTATTGAGATAAGAAAAATAGTTTCTTTTAAGAAAAATGTAATGTATTAATTATTTGATTAATTAAATAAAGTGTTAAAAAAGTGTCAACCACACTATGTGATAAAATATTTTTTATCTAATATGTTTACTTAAAAAAAACTTTTAAATTACAAATTAAAAAAAACGCACGTTTTAAAAGCCTTATCGCCGACTGGCAAAGATCCGGCGAAGCACGAACAGTTGTAATACAAATAAGTGCTATTGTCCAATTGCTCGCTGTTCAAACAACCTCCCTGACACGGCGATTGATATGTAAAGGAATCCTGGAAAAAAAGAAAATTATAGAACTAAATCTATTGAAACAAATGCGTTTTATATACATTATACATATTAGTTACTAGCTACCCGCTAGCGTCTTCGTCCGCTTTAACTACATAATTATTCATTTACACATAGTAGTTGCGGGTTCATAACAATTAGTAATTTAACAATTAAATCAGATGCAAAGAATTGCTTGGTACCGATCGAAACGTTAAACTTTATATACTAAAAAAAAATTAATTATTGATCTTATCAATTTAATTAATCAATTTTATAACAAGTATATTACATAAAATGGCAAAAAGTAAAACCTATATAATGAGTTTTTTTATAGCTTCAAGCTGCTTTTTTAATAGTCCACAACCTGTCGCGTTTAAAGTTGCTAAACCCAGAAAAAAAATCTTCTTCAAGTGAAAAATAATTAAAAAGAAAAAAAGTGAAGTATCAAAGTTACCTGTCCACAAACAGGCGAATAGGAAGCTCCATCGCAATGACAGTTGTTGCTACAGGACAAGTTAACCACATCCGTTACACTCAGGGCCTTGAAGTTCTCTTCGGGACAACTGACGAACATTAGGACTACCATGCCTGAAAATTAAATAATTAAAATTATTTTTTTTATGGAAAAGGACAAGGCAAACGAGCGTATGGGTCACCTGATGGTAAGTGATCACCGCCTCTCACGACCCCGTGCAACACCAGAGGAGCTACAGGTGCGTTGCCGGCCGACAAGGTGGGTTGGGCGTCGGAGCCCGGCATTACCTGATGCGAAACGCAGTGGCATAAAGCTACTACTTAACGCCGGTTTTAAATGCCGGGGGTGGTAATGGTCCGGTCGAGTCTGCCCATATGTGTTGTCATTGCTGGCAACGTGACTCTACCACACGTACCAGCTCTTACAACACCACCAGTACCAGGATGATCCTATTCTAGGCCGGGATCACACCGTAAAAGATTCACGTTATTTATATTCTATAGCTTTAGTAGTGGGTTTAATCGCAACTAAGGATAATGCATCATTTTCATTTCCACTTTGGTAAAGGACAAAACGCGATGGTGAGTTCCGCCAATCAACCTAACAATGTCTCGAAACCTGGAAGACGCGTGGGGAATTGTCTCAAGTTTACACTACCTACCATGATATACAGTGTGAAGCTGAAATAGCCCTAATTAATTCTAACAATAGCAATAATCAATTAGTATTCTAATTTATATTTTTTAGCCTTAGACATATAATATAATTTAATATATAATAGCATACCTGCACTATAGATAGCAGCGGTAGTAGCAGTCCACGCGGCGACCTGACGGGCGGTCGGCACCACCTTGAGTATGACCACACCTGATGTAATGATACCCAAGCCCATTACTAGAATACCACCCAAACCTGAAAAAGACAATAATTTATAATTAAAGAAAATCTCTTAATGACAGTTAAACACACCTTATAAAAGGTGCTTTTATAAAGTGGCCACCAAGGCCTTCTAAATGGCGAGAAAATAGAGATAGGTGTATATTCTTATTTAGTCTTTTAGCTCATGCCTATTATTAAGACATTTTTTACCGCCTATTTTAGAACCTAATATTTAGTATCTACACTCTTACACACGGCCTAGATACATCGTGTGTTGAATAGCGAAACTAAATGCCGCTTCTTATCTTAGCAAAATATTAATAATTTTCATTTATTTTTTCTGATTAGACATCATTTACTCCCAACTGCAATAAATAGACATAAATGATCTATTTCTAATTAAAAGAAAAAATAAAGCCTAGGTCAGTCCATAAAATCAGGCAAATGAACAAAATAGACTAGATTATAGATTTCGATATTGTGCGCCATTTTATTTCAAGTAAGTTGCTTTAATCCCACCATTTAAGTTATTTATTATTTTCTACAAACAGTATTAAATGGAGGAGAATGAAGAAGAACGTGCGTGTAAAGAAACAGCTGGTTTGGGCACGTCGAACGAATCAGTGATAAAAGAGTGTCAAAATAGATTTATGATGGAAAAGTGAGCATGAGGACCCCCGGGGTCACTTATGGAGTGGTTGATGGCAGTGGACGAGGCGAAAATGGTATGCGTTTAGCGCTCCGTTCTCTCTGACTACCCACCCCGCTAGGGATACAGCGTAAAGCTTGTATAGTATAGTATTGCTTGTAATATCATGATATAACGTGGATCTACATTTGTTTATTCGTTAACTTAAAAAATCTTACATATATCTTACTCTAACTTTTGAGTACTATTTACTTTTAAGTACTATATTTATTAGGAAGCTATTCTTACAAGAATTCTAACGATCGATATAAAATGTTAATTTGTATTATTTTATTATGTTTGATAACACTATATAAAATATCCAAAAACATACAATACATATACAAAAATATATTTTATTTGTTTTTGTTTAATTTAACTATAATTTAACAATAAATTTAAGCGGGCGAAGCCGCGGCTGGGTCGGCTAGTCTAATATAAAACTTAATGCTAGTACCTCACCCGAGACAAGGTTGGCGTCGTGCGTCGGCAAACGGAACTGTTTCTCCAAATATTTGGGCAGAAACGAGTAAACTCCGCTGATAGGCATTAAATGCAGCACCGACGAGGCAGTTCTCCACATCAGTATATCGTTGGTGAGCTGTCTTTTGATAGTTGCGAAGAAATCTGTGAAAATAGGAATAAATTCTTTATTTAGTAATATTATTTTAATAACTTTTATTTATTATATTTTTTTTATGTTTCACCTAATAAAAAATTAAAACAAGACATTTATTTGTTTAACAAGCGACTTTAAGCAAGCCGGTTGTGCTTTCAATTACGACTTGGGGGCATGAAATATTTAAAATTTTCATTTCTTCGCTCTGGTAATGAGGCAAAGCGCGACGTTGAGTTCCGCCACTCAACACGTAATGCCTCCAGAATTCGGCGGAAAGTTTCGAAGGAACGGAAGTATCTTAATGGGAACAGATTGTCTCAACACTAGGTTCCAGGTCCCCTCTGTCTACTCTGGCTGATTAAATTACACATGAAATATTCGGCATATCCGTAAACAAAGTGTAATGACGAAGATTATGATCGCTAATCAAATGACATTGCAATTTTGGTAACATATTGAAAATATTTGTAAGATTTCCATAAATATTTCATTTCCTCGAGTGGGGATCGAACCCACAACCAGTCGATTTTGCAGTCACACTTTGTGTCCCTGCGCCACGACTGGCCTAATATATCTAATGATATCATACCAAAAGCTACAATCTCTCCATACCTCTTTCGCTCTTATAGTTTTTACATGAGTTTTAAGAAACTCATGTACTATAAGTAGTATCACCGATACTATGTTCACGAAAATAGACCAAGGTTTTTTCCCACCTCTTTTCAATTTATAAAAATCATGTCAATATAGTAACATATTTATATGTCAATATATTAACATATTTATGCAGTGAAACGATTAATTTTTCAAATTTTTTATATATAAACATTATAAAATGTTAATATATTGACATATAAATATGTTAATATATTGACATGATTTTGAACTGAACTGCAATATCCAAACATCTGATATAATATTTCCAATCACTCTTCCTAGCATATAATTAATAGCCAAGATAAATATTTTCGTAATATATCGATAAATTTAAAATAACGTCATTTATTTTCGTACAATTATTTTGTTATCGTCATCGATGTGGGGCACACTATCACTGCTTGATTGCTTACTGTAGGAACTCCTTATCATGTATGCCATTATTTCATAAGTATTATCGAAAATTACTGCAGTAATACAATAACACACGAGCGTACATTTAATTATTTTTATCATTATGCATTCTACTGATTAAATAAAGAAAAAATATCAGTCTTTCTCAGCTTTGCTACCATTTGCTTATTGGGTGGTGAAGTTCAACGCTGTGGTTTCTTTGACAAGATCGGAAAATACGTATATATTAATTATAAATATAAAAATTATCGGTAAGGGTAAGTTCGAACTCGAAAAAAATACTTCATAAAATACGTCATTTACCTTTGAAAAAGGGCTCTCGCTTTTCCTTTATCTTCTTTGGTGGAGGCGGTAACGGACTCTGCTTGATCTGCTTCGGGAAGAAAAACATCAAAATCGACAGTATCACAATGAATCCCGCTATGAACACCATACCTGGAAATAAAAATATGTACATGTTTTATTTATACAATAAGTATACAAATAATATATATTTTTCTACTGTTAGTTTATATATTCTAAAATTCTACCACATATTTTTTTTTTAATATGACAAGCTATCACTGAAAATTATAGATCTCAATAATATTTTTCTAATGCGTCACATGCATTTATACTAGGTTCTCTCTGCCTACACTTCTATGCGTGCAAAAGCGTGAAGCTGCTTCTTTAAATATATATATCATGCAAACGATGTTTTATTACGTTCATTTTTACACAAAAATAGGTATATTGCCACACAGATCAAAACATGTCGAAACAGAAAACATTTAAAATAAAATGTACGGTCATACAATGGCACGTTGAGCCGCCAGCTTGTACCGTGTGTTCTTAAATCAATGAAAACAAACACTTGTTATACAATGTTCTATACGACTGTGATGAAGTGCTTTCGCTGTCAGCGTGATGCACGAATGATTTACGTTTAGAATAGGTGTAGAAATTTCAATAAAAAATCTTATTTATCGATATACCCATTACATTTATCTTGAAACAGTATTAAACGTATTCGATACAATATTGGAGAATTGAGATACTTTTTTAAAAAGAATGGGAAATATTATTTCCTTAGCATATTCTGTAATATCAGCTCTTTACAACTGCAATTTTAAAATAAAATAAATAATATCAGAGAAATGACAACAATATTATCAGTCGAACAATACCCTGACTCATCTTAGACATGTGCACTTGGAAACGAGCCCACAACCGCCTTAGAGTATCCTAGTGTAGTCTTTGCCATCAAAAGTCGGCCCCAGCAACAATATTACATAACTTATTTGAATGTACATATATAATGTAAACTAAAATACCTTCCTGGCGATTTACATAGCATTCAATTTGCAAATCTAGTTCTTGAATAACCGATGTAATATATAATATAAAGCAGTGAAATTAGAATTTACACCTATTCGTGATAACCATATTAAACCACACTCTAAGTAAAACGTATATTGAATCCAACTTATTCATAATAAATTTTACAATCAAATCTCTATTGAAGGAATAATAAAACTAACACAAAGTGTAAATTCACTTTTTTATAACTATTGCAAATATGAACGCTCTAAGTAAACAGTATCATAGGAATTGCAAAAATTGCTAAATGAAAAAGAAAAATAAAGCAGTGAGAACGACTCATTCTGTTTAAACAAAACAAAGCTTAGTATGGTAGATTCTAATTACACCCATTACGGCTAGCGAGTTCTTTGGCCGGATGGGTATACCGAGAAAATTAATCCAGCACACATAATTGGGTATTAGGTAGTGTATAAATAATTGAAAAAAACGAGTAAATTATTAACAGGAATGTTGATCTTGCGTTTATGAAAAAAGAAGTTAAGTTTAATATGCGGGTAATTCAAGAAAAAATATTTTTACCCATATCATATTACGTTCTAGGGAATTATGATATTAGGGAGTTATATAATTACTATTAAATCCCAAAAGGAAAATTATTTTTAATTGTAAACAAAAATGAAAATGTTTTTTTAAATAAATCTAGTATTCTTAATATTAAAACAATATTTAGGATGTTATTAATTGATATGAACTTAGCATTATTACTTTGTGCCAATGTATTAAATATAACATTCAGTTTCGATCACCTTAAAAAATATATTTTAATCAAAATAAATAATAATACATGAAAAATATAAAATTATATTGTAAAGTTCTCTATTGAATATGTATTTAAAAGAATTATTGCTTAAATATTGTGTCACGTCCATATCTTTAGCATTTAATCGAAAGATTAGAACTACGCAGTTGTGGAAGCGTCACAAGAATGCTTAAATAGTTACTTTGACACGATAATAAATACCTGTTAACTGAATTATTAAGATAATTTTTAAAATATTTTTAAGGTTTTTTAATATTTATCAAGGCCGTCGTGGGGCAGAGGCTCAAGTGTGTGACTGTAAACATGACTTGAATTCATCGCTCTGGTAACAACGCAAAACTCGTCATTGAGTTCCATCACTCAATACGCAATGTCTTAGATTTCGGCGGAAAGTGGAAAACGGTAGCGTCCAAATGGAAACTGAATATCTTAAGACCAAGTTGCCAGGTACCCTCCGCCTATCTGTAGAGGATACAGCGTGAAGCAACTAAATATATATACAAGAGTATATATGATTGATTTTTTTAATAAAAAGCATCGCAGCAGGATAGGATGAGGAAACATACCGTTAAGACCACACACCATTTTCCGCGACATTTCGCATTGACTGGCAAGGCTCAACGCCAGATATTTTGAATAGATTGTTGTTAAAATTAAAATACCAACAAAGTGTACAGTGAAAAATTGCATAATTGTAGATAAAATTCATAATTATTAGAAGAAAATTTCAATCCACCAGCAAGTGCAATTCAAAACATTTATCCTGATCGTAAATCTAAACAGAAAACATTTACGTGTTACAAGGTCGCCCGGTCGACGATCAGTCAAGGGCGTTCGGTAGACGCAGTACTTGAGTACCAATACTATTTAAATTATTGACATTATTCTTATATCGATTACTGAATCTTTACTTATAATGTTTGTAAGTTTATAATGTGAAGCAATAATTTGGGCTTTAGCTTGGCAACTTGTAGTCTTCCTTAATGACGCTTGCGTCTTTACTCCTGATGAAAACAAAGTTGAGTTAATATTTCAGAGGCCATCGTATATGGAATGTAAACGCGACGGTTTTGGAGTCGATTTCCACTCGAGGGTATAAGTTATTACTCCCTGTACAAAGCTAACGTTGAGTTCCGCTAATGAATTTTGAAATTTCCAACACTGAATCATTCCAAAATTCGGCGCAAACTTGGGAACAAAATGTTTCAGCACTAGATTCTCCCTCTGCTTGTCCTGCTGTATTCGTGATGCGGAAAGCTAAAAAAAGCAATATATAAACTGGGCTTGACCGTGGCCATTTGAGGTCTTGCCTGATGAAAACAGTCCCAACGTCTTGACATAGAGCGATGGTACGAAGGTCAGCGTGGAACCGGTTTAAAAGTAAAAGTGAGCACGGCGGTCGCGTGTCCACCCACTAAATCCTCATTACCGGCGTCGATGGCATAATTGTCGGCAACAAGGCGCGCAGCCTTGGCCGTGACCGTGTGGATAGAGCGCTTATTTTAGTCTTGGTGACGCGGCGTGATGTAACACGTTATATAACGTGGAGCGCGCGCCGGCAGCGTGACGGCGAGCGGCGAGCGAGCCGAGGAAAAGCGAAAGCTGAGTGAAAATTGCATTGCATTAATCTCCAGCTATCCGCCACAACATTGTACGCAGCGACACAGCGTACGGTCATATATGTAAATAAACCTTGAAATCCAAAGAGAGACGGCCCCAAACACGTGTATAATAATTTTTTGGCCGTTTCCAGTCACACGCAAACGACGTGCCTATCATCAACGCACGATCGTTATCTAATATAAGAATACGAACGAACATCGCAATTACGATATCACCTGGGGCAATGGATATGTACATATACGAGTATATGTAGAACAGATTATTATAGATAGATAGAAAGATAAGAACGCTCTATAAAAACCATCTTAAGGTATTCCGTGGCCACCGCATTGCAAATAAGGATACGACACAGGAAACGAAATATTAACGATCATATAGCATGTTGAACATATTTGTATGAAATTAAAAAGCGGTGCAGTTAAGTAAATTGTGTAGTTACATAATGCGTTATAAATATTCCGCTTAATATTGGCAAAGAGGCAATAGTGATCATTAAGAAGGTTATTTAAATTCCAGGTTCCATTCACGACGTACAGCACTCGAACAATAAGGAAATACGCGGAAACCATTCAATGAGCATTTGCGAATTCAGTTTATTGGCAGTCGAGACACGCTTGACGCAGTTTTCTACAGAGGCATAAAATATTCTAAAATTCATATTGAGGGATTCCGAACCGTGGCCTGGAGGTATTAAGAGCCGGATTGTGTGTGCGAGAGGCGACTTGCAAATTTAGCACAACGGTGATATGCATTCGTTTAAAAGTTCAGTCACGTGCGTGCTTTCTTCGTGGATTTTGCGCGCAAATCTGAGCCAATGCGTGGGTAACGGTAGCTGCCAGTTCCGCGATGTGCGTATGGGTATGGAGGAATTCCAGCTCCTTCGTCGCGCTGAATGAATGTAACAATAGAACATTACACGGTCTCTTCTACTTTGCCGGTCGTCAAATAAACTATAATATTCAGGAAGTCGTGCGTTTACAGTTCGGATGAGTCCAATTAGCGTGTTTGAGGGGACTAGTTAAGATTTCAAGCTAGACTGGCTTACATAGTGCATGAGCCTGTAGAAACCAGAAGTAGGTACTTTTAAGTAATATATCGAGGCATAAAATTTTTAGTGTCAATAAACTTGGTGGTCGGCATAATTTATCGCCATGTATTTTAGAAAATCGTGGTCTTTTTTTGCTCGCAAAGTGTGAGCAATAAAAAGCATTGCGTGAGGTATAATGCACTATAGGGTCGTAGCAACAATATGAGACGGTAATTAGACTTGTGTACCACCGGGCACGTCATAAAACATTATGAGTCCCGACAAAAAATTTAAAAGAGGCATTATGTATGGTCTATTACTCCATACATAATGTACGAGTATAAGATAAAATGAAAAATTCTTACCATTTTCGTCGTTGTATAAAAGTTATATGCTTTTTAATTGAATTGCATCGAAATAAGATGAAGCAATAATTAAAAACTTCATGAAATACCTTATATATATTTTTATAATCTTTGCAACAAGAAGAAATTACACTGTCAAGTCAATGACCGATCGCGAGAAAATTCTTTACTTAAAACAAAACACATCGTAATAAAACAACGTAAACAAAGAAAAAAATAATTATGCTTATTTTTAATGGGTACATGATGACTTACAACATGTTGTATTTGTATTAATATTTATGAGTCAACAATTAAAAATTGTCTGTTATCTCTGACTGAGCCATACTCATATAATACTGGTATGTATATAGATTATTAATAAAAGTTTATAAAAAAGGTTGGAAATAACTTAAAGTATCCTATATCCTCATATTTTAAGCTTTCTGAGTGGGGAGACTGAAAGTGGAGAATAAAGCTATTTACTGTTATATCTTTCATCTGCCTATAAAATAGAGGAGTATAGTTTAAGATAAAGTTAAAAATAAAGATAAACTGATACATACCCAGCCACCAAGCGCCGACCCATCTTGGATCGCTGTATTTATAGCCGGGGTCCACAAGGGGGTCCACGTAGACCCTCGTGCAAAGAGCTCCGAGAAGAAACCCAAGCGCTGGCCCGATGACTCTCGTTCCAATTGTTATAGCTGTTGACAAAATGATTATTTAGTCATTAATTATTACCAAACATATTGGAAGAATAGCTACTTCCAAATATGAAGAATTTGATGATGAAAAAATTACCTATATACACGCACATCAAATGTACACTAACTTTTTTTTTAAGCTTCACACTGTATCCCTTATTTATCAGGGTAAGCGGAGAAATTCTATTGTTAAGACACTCCGTCTTCCGCGTTCCGCTCAGAGAGATATTACGTGTTCAGTAGCGGAGCTCTATTCCGCGTTTTGTCTTGTTATCAGAACGAGGAAATCAAAATAGTCCATTCCCAAGATGAATCAATAGTTTAGTTGATATAAATATATTTGTCATCGTTTCCTTCATCTGGTAAGGCAAAACGCAGCGTTCAATTCCGCCGTTCGCCACAAAATGTCTGACATGGAGAACAGAGAATCGTAGCCGTAAATTGTCTCTGTCTATGATATCCTAAAACACAGAAAATTTAAATATAAAGCCAGAACAAAATAGGCCACAAAACCGTTGAGTATTTCATCGCAAGCGCTATAGGCGGGCTAATTGTGGAATATTCAGCGGCACATTGTCTCAAACGGTCTTACGAGGAATTATATTGTCTAGGCGTCTTGTTACCAATAAATAGAATTACTCTGAATCCGTTATGCTTTTATGTACCGAATACTATACTTCTATAAGAATATAACTTTAAAATTTTTGTGACTGTGATCTTTCAGCATTTTAATATGTTTTCCTTCGTTTATTTCAGTATTGAGTATATATGACGAAACTTAACGCTGCATTTTTTCTACATACGTGAAATACAAACGTTTCTCCGAATGGAAATTGGAACTACCGCGGCGTAAATTTCTTATAGCAAATGTAACCAGACATGTTAACAGGGTGAATGACTGAATAAAAAGGTGTCCCAGTTTTTCGTGTTAAATTGTAAGTTATAATAAAATATTACGAACAGCCGCCAAGGGTGAGCGACCGAGAAACAATCGAGTACTTAGGTCCCAAATGTAATCTTTCGGAGAAATCGACGGCTCCGCTTGCCAAAAATCGAATTGAGCGTATACGCTTACTATACGTATGCCTATACGCGACGAGAGTATTATAAATTAAAAAATCCAGTACAGTACAGCCTTCGACAGTAATATAATGTTTTTATCGTCTTGCATCTTCAGATTTTTTGTTGCTAGAAAAGCAGAGAAAATATAGTGTTAGGACACTGCTTTATTTGTTTACCCAGACCGGATACCAAAATATTTTTCTATTATAAACACTATCCGAATCAGGAATCAAACCCACAAACATCGCGAACACAAAAAGACTCATCTTTATTGTGCCACGATCGTGCAGTGCAACGAATAATCAATCAGTGAACATTTCTGCTGTTCTCAATGATAATCACCGGTAAACACATGTCACTATATCTGAAATTACATCAACTTAACGATTCGGAACCGTAATAATTTGAGAATTTAATTAAAGATTAAAATTGTAACCTTTTTAAGTTTGTTGTTTTTCTTTAATCTAATCTAATAATACTATACCTATAGTAGTATGGACTGGCTCGTATGATTTTACCGGTTCAGAAACATTATTAAATGCATTCATGAGCTTCTTGCGTTTGATTCGTCGGCGAATTCAATACGAAAAACTAAAGTGGTAGAAAATAATTTACTTTTCACGTACACAGAAATATAGGATAGATAAGTATTTTGGGGCCAGTCGTGGTGCAGGGGCACAAGCATGTGACGGAAAACGTGCCACGTTGTGGGTTCGATTCCCACTCGGGGAAGTGAAACATTTAATTTTTTCATTTCTTACACTAGGTTCCCTCTGTCTACCCTGCTATGTGTCGCAGTGAATGTGAGTTTAAATCTCAATCGTGAGATGCTCGCCCTAATAAACAAAGTGTCGATTAATCTCCAATATAAACACAAATGGCCGGTACCTAACAAAATACGAAATCACACATAACAATCTAGTTGTCCTCTGTTACTTAAAAATACGAGTGATGAGTGAAAACAAATAAAATAGCTAAAAAAATCAAGAAAATGTAACGCACTGTAAAATCTTGATGTTATTGCAGTACACTCAATAATCAAAACAATAAGACACCGACTTATAAATAATAAAAAAAAAACTAGACTTAAGTCGTAAATATCTCAAATGAAATCATACAGAATGTTAAAATGTTTCATAAAAAGCATAACAATATTTTAACTTCACTTAGATAACAAATGTTCGTATTAACTCGCACATGTCATGAGAATTTACAATTTATAACTTTTTCTATAGCTACGCTTTATCCCTCATATTTTTAACAACTACGTCTGTTTGTCGGCTTGTCTTCTTGTTTGTTTGTCTGTGCTTTTATTGGCACTAATTTCAGAATCGGCTAAAGCAACACGAAAGTAATTCAGTATAATACATAAATAATTCATCAGGGTCACAAAGTGTGACTGTAAAGCCGACTGGTTCGATCCCAACTCGAAGAGATGAAATATTTTCGTAAATTTATTTTCCATTTCTTCGCTCTGGTGTCGAGACAAAGCGCGGCGTTAAGTTCTGCTCAACACGCAATGCTCTTCTACCGAGGGTTCCGTAGAAAATTGGAGGTCTCGAGCTTTCAAGGATTCAAGCTTAGCTTTAAATTTCAACTAAATATCTCCAAGCCTTCCTGAGATAAACATATAAGCTCTTGAAAGACAAACAGACAGACAAGAAAGTGATCTTATAATAGTTCCTTTTATTTTTAAAAAGTACAGAACCCTACTTAAAAAAATGCGTGCTGCATAACTAGGTATGTTACATCGATTTAAATTCATAGTCTATATTTATACAATTAATTTACGTTAAATGTGACCATATGCTGAACATGCGTGTTTCACGGATCACTACCGCACTAAAGTTTTGTGGCCTCGTAGTGTGTAACGCTTTTTTTATTACTATAAGCTGTAATTACGCTGTTTACTAATTTCTATACTAATATAATATAAAAATTGTTTCGAAAAAATACGTTTTGAATAATAAATAGTATTGAAAAATAATATGTGTATTAATAAAATGCAGAAAGTATATCAACTAGAATCTACGTCCGTAGACGCAAGAGTTTAAAAAAATAAAGCCAATTTAGCCATACATAAAATGAGAGCTATTTATTACATTTCTTAATATGGCAAGAACGATCAATATATCTAAAATATTAAAGTACTATAATTTCAAACTTTTTAAAAAAAGTAATACCTAAATAAAACAAGTCGATAGTAATTATTTAATTAACATAATGTAAACTTTACTACTTTGAATATATTAACTTCCGGTCCCTTTAGAGCTTGCTGTACCTACTCGTGTACTTCAATATGTTAATCACTTGACTACATTAGTCTAATAATAATAAGGTTTATTAATAAAATGAACAAACCATGAAGGCTTAAATTCTATTATGACAAGGCCGTAATATGTTTCCGTTGTTAGACAACGTGTCTAAAAGTGTCTAACAAACAAACGGTTCCGGTTCCTATATAGGTATATAGACTTTTCCTGACCTAAAATAAGAAAATATAGGGCTTCTTCTTTCACATTACAATGCTTTAAATGAACAAAAAAATGGAAAATTTAATTCAATAAGCAACTGGCAGGCATAATGGTTCTGAATACGCAGCGAAAAGCAAAAGACTATCCTACATTATACTTCTAATATAATATAATAATATTACAAAGCTGAAGGGTTTGTTTTGTTGGAGACGCGAATCTCAGGAACTAGAGGTTCGAATTGAAGAATTATTTTTGTAGTCCATTTCAAGGAAAGCTCTTAATTATTTCTATTTGGCTACGCAGGCCGCAGGTAAAAAAAGGTAGTTGAAAATATATTACAAATTTTTGCTGCTTTCTGAATTATTTTTTTTAGTGAAACTAAAATTGTTATATTCTAACAAGTTATGCAGAGGGAAATTGAAAACTTAGTGTTAAGAATCTCCGTCCCCATTAAGACGCTTCCGTCGCCCACTTTCCGGCGAATATTGGAAGCATTTCGTGTTGAGTGGCTGAACTCAAAGCAGCACTTATCACCTCATTACTAGAAAAATTAAATATTAAATATTTCATTCCTTCGAGTGTGAATCAAACCCACAACCGTCACATTTATAAAAATATATTACAAATTTTTGCTGCTTACTGAACTTGGCAGATGCAGGTTAAAAACCGCACTAGACAAATGTTTATTTTGGCTAAATAAATGTTTGTTTCTTTCTGGTCAAGAAAAAACGCGACGTTGGTTTCTATATGACACAAACTCTGAAAATAGTTCCACGTAAATATTGGAAGACTTTTATGAAAAGAGATTATACAAGATTATAGTGATAAATAAAAAGAATATTATAATTTTATTGCGTCTGCATTGTTAAAAAATTGTTTAATTTTGTATATTTACATAGATATAGATATAAATAGGATAATATTTTGACTCAAATATTCTATTCAAAGACTACAATACGAAATAAAGTTTCTACCTAGTTTACTTTTCAAATTATATCAAAATATAGGTTTCAGTGTCAGTTATAAGAATATAATTTTTAAAGTAAATATTTTTACAGCTATTCATAGTAAATAAAATTAACAAAAAAATCATAATTTTATCGATCGACTAAGAAAATTTCATACACTACCATATCTTTTACTAGTATAAAATAAAACTAAAATCATTCAAATTTTAGCACCTACAACCTAAACGCAAAAACAATAAAAATTTGGCCGGACACTATGACGGCGCGGTCATTGGACTTTAAAGAAATAGTTTTGGGAGTGATGACGAATTCCACCTTACGTATAGTGTATGAATAAATATGGACATCTCGAAACAACTGTACCAACAAACGAATGTTGGTTATTAATTTTTTTTATTGTATGCGCTTCACGATGCAGAAAATAATTTATTAATACTTTGAAATAAATTTCGTCAATTAAAGTTATTAAAATGCAAGAACATAATATAGCTTCTATAAAAATATATATATCTTTAAGATAATACAGGCGTTATGGTGCAACGTCTGACTGTGTGTAAAAGCGACGAGCTCAACCCGCAAGCGAGAGAATAATTTATTTACTTGCAAAACTAGCAAAACAAATCACGGTGTTAAGTAACGCCACTCGAAAAGGAGAGAACGCAGTGTCTCAATATTTAGTTATCTCTGCCTAATTACTATGTAGAAT
The DNA here is from genome assembly GCA_021202915.1 of Heliconius himera. Taxonomy (NCBI): domain Eukaryota; kingdom Metazoa; phylum Arthropoda; class Insecta; order Lepidoptera; family Nymphalidae; genus Heliconius; species Heliconius himera. The sequence goes on along the minus strand of JAJHJA010000133.1, from coordinate 240,305 downwards.
TTAATTAAAAATTCGGCAGAAAGTGAGGAACGGAGTGTCTTAACATTAGGTTCCCTCTGCCTACCCTGCTGTGTGCGGGATACAGCGTGAAGCTGATTTATTCGATTTATTCATTTTAACAATATCGCCTAGAAAATGTCACAATTGTTACTATAAAATCTTATCTATCGTAATCTAATCTACAATGAGAAACTGACCTACGCCACACACCGCAAAAATGTAATATGATAAACGTTGCACAAGTGCATTGCATATGTTTAAAGCAATACCAATATATATGACAACCTAGTGCAGTGGGATACCTTCTGACTGGAAAGGCAATAGTGGGTTCGATTTCCACTCGCGAGGAAGACTTTTTTTCATTTTTTCGCTCTGGTGACAAAGCGCGGCGTTGAGATCCGCCACTCAATACAACGTATTTTGAAAATCGCACTGTTTTAAGACAATGTTTAATCTGCTCTACCATCCTACCATACTATATGTGGGATAGAGCGTGAAGCTTTAAAAGAAAAAATATATAGATAGACAGACGCCCATATAACGGTCGATTTAGTAAGCTAATATAACTGTTCAGAAACAGTTAATTATCTAACAATGTCGCCACGAACAGTTTGAAATGTTTTTTGGTGATATTATTAGGTTAGATTATCGTGGTGTAGTTTTATCTAATAAAGATATTTTTATTTATTCATACAGAACACAATTTTTAAAATTAGAAAAATTGTAAGGCACAGCGTATAACTGAAAACTCGACGGTAGTGAGTTGGATTCCCACTCGTTATGAATTATTTTCATTCACTCCCTTTGGTAATTAGATTATGTCCCGAATATAACAAGGTAGGCAGAAAGTAAAACAACTATTACATAAATGACATTACTTTCATATTTTCTCCCCGTAATTGTTTCTCTATTATATATCCGTATTTCATAGGTCATTTATAACAAAAAATAAAATAAATCAGCTTCACGCTGCATCCCGCACACAGCAGGGTAGGTAGAGGGAACCTAGTGTTAGGACACTCCGTTGTCCACTTTTCGCCGAGTTCTGGAGGCGTTGCATGTTGAGTGGCGGAACTCGACGCCACGCTTTCCCTTGACACCAGAGCGAAAGTATAAATGTAAATAAATATTTTATCTCGTCGAGTGGGGATCGAACCCACGACCAGTCGATTTTACAGTCACACGTTGAGCTCAAATTTATAACAATTGAAACAATTGCACAATTATACTAATTTATAAATTTGCATTTTATTTTTATTGCTTTGCGTATAATAAAAATTAAGGCTAACTTAATCGAGATTTCATAAAATTTTGATCACAAACAAAACTTTGGTTCTCTGATTAAGAGATAAGGTACAATTGGCAGTTCTTAGAATTCGTAGCGCGCTTTTTCCGCCTAACCTACTTGCGAAATAATAGAGTTGAAAAATATCCTATGACTAACAGATTTCTAATAATACACATTTTATATAACTTGAAACTCTATATACTTTGATTGCATTAAAAAATATGGCTTCTAAAGGCAGACACAAATAAAAGTGATAAAAATTTAAAAATATAGTCGAAATTAGTTTCATTCAATATTTTTTTTATACTTGCAATTTTATATTTTACACAATTTAAAAAGGGAACTGAAGCCGCATTCATACATCCAAACACATATTTCACCCGTGTCTACTTAAGTGGATTATAGTTTAAAATTTTCAAATATTTCAATTACTTTATTATGTTAATAAATTTTATCTATCAAATTGCCCGGAGAAATATTAACAAGTGGTCATAACTTATAAGAAACTTCTCGATGTTAAAATAGTAATAAAATGACATGAGTTGGAATGGTCGCATCCCGTCCTCCCGGCCTACTGACACGAATACGCGTGCCCTTAGGGATGCCACATTTAATTATAAATCGGTTTTATTAGTATTAGTAGAGACCAGTCGTGGTGCAGAAGCACAATGTGCGACTGTAAACGCGACTGGTTGTTGGTTCGATCCCCACTGGAGGAAATTAAATATTTATTTAAATTTATTATTCTATTTGCTCTGGTGCCCAGGCAAAGCGCGGCATTGAGTTCCACCACTGAACACGCAATGACTCCAAAATTCGGAGGGAAGTGAAGGACGGAGTATCTTAACACTAGGTTCAATCCGCCTACCTTGCCGAAATCGAGATACAGTGTGAAGCTGATTTTATTAGTATTTGTAATTATTTATAATATTGATTCTTCTTAGAGCATACTTAATTGCTATCTACTGACACCACTTTGGCGCTATCAAAAAGTGTAAATGTCAGTACAGTGTGTGAATACAACAATTGTGAGTTTTTAGGATCGGGGTAATTTTATGTAAATATTTGTTTTGTTTCTTTACGTTGGTATGTTTCCCGAAAAAGAAGGAAAAATGGAGAAAATAGTGACATTTTCTATTTTTTTTTGTTATTTATTTCCTATTTTTATATCCTAGCACAGAATATTTTAATAATATCATAGTATGCCTTACATTATTATATATTAAAATGAAAGTTAAATCAAATCTCTGACTTTAAAACGATTTTAATTATAAATTTATTAGCTCTTAAAACGCTATCATTAAGTGCATCAAAATAGTATTTCGTTTCAGATTTATGGCAATGCGGGTGAATTATTTGAACCAAATACTGTATATAACATGAAGTAAATGAGATTAGAAACCAATTAATTTAATAAATACCCGTATAAAATTCCGAAAATAATAAAAATGACATTAACCCAACTCAGCACTTTATTTACGCCTCTTGGTTAAATATTAAGAATATTTAAAAGTAGAACCTATCACACCGGGTTAGATAAATCTGGCTTAGGTTAAGATTATCTTAGGCGTTTAAAAATTAACTTTAAAGTTGATTTATATATATATATATATATATACCTACACATACCTACAATATGTACATAAAATTTAAAAACTTAAAATTTAAAGTTACACCACCACTAGACACTACAACGTTTAAATTAACCAAATAAAGATAAAAAAAATACAAATAAACAAAGTTCTTTTACGTACAAAAATATATTTAGACACCCCTGACGTACAGAAATAGTGCATGCATGCACACAACGCATCTGACACATTTCGTAAACTCTCGACGCACGCGCCGCCGTAACTTAATCTGTGTTGAATCGTAAACACTTGGTTACAAAATCTTTTGTTTTCCCTTTCCACTGTAATACTAAGCAGTATATGGTTTATGTTAATTGTTAATAATATAATCAAATTGTATTAGTGTTAACGCGACAGGTTGTGGGTTCGATCTCCACTCGAGGAAATTAAATATTTAACATTTTCATTTCTTCAAGGCTCTTCTTCGCCTTTAAATTCTGCCACTCAATACGTAAAGTCTCCAGAATTCGACGAAAAGTAGGGAGCAGTGTCTTAACAATAGGCTTCTTATATCTACCCTGCTACATGGTACAGGATGCAGCGTGAGTTGCTGAAAGCTGAAAAAAAACAACTTAACAATTTCCCATACTTATAGCAGGGTAGGCTGTGGAAATTTTGTGTTAAGACAATCTGATTCTTGTTTCTTTCCGCTTTATATCGCCTTATATTATATTCGAGACGTAAATATTATGTTATTCTTTTTAAATAAATAAAGATTAAAGTAGAATTTTAATCTGCCTAGTCATATATCAATTATATTGTCATTTTAATCAAAATTATAAATTGTGTTTTTAGAAAGGCAGAATCCGATAGAATCATTTGTAAAATTAAATAAAATACTTTCTTTTATTTTAATTTCAATACTTACATCATATCAACTGTTTATAATGTTTAAATCGTTATTTATTTATTTATAGACTTTTCTTTATCCTTATTTATTTTGAAGCAATATTTTTTATAGTAAAATATCTAGCTGAGCAGTTTTAAGAAGTCATTAAGATACCACTATCGCGGGAACGAGCGGGACAAGTTCCCTTTGTTATCAATATAATAAAATGCTTGTATTTTCCTCCATCTTCATTAATCCCCGTCCGATCAAGTAAATAAAAGTGTACTGTCTACCCTAATGTTTACGTTTCGCTGTTATTTAAATATGTAATATATACAAATAAGGGCCACGTGGCCGAAAATTAACATACTAATAATAATGTACTATTAATATTTAAGTAACATCCTATTATAGATATATATTATATTCAGAGGCAGACAAGCTGTAACTACTCGTATGTAATAAAATCTAAGAATCTGAATGATTTATTTGTTATATCATCATGAAACATTTATCTTTTTTCAAAAATTTTAATTTCTTAGGCTAATAATTATCATTATAGATATTGCGCGCTTTTTAGAAGAATTTATGGTACTTTTTTAAAAATAATTTATAATTTTGATCAAATCTACTAATAAATATATTTACGCAAATCGTAATCGAACCCACAACAAATGTGTTTATTTAGGTACATCCCAAATAGCTGTGATGACGTCAAATGTGTATTATGAAATAGAGTACAAGGTTAAAGCGCTTTGGGCATAAAATGATGGCTTCAGTGCCGTCAGGTTGACTATCTCGAGCAATTATCAAATGCAATGTACACACAGTAGCAAGATATGAGTTTATTTTACCTTATATGCTTATTATAAAAGTAAATGCTTATTATAAAATATTATTATGGTTTAATACATTTTTTTTAGCTTCACACTGTATCCCGCACATAGCAGAGTAGGCAGAGGGAACCTGGAACCGTATTGTAAAGTTCCTAGTGTCCGTACCTATTAAGACACTTCCGTTCCTCATTTTTCGTCGAATTCTGGCGGCAGTGGCGTTGTTTGTTCCATTCTACTAGAGCGAAGAATCAAAAATAATAAATATTTAATTTACTCGAGTGGGAATTGAACTTGCACTGTTGCATTTACAGTCACACGCTTGTACCGTGCGCCACGACTGACCTAAATCATACCATGTATGTAAACACTGTCGTAGTACAATAGAATTAATATAAATGTACGTGATAATTGCCAGTTCAATCACTACTTGAGGGAATATTTATATTTAAATCGTATCTTCCTTCTGGTAGAAAGGAACATGGCATTTTTAAAACTGGCGAAAAGTGAAAATTTTAGTTTTTTTTTTATATATTCTATCCCTAGATTGAAAGAAAAATAAAATTGAAGATGAATAAAAAAATATTGTGTTATATTATTTCCTAATATTTTAGAATGTCTTAACTAAGACTATTAAAATGAACGGACGTTGATAACCCATAAGTTATCTAATACCATTAATTCAAACAGAATATGTTTAAACTCTAAGCTAACGTTATAATGTCGCTACTATAGTGGGTGCATATAGAGTAATTATATATTTATACATTTTAAATTATTTTCATGTATTGAAATTTTAAAATGTTTTATGGTAAAAGGTAATGTATAAATGGGTAGAGAAGAGGATGCTCTGTCCCTGAGAAATCGCAAGTACTACGTTTCTGCTTGAGAGGATGTCGTCGGCGGCAGCCTCCCCTGTGGTACTCAAAACTAGGCCGCCCTCGTGCTGGACAATTATTTTCACTTCCTCTCTCTATTATAAGACAAAATGGAACTTTGAGTTTCGCCTCTCAATACGTAATGTTTTGAAAATTGGGCGGTGTATGGGCAACGGAATGGAATTACGGATAGGTTCCACCTGCCTACTCTGATATATACATACGAGAACTAGTTAGTTTAATATATTTTCATTTTTACGTGTACTATCAATCTAATAACATAGTAAGTAGTAAAGCCGAATTCAAGTGAAAATTGCCTTATGTTGAATAATATAGTTTATTTTTGTCTTCAGAATACATTACAAAAATAAATTAAAGCAATTTGCATCATTTAAAAATAGTTAAATTAAAAATTCTTTGCAATATAAGTATGTAATATAGTATACATTTTTAAAATAAAGTACAAAAATATATTAGACATAGAAAATTAAAAGATAATATATTGCGGATATCATTAAACATTAGAACATAAAAACGCAGGTCAACGTCTTGCAAAGTAGCCTTGCCATATTAAATAGAAAAAAGTACAAGACTTCACAGACCTTGCTTGTGTGCTATGCATTTATTCTGCACTATCCTATATAAATCATAAGGAGCCTTAGTTTTTTTCCATAATTAATTCATTGAAAACTTCGTTACGCTGTGGAACAGCGTTTCACCGTAAACACGACGGTTGTAGGTTCGATTAATACTCCGGGCGTCGAAATCTTCATTTTCCCGCACTGATAGACAAAGCGCAGCGCTGAGTTCCGCCATTGAGTACGTAATGTCTCGAAAATTGGGCGGAAAAATGGGAAACGAGGTGTCTTAACACTATAGGTTCTCTCTGAATCATACCTATATAAAATAACTTTACATTGCCATTTGCTGCTACATAGTAGTATGAGTGCGCGATAAAGACTAACCAGGCCAAGTTATAAGGTCGGATTTGTCATTATTGATTGTAAATAACAATTTAACGCAAAAATATTTAACAATATGCGTTTTGGGGTCATACGGCGTACACGGGAAGTCAATTCGTGATATAGTGGAATTTTTGTGCAAGTAAAATTTTATATTGTAATTCTCGTAGAGTCGTTGCGACGAGTCTAGTTGTAGACGACACAGTACTTATGCGTCTAAATCTATGGAAAATTCATATTTAGAATATACGTTATACACAGATGTCTTCTTAATTTCGTTAGAGTAAGTGTCTTGTGGAAAAGAACGGAGATATGAGTAACTACACTACATCTTTACATAATCAACAAATGAGATACACACAGTGCATAACAGGAATAATAATTTAAATTTTATGAACTTAATTTATTCCATGTTTAATCAATTTCAATAAAAGGTTACATTGTTAATACTTTTTATTCTTTAAGCAAAGGGGGGAGGATTAGAACTTCACATGCATTCAAATAAAAAACATCGACCGTGTCTCTACATAAGACGTCAGCTTGATGAATTATTACATTGCATGTTGCTGCAATTCTTAAAATTATAAATGTTTGCTTGGTTTCTTTATAATACGCTTAACTTTAAGTTAGTCTCGCACTGAGGATTAAAAATAAATTAAAAGTGTATAAAATTTGTGGCACGCCGCAAGGTCTGGAGCCGTGTTCAAGAAGACACGTTATACTACTTACTTACTACTTACTTTTAAAGTTCGTTTATCATTTTTACTTTATGTTTTCTGTGCTCTTAACAATTTTTTTTTTAAATTGAATATTGATAAAAATATTATAATAATTTTATATTTACTAACACAATTTGATCATTAGCAAAATTTTGTATAAGGTTTAACCAATAAGGCATTATTATTTTGTATACAAAAGTACAATTTTTTGACAACGGAATAAAAAATACGTAGAATACTTCGACTATCGTCGTCTCTACCTCAAACGAGTTTGACCAGACTGGAAAGTTTCATCATTGTGAGTGCACTTTTCCGCTTGTTATACCATCGATGTATAAAATATATATGAAAAATGTACACACTACTATGTAAACACAAATTAGCAAAATTTTATAAAGACCGAACATATATATATATATATATATATATATATATATATATATATATATATATATATATATATATATATCATATATATCTGGATGAAAAATATTGTTAATATTATGTATCGATAATAACATGGTGATATTAACATCTCGGGACAGAGATGACAATATTGTAGTCAGGTGGAAATGAAATCCATGACCCCTAGCTTATATTCAAGGTAAACTGAAATGACGTGTCATTTTTATGACATTTATCACGTCTTTGTAAGGAACTGAAAACTATCAAATTCTATATATATAAAGAATAAAAATTAGAAATGATCACACAGATAAATCCTCAATAAATATAATTATAAATTATGACAGATGTATTTATAATAAACACTGGAGATTGAAGGTTGTAATTAAATCGTTTCTTAAATCACGTAATGACAAAGTATAATGCGAAAACAACATTGTCAATATTAATAAATTAAAAAAATATATTATTTATATTTACAAAAATTACTTATTTCAATGGAAAGAAAACAATTTTCTGTTGAATTGTCTCAAGCTATGTTTGTAACAAGATGAGGTACCAGTACGATGACACTAATGATTTTTTGTTGTCCAATAAAAATATTCGATATTAAAAATGTTAATATTATTAGGCAAATTTAAGACCAGATTATTCAAAACACGTACATAACTCTTTTTAACTTTGCTTTTCTTTTTGATACCACAATAAGGGCCGAGACGCGACGAGCAAATCGATAATATCATCATATTCAGGATATCACTAAAGTAAAAGTAATGAGCTTATTCCTGTGACGACAATTGCTTCTATTAAGCCGACTTGTATACAGTAAGCTTATTTTCTGTATGAGTACGTCCACCACAATTTCAAAGTTCAACGATTATACCGCATTTATATTAGAAAAGTCTTTTAAAAAAATATATATGCCTATATGAGAATATTTACTTCATATAGGACCATAGGAGGATAATTCTTTTATCTAATATTTGTATAACAAACTGTGAGACTCACCCATGTACAATGGCGATTGTCTGCTGCCCACGTTGTCGTCGACGTACGGTATGCCGAGCGTCGCTATACCGGTCTGTCCCACGCCGACGACTAGGAGACAGATAAACAGCCACGGTATCACCACCGCGGTGATGGAGGACCTCGCGGCCGTGCTCTTGGCGTGCGCGTCGTCACACGCTAGCATTGAAGAGTTGCCGTCAGCGGAGCACACTGGTGCCGCGCCAGCTCTATGCGCGTCCAAGTGCACGTCCATTAGCCGCGTCCCGTATAGGATATGCGGAACCACACAGCCGATGACTCCCACGGCGAGTACGAGCATCATGCAAGCTATCCATCTCGGCCGGTGGCCACGACCAGCTAAATACGTCAAAAACAACGCAGTACAGATTTGTCCGATCTCAGTCGCAGCCATAAGGGTCCCCGTCGTCTTCGATTCTACTTTAAATAATTTTTCTACCGTCGTCGTTACACTCACGAAGTAAGTGAGGAACATTCCTTGTAAAACCCATCCCGATAGAAATACCAGCATGAAAACTCGTGTCGAATGGAACACCGTCCGTGTTCCTGATATTTCAGGTGTGGGTATTTTACAGTCAAGCGAACCATTGTTATTTCCTGTGGCTAATCTTTCCTGTTCCTCTGGCGTGGCTTCGACTCCTTTCATGTCGCCGTCCTGGGACACCGGGCCGGTGGGACCCGCCTCCCCTCCCGCAGTGACAGTTGCGACACCGGGTGCCCTGTGGCAATAAAAAAAAACGTCTTAAAATCTATACCCTTATAGATACTGCTAACCAACGACTGCATCGTTTTAACTCACGTCATATTTTTTTTCAAGTGCAGCTAATTCCTAGCACTATCCAGTCTACCGCGGCGTAGCGCTCGGAAAAAACAAAGTAAACTTGAAGCTGATTTAATGTTAAGAAATTACAAAAAAGACACACCGGCAACAGAAATATGCGTGCATAGTCTAAGGGGATACCAATGTAATGTTCTTAAGGTTGTTAAGGTTGCGTGCGCGCACCCAGTCCGGCACAGAGAGACTGCAGCGTGCAATTATACGCGACGCAGTGCAACAGTCTGCACCCGCTACACCCGCCCCTCAGCTTGTTCCCAAAATTGTATTGGTCGCCTATTCGATTTTTTGTACAGCTATACACAACGAAAGCTGCCCGCACGCCGCCCTCCTCACGTTATTACTACTCGCGCCGGAACGTGTTTAAGTATAGAGGATATTACAGTTCATCGGTGTATATTAATATATACACAACTTACGATGAATTATGATAAAATTAAGTTTCTACAAGCGCTCGTATCATATTTTATATTTTTTATTTATTGGTCAACAATTTGAAAAAGATTGAATAAAATTTATTGAAATTATTAAATAAAAACAATATCACTCACTCACTGATAAATAAGAAGAATGTGCGGCGCAAGTTCGCAATACAACAAGATTGGAATATTAATGAGAATTTATACTGCTAACTGCACTCGAAGAGCTCACCAATGGGGCCGATGACCACAAGTGACACTATCAGACAGACATAGGTAAATCAGTCGCTGGACACATTTCGAAAAGCGAACTATTTGACGATAACACTAATTGTCTACAATTAAGTAAAGTATATATGGATATTAGAAAGAGATGAGTTTTTTTCACGGCTGTTCATAAATCAGCATTGGCGACTGCATTCCGAGATAAGGAAACAACTTGAACAATGTACGAACTATAATCAAACCCCTATCGCTACGTCGATAACGGAGTATATAGACCGACCACTGGCTATGTAGGTCACTGGCCTAACAACCTTTAAGAGAACGCCCTATTTATCACAAGCGATAGTGATATTATGTACCTACGAATATATTAGAAATACACTTGCGTTCTAAGAACCAACGTCACGTCAATTTTTTAAAAAGAAAATTTTGGTCATCTGCCAAATTTAAATTTTATATTTATTCAGTCATAAAAATGTGGTAGACCACTTGGAAAGTAAAATGATAAATGGCGTCTTGAATTTGCATAATATCTTGTTTTAATTAACTTTCTCCTTCAAGTTACGAATTCCCTACAGCGACAAAATCCAAGAAAATTACGTACAAAATCGAAAACTATACTACTATACAATATAATATCTACAATTAAACAGAGCTTTAAGCTTTCAACATAAGCATAATGGTAATTGTATATCAGACGACAATAAAAAGAAAACCGGTGTCCGAGGTAATCAATTTGATCGCGAGTCGTAGCGGAGCCGTGTTCCGAGCGGCGCGGGCGCAGCGCGACGAGATTCATTTTAATTGGCCAATGTTGTATGAAAGTCAGGCGGGCGGTAACTGCAGTCACTACTTATATTATAACCACAACATCCCTAGGGTCCATTATGGTTTATTTAAATCCTCGATTACGACTGATAGGCAATGAATCACGATTCGTTAACGACGGCGAGTCTATTGCCATGATTGAATCAACTACCTTCCAACAAAACACCGATAAAAAGATGATTAATATAAATAAAACGGTCGCGTAGAGAAAATTAGATAACAATTGAGATATACACGACACGAGGCAGCACACGAGGTATTGCTCAAGTCCGTGCCTTCAATTATAATACAGTGATGTTCCAAGAGGAACAACGTCGGAATAATGAAGAATATCCAACGTCAACCCTCATCAAATACATCTTTAGTGCATTTGTATGGAAAACAAAAAGATCCAGTTTGGAGCCAAATAAGTATTATAGTATTCGGAAAATATGTATGTACGCACGTGCTTTTAAATTCACACCGAACGCGGCGGGCGTCTTGATATTTTTAAAAGTCAGGACAAATGGATAATAAATCAATCCGCAACTCACTTTGACCTAAACAGCGTTTGAAACAAAAGTAACGGTTGATATTAGATTCAATAATATCAATAAGAAAGTGTACCATTCAGCAGTATAAAATTAAAGACTAAGCCAGTCATGGCGCAGGGGCACAAAGTGTGACTGTAAAACCGACTGGTCGTGGGCTCGATCCCCACTCGAAGAGATGAAATATTTACTTAAATTTATATTTCCATTTCTGCGCTCTGGTGTCGAGGACTAGCGCGGCGTTGAGTTCTGCTACTTAACACGCAATGCCTCCAGAATTCGGCAGAAAGTGGGGAAACGGAGTGTCTTAACACTAGGTTCCCTCTGCCTAGCCTGCAGTGTGCGGGATACAGCGTGAAGCTAAAAAAAACTTAAGGACTATAGCTAATAATTAATAAATCATATTTTTTTAATATATACAGTGATGTAACTGAAACAAATTAAGCTTAAAAACGGTATGTTTCGAGGTAGGGGCACAAAAGGAACAAAAACATTTTAATGAGTCTGGCTTTATTAAACCATATACAAGATGGAATAAAACAACACGAATATTTTCAAATGGAGTTCTAAGAAATAATCAAACTTGCGTATCGCATAAATAATTAAATAATAACAAAACATTTACTTAAATTTCAGTTTTCATAACGCAATTGTGGCCAAAAGATATGTAAAGATATGGATTCAATCTCAAAACTATTAAATTACTGTGCTTTAGATTATTAAGATCTAAAGTATAGAAATTTCTGGTTAAAAGTAATCAATAGGAATGACAGTATTATTCTATACTGATATTATTATACCACAGTTCAAGTTATCTAAGTGAGAGGACAGAGCGGTCAAGGTAAGCGAGCAAGACTATGATGGCACTATGGCCTTTGAATACATATGATTGAACCTGCCATCTAGTTAGTTCTCTATCACACTACCACTGATAAAGATAAAGAGCTTATGGTTTTATTTTCGATTCTCTAGTACAAAACGTAGTGTTGTGTTCGCCACTCAAGCGCCGCACGTAATGTTTCAAAAATTGGGCAGAATGTGGGAAACGGTGTGTGAACTTGGTTCCATACCCTGTTTATATAGAATACAAAATGAAAGTAAAAAAAAAACAGCTTCACGCTGTATAACGCATACAGCAGGGTAGGCAGAGGGAACCTAGTGTTACTCCGTTCCCCACTTTCTGCCGAATTCAGGAGGCATTGCGTGTTGAGTGGCAGAATTCAACGCCGCGCTTAGCCTCGAAACCAGAGCAAAGAAATTGAAATATAAATTTAAGTAAATATTTCATCTCCTCGAGTGGGGATCGAACCCACAACCAGTCGGTTTTACAGTCACCTTTCGTGCCGCTGCGCCACGACTAGCCTGAAGTAAAAATGTGTAATAATAATTTAGTAAGCAATTAAATTTAGTAAATAATATTTTTTGTAATCAATATTATGTAGTAATTATATCAAAAGTGTAATCTCACTCAAGTTGAAACAGTACATCATCTAGAACAGTTGATATAATAATTAATAAAAAAAATCTTTATTTTTATCTTCACATATAAACAATACTACCACAGACTATTTAAAGGAATAATGGTCCTTTTAGATAACGTTATGGTTACAATAGTAACGGCTCCTTATCCTGGCTAGCTAATAGCTTGTCTGTGCTTTTTTTACTCGATACTTAACTAAGATACTTTAAGCGGGGTAATAAACATTAAATATGCATCTCGTTTACAACGATAAGTTTAGCTAATTTTTTCATAAGCTTTTTTTGTTTACATAACACATCTCTCACATTTTACAATGTGGACATAGAGCCACTTTACTTGTTATAACTTCATCGATTTTGGAGACGTTTTTTGGCTAAGAAACCAAAAGTTATAACCATACAGACGAAATATGGGTATTAAACGAAGGAGGGATTCATTATATAACAACCAATAAAAATTCTGTTAAGCGAAATATAAAAAAATTCAAAATGAACTCAACGTACCAAATTTAAACCAAAATTAAAGTTAATTATGTTGTATAAAAAATTCTATACGACACCGTTCTCATAGCGGGAATGAGGCAAAAAAAAATATATAAACTTAAACATTTTACAATATCTGCATTAAATCAGATAAAGTTCATTGATAACGATATATCATTATTCCGGCCGTTACATTAATGATCGTGCAAGCAATAAAGTTCAATTGCATTCCGACATAATAAAAACTAATAAAGACCCCGGGAGCTACTTTGTGTTTTACGACCGTTGGACGCGGCTGTGACATGCTTTCGAAATTTGTTCATTTTTTTTATTTATATATATATATATTTTTATATATGTATACTTTATAATATAATCGTTGGTAGTTTAAATAATTTACCATTATTACTTTAAATAATATAAAAATAAAATAACGATTTCCAAATTCAAATATTTTACATGATTTTTATTATGTATAATATGTAACATATATCTTACTACCCAGTAAAGGGAAAACGGAGAGTCTTGACACTAAAGTATTTTTAAAAAAATTAAACGCGAAGACTTCAAGTGTATTAGACCACTTTCGAGAATTGTAAATTCATATACCACCAAGGCACTTCCCATTTTCCACTCAATTTTCAAGTCATTGCGCGTTGAGTTCTATCCCTTACCACCAGCAAATGACAGAACTCAACAAACATCCTTTGTCTTGTTACCTGAGTGTAAAAATATTTAATTGACTCTAGTGGGAAACAAAAAGACGACCGTCGTGTTTTCAGTCATACACTATGCAGCTGCGCCATGAATGCCTCCAAAAAGCAAATTAAATACTAAATAAATAATAATTACATATAGAATACGCGTAAGTATCTACAGATTTTAACATTGTAAAGTTGATTTTAATAGTACCTTTCGTACAAAATCGAATAAAAACTATTCTTAATGCAAAAATCGTATATATCATTATAAAAATATTAAAAGAACTTTACACTTCTTGAACAGAACAGGAAAAAAACCCAAAATTATTGTGTGTTGTTTATTTTATCTTCCTATATACTCGTTTACAATTACCGGCGTTGAATGAATGAAACTAGTGTTGTCACCTTCCTCTTCTCCTTCTTCTCTTTCCACAAATTATAAACATAATAATATTGTCACGGAACCCAACCCCGCAGTTGTCAGTTTATATAACGTAAATCATAATAGAAACGTTTCCTCAAGTAGAAATCGAACCTGCATCCATTATTCATACAATCTATCTCTTACTAATTCTACGATGTTGTCATAATTTTTTACTCACGTTAAATTTTTCCGCACAGTACATTTGGCAAGTGCAAATCATCATGGCCGCAACCTTGACAATCATTTTTTATGATACACTGTGTGTTACAAATGTTATCTACAATTGGAGCGTGGTTTTAAATTTGAACTAGGCCGCGATCTATATCTCGTCGATTATTATTGTAAATTCTCGGTCAGTAGTGTGTACTGTAGAATAAAAACAATATAAATATAAGGTGCATTGTGATAAAATTACTAATTAGATATCTAAAGCAATTTAAATAATAGATAGATAAATTTAATTTTTATTAAAATTACTTTTTTTAAATGGCAACATCAAAGTCTGAAGTGTAAATAGTGAATAATTAACTTAACTTAACTTCACACTTTATCCCTAGCGACCCCGCTAATACCCAGCCAGACCCAGTCAGAGAGAACGGAGCGCCAAACGGTACGGTCTCTACATACCTCTTTCGCCTCGTCCACTGTCAAATAGTGAAAAATTAATTATTGAAAACAAAACCTAAAATCATTACATACATAAAGACCTTTCGCTACTTTGTTTTATATAACGAGACTAAAATTAAACGTTCATTTAATAAATGTTTTGTACCAATATTTCATAAATTCGACCATATCTTAGGTGAATGTGCTGTAAATGTAAACGATAACAGAAGTAAAAAACAATGACAAATAAATCTTGGTTAGTGCCGATATTTTGAACTTAGATAATAACCACTGATATAATTAACGAATGATTTCGAAGTCTTGTTACAGAAACTATTTATTATATTATTATTGCATTATACGTTCAATATTGTGATCAATTCAACACCCAACGCCTCGTAAATTCAACGGAAAGCGGAGAACGAAGTGTCGTTACACTAGGTTCCCTCTGCTCATGATGTTATATACAGGATGCAAAGTGAAACAAAAAAAATATTTAAAACCAAATGCATGTGCCAAATCAAGAAAAAATTTATGACTCAATTTTTTCAATTTTTTTTCTCCATTTTTTTTAAACACCACCACCTTTGCTTTTAAACGTAAAATTCGATTTAGAGGGACGCGACATAATTAGCAAAGTTGAGCAATTATATTGAAAGAAATAATCATACCTACTACAAGGTTTAAAGCCTTTTATCGTCACAGGCAACCATAAAACAAAATTCAAAATATGAAAATATAAATGGCGTGACGTGGCGTCGGCCCGTGGCCGTCAATTAGGCTGGGAATTTGGTAAATTTATCTGCCTATGCCATTTAGAAGAAGTGATAACTGATAATCGAAGACGTCTATAGATAAAAACAACAGTTTACTTCAAACGCTTTATAATTTTACTTCAAACTTTTAACTAAGAAACAAGTACTCAATAAGCGCGTGCTTAATTTTTATTGTTATAACCTCAAGTTAACTTCACTTTAAACTCGACACGAACATCGATTGCTGTCTCAGTATTTCATTAGTTGTCATCCCAACCGACACACATTCAGATGTATGACAAGGACACAGGGCGACAATAAGGCACATTGACACATTTACTCGCTGACCAGTTAAAAGAACTATCTACTTTAGGTTGTATCTATGAAATAAAGATTGACAAATAACTATTGAAGATGTCAATTCGTATATTAGGTTCGTGTATTTGAGGGCCTGGTCTTTTTTTAGTTTCAATGTGGCTGTTCGATAAGAATCTTTTTTAAATTTCTAAAATAAATTAGGGTGCAAAATCTCTAAGGTATTTTTTACTTTAATAAAGTTAGCTTTAAAATGATATAGAGTTACATTAAACATAATAAAAAAGTCAACACAATCACAGTTTAAGGCTATTTTACATATGTGAGCGATAGGTTGATAGTGCCCGTTCTATGTATATATATCTGTACATTTATTGATAACACAGCAAATAGTAGCGAACACATGGTTTACCTATGGAAGACTGACTTTGGTAACATTATAGCGCACAGTTACCTGTTAGTGTAAAGGAAATACAATACTTATACATTAAATTGTCATTAAGTTTAAGCTGGGAAATATCTGAAATGTATCTAAATGTATAAAAATGTTTAAGTTAAATATTTATACATATATCTATTGTTTTTTCCAACGTGTAGTATATTGTTGGCCCTGTTAGCCTCTACAGTATCACCGGAATTTGCCCGAGCTAGAAGCCAGTCATGGCGCAGAGTGCAGCAGCACAAAGTGTGACTGTAAAACTGACTGGTTTTGGGTTTGATCCCCACTCGAGGAGATGAAATATTTATATAATTTTTTTATATATATTTCCATTTCTTCGCTCTGGTGTCGAGGCAAAGCGCGGCATTGAGTTCTGCCATTCAACAAGAAATGCCTGCAGAAATCGGCATAAAGTGGAGAACGGAGTGTCTTAATGCTAGGTTCCCTCTGCCACCCTGCTGTGTGCGGGATACAGCGCGAAGCTGACTGTACAAATTCAAAATCTAATCAAATTAGGTACATTTGATCAACGAAAAATCAAATACACATAGGTAAAGTCCCTTCATAACATGTTTAGAAATAACTACCTTACTTCATTTAATTCATAGTAACATTTAACTTTTAAATTACGCGAATAGCTTTAAGTTGCAAATAAACTAACTAACTTACTGAGCCAGTGGTTATGAATGCAACTGTTAACTAACAACCAGGTATCAAATCCATTTAAAATACACTTTATAATTAATTACTTGCAATTTGCATCGACGATAGTTATCTTAGCTCTGGCATTATCAATACGTAATACCAGATTCGATTGATAACAGTATCAATCATTTGGTATTAATTTAATTTTACGTTTACTTACATAATAGAAATGATTCCTAGGTACCATATTAAAATATTTCTGATTTGTAAATATACTTACATACATACAATATATATACTTATGAAATTTAGCACATCGATCGTCGATAATCTAATTGGATCAAAATTAACTTATAAGTTTTATGAGTATTGAGTTCACCAAGTAAAGAAAAGAAAAGTGAAAGAAATATAAAGGATTTTATAAGTCTTCTCCTACTTCTTAAACTACTATAAAGTATATGATTTTTTTAATGGAAAAGACAAGGCAAACGAGCGTACAGGTATGATGGTCAGTGATCACCGCGACTCATTACCCCGTGCAACACCAGAGGAGCTACAGGTGCGTTGCCGGCCTTTCAGGTGGACGCGCTTTTTGAAGAACCCCGTGTCGTATCGACCTGGAAACACCTTTCACAGAATGATCTGGGCCCCCAATGATCCGAAATTATGTTATTTTAAATATTTTTAACTGATATTACAAAAAAGAAGTCCAAAAAATCGCATCAATCATAAATATTTGATAAATGCATCCAATATTCTACCTATATACTTTTATTTAAACAATTTTACAAAGCCAAATTAAATTTTCATAAATAATCAGAAAAGAAAGAAGAAAGAAAAACAAAAAAAACCATGCAGCAGTACATCCACGACTCTCAGTATAAATTAAAGATAAACAAAATAACGATCGCCATTACAACAAGAGAACGTGCATTGAATCAGGATCCAAAGTTAATAAGGGAAAAATAAAACAAGGAGTAAATAAAAAGAAACTTAACACGAACAATTCAGGTCTAGAGGTCGTCGTGGTGCAGTGGTACAGCGTGTGATTGTAAGCTTGACTGTTGTGTGTTCGACCGTCTTTTGGGGCAATCAAATATTTATTTAATATTTTTATTATCTTACTAGTAAAACAAAGCGACGCAACGTCTCGAAAATTCGCCCCAAGTGGTAAACGGAGTGTCTTACGACTAAGTTCCCTCTGCCTACCCTGCTATATGCGGGATACAGCGTGAAACAAAAAATAAATAAAAAAATCAAGTAAATAAAATGAAATTTAACACGAACAATTCAGGTCTGAGAGACGTTTGCGTGAAACCAATCCCTTGAAGACTTGCACTCGCATAAAGCAAGTCTTGACAGCGGACACCCCGCGGCGCTATTTACTGATAAAGATATTATGTACAATAAGATTTAGGAATGAAGGTGACATTGGAACTGGTGATATAAATTTCCATTTAAATAATTGCTTTTTGTTGTGTTTAAATATGTATGAATGGATTAAATTTTATTAATTGCGCTTGACTTAATGATAAAGTTGAAACGTATGAGTTGAAATATCGAAGATATATTTCAAGGTGAAGAGAACTGAAAGATGTTTTTTTTTTCCAATTTGTTTACATTTCATAATTTTACATAATTCTGGTTTTCTTTTTCTTTCTTTTCCTTATACCACGTTGAATCCCGACACACCGCCCAAATTTCGAGGCATTGCGTATTGAATGGCGAAATTCAATGACACTTTTATTCTTCTCACCAAAACGAGAAAAAAAAACAATTCATTCACTCCTACTCAAGAGTAGGAATCAAACCAACGACCGTTGCGTTTACAATCAGCCACTGTGCCTCTGCGTGTATACAATGAGCTTAACGTAATACCTGAATCGGTGATAAAAGAGAATGGAGACATTAGACTATTAGACAAGACCTCGCTTTCTAGTTACCCTATGAAATACCAGAGACAAAACACAACAGTAATTCAATAAAAAAAGTATTTTTGGTACTCTAACTAACCAAGTTTTCCTTAGATATATTGTCTTACGCAACGTGACATAACCAAGCCTTGACTTTGTTGAACTCATACGTTAAACGCGTGCCAAAGCCATTCGTAGTATAGCAGGTATAACGCTAATGTATCTACAATGTAGCATTGCTTACCTGGTGGCGCTACTAATTAACCAATTCGTGATTTGAACCTACAATCAACTAAAAATAAATTAATCCTAATATATTTTAGATGTGTATGTATGTTTTGTCGAGGCAAAGCGCGGGGTTGAATTCCGCCACTAGACACGCAATGCCTCCAAAATTCGGCGGAAAATTGGGAAAGGATCACACAAGGATCTTCACCCTACCCTGCTCTGTACGGGATACAGCGTGAAGCCAATTTAATTTTTAATCCAAATACTAAATCTCAGATAATAGATAATAATCAGAAGTACAAACTGAACTATTTACATACAACAATTCAATAACGGAAAATCACGCCGAAATAAACCAAGCAAGGTCACCCCACAAATCACTGGCTCTGCCAATTTGACACCACTCACCTCCACTTATTGGACAAAGTGGAACGTGTAAATGAAGAAACGATACGCGGCACCGCCACCGTTTAACTGGCATGGGTGGTGATGAAATAGATGTCATATCTGAAGGTAATATTCATTAAAGTAAGTATTGGATGGATCGCGCGTGGATATTTACTTAGCTGTTTGGATGTTTTTTTTCGTTTAATATTATGATTAACAAATTATGTTTATATTTGTGATTAAGTTATAATTAATTACAAAAAGGTAATCGTGGCTATAATGGGTCGAACGGAATGCATTCGATGGTTGTGAGCTTGAATCTCATGCTTGGGGATATTGTTTCCCTTGAAAGAGGAAAATTTATATTTAGTCAGTTCTTAAAAAAATTCTATCAAAAAGTAAAAAGAGTGATTTATCACAGGTTGTTTCTGCTCATTATAAATGTGAAGTTATGAAAATATGCAGATATAAAAATAAAACTTAATAGTAAATTATAGACGCATAAATCTGATATGTTTCATATTTTTTACTATGACGGAAAACAACCAAAGCATATTTCCAATTTAGACATAACATATACTCGTATTTACTGACGAAACTAATACAGATAGATATCGAACTTTATGAGAGTGACAAATTATTTTTTATCAGCCCGTTCCGTTGAATTGTCCCAAATCGAGTGTCGCGCTGGTGAAAGTGATAGTCGGTCATGAAATTCGGCTGACACGCGGATAGGGGCGGTGTCAATAATGTCAATATCAAAGAGACCCGCTGAGTTTCTTGAGCCGCTTCTTCTTAGGTCTGAGACACTGACTTTAATGAACTGGTGGAAAGTTATTTGACGTTCAAAAAATAAAGCATGTAATTTCTTATCTCTTATCTCTATATATAATAAGACAGTAAAAATATTTTGTCTGTACATTTAGTAATTTTGACTGAAATGGATAGAGGGATACTTAAAAAGACTAATAGAAAGCAAAAAGATTTTTTTTAAATTTCTTGTCTGTCTGTCTGTCTGTCTGTCTGTCTGTCTGTCTGTCTGTCTGTCGACATATTGTTGTCCGCATTTTTCTCTGAAACTACTGAACCGATTTACTTGAAAATTTCACCAATTGCTTTGTTTTAACTCAATTTAGGTTCTAAAGTTTGGTTCATTAAAAAAAAAGTTATCGTCATTTGAATGAACTCAAGGCATTAGCTTGCCAGCGAATGTTATATAGAAATCGCGCTGGTATGACCCTGGCTAAAGAATGACATTCGAAACGTCTTGATTATATGACTGTTGATAAAAATATATATTTTTGAAGCACTATTATACAATATTTTATACAATAAAGTAAACAAGGCCAGTCGTGGCGCAGCGGCAAGAAGTGTGACTGTAAAACCAGCTGGTTGTGGGTTCGATCCCCACTCGAGGAGATGAAATATTTACTTAAATTTATATTTCCATTTCTTCGCTCTGATGTCGAGGTTAAGCGCGGCGTTGAGTTCTGCCACTCAACACGCAATGCCTCCAGAATTCGGCAGAAAGTGGGGAACGGAGTGTCTTAACACTAGGTTCCCTCTGCCTACCCTGCTGTGTGCGGGATACAGCGTGAAGCTGATTTATTTATTTATTTTATTTTATTATAGTTGTCAATCAATTCTGCTTAAATCAATAATCATGTATTTTAAGCGGGCGAAGCCGTGGGCGGGCCGCTAGTTTTTAATAAAATTATTTGACTTTGAGTTTGACTTCAAAAAACACCTTTGAACCGTCTCTTAAGCCCGGACTCCATCAAAGCGGAGACCAGACAAGCAGAGAGGAATTGTTTTTTAATAACCAATAGAATTTTGCTTGTGTCTCTAATGGAGATCACTGAGATCTGTAAGTCTGCTCTTTCAACTTCTCGGCACATCTCCGCTTTAGTGGAGTCGAGCCTAAGGATTTGCATACAAACTTCGCCTGAATTCACGTAGAGAAATCTTGACTCACAACTTTTTAAGACTGCAAGGCATTGTGTGCTCAACAATGCTGTTTCCATTTTCCATTTGAACAAACTGAACATTTTAGGGTCAACGTACTGATGCGGAGACCGAGTGTATCGATAACTGGTACTTGTCGTGATATTATTAAATTGTGGTACCTACTTCGTTGCGTTGTAAATTATGTTCTAAAACGATGAGATTATTGATACAAGATTTACATTTACAATACATTATAGAGGAACGCCCTTAATTGCTATAAAACTGATATAAGTTGTATATGAACGTATATTTAAATCATTACTTCTCAAATTTAGTAATGTTTATAATTAATAGCACTCATTAGAGTTGTATTATGAAGTCAGGCAGCAAAAAGCGTAGAAGACGGTTAATTAATAAGCAAAACACGCGCGGGCTGAACGAAGTGGGTGAGGGCCAATGGTAAGAGCCTCATTGAAAACAGATCCTCGATGAACGTATCATAAGAACCTTTTAAATATATTTAATTATATTAATATATGTGTGAGTGTATTTTTGACTGTAAAAGACTTTACGACCTGCTGCTGCCTAGTCTGCTATGTGCGGGTGTATCCCGGGAACCTAGTACAACTCACATATTTAATTTAACAAGAAGATCTTAATATACCGAATGTTACTAAGATTTACCATGTAAGCATGGGTACAATTAATATATATTTTCATTATATTTTTTCGATTTTGAACTTATTTATTAATGATAGTTATTTTACGTTTTATAGAGATCATTGATATTAAGAAATATAATTTATCTTTGATTGTATCAAAATAAGTGAAGAGTGATTCTCTAAAATCTAAATTGTTCTTTTATGTACGAAATAAGACGTCAAATTCAAGATACATGGTAGTACTATAGAAATACCAAAGTCAAAAAAGGCTTTCATTTTTTAATATTCCACGTTACTCTTCTAAATAAATACGTAATATTGAAAAAAATAAACTTAGACCTACTCCCTCATACATTAATAAAAGATTATAAACAACTTTCTCAAACTTCCGACACAAAACGTTAAACAAAAATAAAAAAAGGAAATGACTTTGAAGTCCACTCAACACGTACCTAATGGAACGTAGCGAGTGTAAAGATAAACAACCTTAGCTCACCTTTATACAGGATACTGCTTTAACGATTTAAAGTTAGTTTTTAGGGTTCCTCATCTCAAAAATACTGAGTCTTTAAGGGTATATCTGTCCGTCTGTCAACACCATTTTTCTCAAAATAGCATAGAGGTATTAAGCTAAAATAAATATCAAATCTCCAGGTATACGGCCCTATAAACACAGAAAAAATAAGCTTCTAAGTCAATACAATGAAAAGAGACGAGTGCTTATGAATTGTCTTTGTGCTATTTCGTATAAAAATCACGGCGAAATTAAAACCTATAGGGTACTTCCCGGGGACCAACAGCTATGGAATTTGACAAGAACTTGCAATACTTACAGATAGAGGAAAATTCTGAAAAATAGAAATTTATAGATACATCACAGAAAAAAATATTACTAAGTTATATTTGTACTTCATTTCGTACAAGATGATGCATACTAAATTTATCAATTTTTAAGTCACGTTCGATAATAATTAAATTGGTACAGAACCATCGGTCGGCGAGTCTGACTCGCACTTGATCGATTTTTTTAAATATACTTCTCTGTACACGTGTGTATAAAATGAAAACTGGTTTTTACATTCATGTTTTGTTTAACATTAAATTTGTAGTTTATAATTTTATTTATACTTAATTCATTATTATCAGCACATAAATATAACATATGGTTGTTTAAGATTTATATTAAGAAATCGGTTGTAAGAGAAAATTATAATAAAGATTTTGAATGTGTAGCAAGAGTGACTGATAAGAGAGACAGGAGAGACGTCGGTTGATCTTTGAGATATTCACAGTATTGATGATAAAGTAAGATCACGTAAAGTGCATCAGGCCTCCCCATTGGTGGTTGATGATAGTGGACGAGGAGACAGAGGAGTGCAAAGACCGTAGCATTTATTTAGGCAGAGGGAACCTAGTGTTAAGACACTCCGTTCCCCACTTTCTGCCGATTTCTGGAGGCATTGCGTGTTGAGTGGCAGAACTCAACGCCGCGCTTAACCTCGACACCAGAGCTAAGAAATGGAAATATAAATTTAAGCAAATATTTCATCTCCTCGAGTGGGGATCGAACCCATAACCAGTCGATTTTACAGTCACACCTCGTGCCACTGCGCCACCACTGGCCTCAACTTCAAATGTAATAAACTAACTTATTCTATTTGTTTAAGCTTTGATATAATATAAAGTTAAGGGTTAATACATATAGGTACATAAATTAGTTTACTTAACTTAAAACAGACAACACAGTTTTTATTTCTCTTGAAAACGACGATTTTTAATAATAGTTTAAACAATTGGCTGTTCAGTAAGATCAAGGCCGTCGCCGTTCAAAAAATCCAGGTCAAAATTAGGTAGTTAGTTATAGATGACAGATAAAAAAGTATATTTCATTTTTTTTTCATTTCAGTCACGATTACGAGTTCTCTATTAAATGTGAAATAGGCACAATGTACACTATTAATTTTATAGGCAGCGTTACGCTTTTTAATAAGGAAGTTAAAAGGACCTAATGAGAAGACACTCCATTGTCCGTTCTCTCGCCCGAATCCGAGATATTGCGTGTTAGTTAAGTGGCGGATTTTAACACCGTGCTTCTCAGCGGAGCAATTAAATTCCTTTTTTAAATGAAACTCTTTAACCGGAAAAATCACGTATTAAATATACGCGTTTACATTTTTGTAACCCACCGTTTAGAAGATTGAGAAACGTAGATTGACAAACTAACGTTATACTTATTTAACTTAATAAACTACTGCAAATTGTTCGAAACGTCGGGTTTCTAAAAATTTATAATTCTATATAGATATACGCAATTAATCAATTTAAATAGTTTCATTTAAAATGTGTAAAAATCTCGAAATTCAAAGATATATTTATAACACATAAATTAACTTTATATTTAAATAATAAGGAAAACCTACTTACTTGTGTCAGAGCGTTCAATTCCTATGATATGAACAAAAAAAACTATTTTTCTTTACTTAAGAATATTAATTAGTCATTCAAATTATTATTTATTACAGCCAGCTTTAAAATAATTAAAAATAAAAATTTTAAATATATATCATTTTTAATTCACTTATTTTATTTTGATACTGTGACTTTCGATATCTCTATATATAATAAGGCAGTAAAAATATTTTGTCTGTACATTTAGTAATTTTGACTGAAATGGATAGAGGGACACTTAAAAATAATAACAGAAAGCAAAAAGATTTTTTTTGAATTTCTTATCTGTCTGTCGACATGTCGACATTAACCACTTGCTTTGTTTTAACTCAACTTAACTACTAAAGTTTAGTTCATCAAAATCGGTTCATTAAAAAAAAGTTATCGTCATTTGAAAGAAGTCGTAATTAATTCAACACAGAGATAAAGAACGATCTTGAAAGAAATATCAAGTAAATACAAAGATTTTTTTGCTTGGTTCTTTCATATAATATATGTAACTAATTTAAAAACTGTACAGGAGTTAATCTGCAATTATTACAGTTATTTTACAAAGAATATTATGAATCCTTCAAATTAATAATTTAACATTTAAGGCTGTTTCTGAATGAGTAAATTAAATTATTCACTGACATCAGCACATTTAACAGAGTATATTATATAGGTAAAAAGAACATAAAGTTACAAAAATATATACGTGTAATAAATAATTAGCTTTATGTATATTTTATAAATATCAAATGTCAACAATGGTCGTATTTTTTATTTAAAACAATCAAAAATTCTTTGACAATAATGTCGTAAAAAATCATAATAGAAGTCATTATAGTTGTCAATCAATTCTGCTTATTACATCAATAATCATGTATTTTAAGCGGGTGAAGGCGTGGGCGGGCCGCTAGTAACTAAACTAAATAAAAGAATATTGCATATTACCTTTTTTAATATTTAAATATCAATATACACATATCATATGACTGCATACATTTTCTTTTATATAACATTGGAACAGCTATCTTATCTCATTCATATTCATCATAATATATAAATATGGCAAAAGGAAAGCACAACTTTAATTAATTCACCGAGTAGACTTTCATTAATAAGTGGTTGTCGTACAAACACGTAGATAACGAGTAAATAAGCATATTTTACTTTTATAGACCTAAGGCCGTCGTTGCGCTGTGGGACGACGTGTGACGCGATGGTTTTGAGTTCGGCACGCAATACCTCAAGAATTCAGCAGAAATTGGGAAACGGAAGTAGCTTAACATTTAGGTTCCCGGATTCCCTCTGCCTATATTGCTCTATACTATGGAGTGGAGCTATAAAAAAATATTTTCCTTTTTGTTAGACTAAGCACGGCATTGAGCTTCGCAACTTTTGTTTCGCATTTTTATGCAATAAAGAATATAATAAAAAATACAGTCAAATTGATAACCTCCTTTTCTTACAGAAGTCGGATAAAAATAAGAAAGCTAGAATTATAAGATAGTAGAAATAAAAAAAAAATGTTGTATAAAAAGATAATTGATAAAACTCTCATAAATATAGTTTATAAGTTCTTTGTAAGTGGTGGAGAAGCTTTTTCCAGTAAGCATTGTCACTGAATAAGCCGATAAGAAATTATGAAAATTAAAAAAGTAATAAGTTAAATTACTTAATATATATTTTTTTGTGGGGAAAATGGAAAATCCCGTACCCATTGAAATTCGAGAAATGTTCTTAGTGCTTCCCTAAACTCCCGAGCATACCCACATGCTAAAGTTCAACTTTCTAAGTACAGAGGTTTTGTCCGTACATTATTTGTCAGTCACTCAATAACGCAAGACTTTTAAATTGTGCAGATATTTTCCATAGAAAAAAGTAAAAAAATGGAATTTTAAACGAACACTGTAGGTACAACGCGCATCTGCTATAAATTGGACGATTATGCTAAGATAAAATTGATGTATTTCACATACATAAAAAACCATTGATATATGTAAAGGGCACGGAAGCTATTTTAACTCTTATACTTGACTGAATTTACGATGACAAGAAATTACTGAATTTACTTTGCTTTATTTTGAACATGTAGGTATCTGCCTTAAAGGTTATGTATAATTTATTTATTATAAATTTAAACATATGACCAATTAAAATAACTAGAATTAAATTTATAGGATATATCATTACAATTATTGGTCTTATCGCATTCAATCTATTATTAAATAAGCAAAAAAATAATAATTACATTCAAAAGTTTAAAATAAAAATATACCTTATAGCAACCATGCTGATTTTGCTTATGAAAGTTTTTTCTAGAAATGAAACAAAAAATAAATATTTTTAACGAAATGAATAGTTTAATTATGACACATATTTCAGAGCCTGAGCCTAATATTACATTATTCTTTAAAGCACCAATGTTTAAGCACGTCGAGTATTTATTGCAAAATTACCCCTAAAGAATAAAAAAAAACTAAAGATACGTATATAAAATATACATTTTCAAAAATACACGATTCTGTGATGTATAGGAAATCTGTGGAAACTTAAGAAGTATATTTTTTTATAATTAAGTGTATTCGTAGATTCCCTTAAAAATTAAATAAATCATAACACAACTATCAATCACTAACATTACGCCTACACCTGGCAGCACTGAAGAAGAAGAAAAAAACCATCTACAGCCAAAACTCCGCTGACCGTGAAGCACTGCCGGATGTTGTCCGAAAAAAAGACCAAATATCTGGTAGCGGTTACTCGACCCACATCCATAACCTCGTTGTAACGAAATCGCAATGTAATTTTGCGACTCACATATTTCGGAACACTTTTACTTTGACTACGGTTTTGGTGATGACACCAATTTCTCTTTCAATAACTTTTAGTTACTGTAGCGTTCTCAATAAATTAAAGTGGGCCTATGGAGGTTGCTACCCACGTGAAGCTTAACTGTATATCGAATAAGTAGGTAAGTGAAACAATTCGGACGGTCCGCTGATGAAATCCTGTGCAAATTTTATTACTTTTTTTGTTTTATAAGTTGTATGGTTTCAAAGATAATATAAAAGCTGTTTTGATTTATTGATTAAGAGTAGACTTGATAATAATTAAATAGTTATCGTAAAGATTTGTCAAAATCATTTGAAGAAGCAGTTAATCGGTTCTCAAAACCAAAGTAATATTCATACGAAAAGTTCAACTACAATTTAATAATTTAGTAACATATGAAAAAAATCCTAAAAAGGGATAAGCTTTAATCGTTTGGCATGTTTACGATGATTTGAGGTCGAAATCCGCCTCAAATAGACTTCACGCCGGTGCGGATTATAGAAAGATAGATAGATAGATAAAATTCTTTGTTGCATACCAAACTATAAGTACAATAAAAAAAGAGTTATGTTATTGTAATGTATGAAATATGAGGCCCAAAAGACTTCAACCACATCCGCTGAAAGTTCTCAATAACAGGTCCCGCAGCTACAATGCTGATAAGACACCAAGTTAAAAAATAAATATGCTAATATTGCAAACAACTTAGAGCAATCACCATAAGCACATAGAAACTCTGCATTAACCGACTTAATCACTTGGTTAACCAAAATCTGCCCTTCGATAAATATTTTATTTCTTTTCGAGTTCCAAGTCAAGAATTCAAAAGGTAACTTTCTCTTATATATATATATATATATATATATATATATATATATATATATATATATATATATATATATATATATATATATATATATATATATATATATATATATATATATATATATATATATATATATAGGTAGCTATTAAAATTCGCACAGTTATTTCGCAAATAAAAATGAATTTAAAGTAGTTCTTGTGTGACAGTAGTACGTTTTTATTGGTAAAAAAATATTATCTTTAAATAAATTACTAGTTTCAGATTTTTCTTTTAGCGCAATAACGGTACTTATAGGTACCAGATTGAAATAACCTGAATTTGAATCAAAAGAAAGGTACCTACTTTGTTTAACGACTGTCATTGAGGGAATCCCACTTGTTAGATAAAAACAGGTATAAAATTTTATCTCCAATAATATTTTATAGATAGTTTTTTATAGATTTCCGTTTATATAAAGTACGTAGATGCATTTAAGTCTTCTTAAATTTAGATATTTTCTAGAATTTTGAGAATATGATTATCTTTAAATTGTAACGCAAGAGAAATTATAAAACGTATTAGAATTTAGAATCTTATATTTAATCATCTAACGTGATAACATCTATAATATAAGGAAAAATAGTTACTAAGCAACAATTTCAAGTCATGAGGCAGCTATCTGAGGAACTAGTCAAAGCAACCGAGAGCGAAACTAATACGAACTAGTAGAATGGTTTACTTTCATTCATTTGAGATGCCGAAAGTGAACTTTTACTTTCAAAGTTGCAATATTTCTGGAATTATAATATTAAAATGAAAAGGAATATATTACGGGTTTACGATAAGTGAGAAACAACTAAATAAAATCACAGTAAAGTATTTTGTTACACAGTGATTTCTATTGAACCAATGAATATTTTTTAAATTTAATCATCTCCAGTAGTATATCAAGACAGGGAGGAGAAAACTTAGTGTAGTGTAAAGACACTCCGTTCTATGAGTACCACATCCCGAAACTGCTCTTTGTCTTGCTAAATAGCAAAAGTAAAAATATGTAATTTGAATCGAACTCACAACCATCGAGTGTACACAAACACTGTCTCATCTCGCCAAGATGGCGTCACCGACAACATGATAACGGTAATAAAATATTATACACATAAAATATACGATATAAACAAAGTCGGGTTAAATGTCACAGTAAAGGTTAATCATTCAAAACGCGATGTCTTTTTTTCTATTTACACATAACATTGACTTCGCGTTATCTACAAAAGTCGGATGGCTATCAGAATATTCTGAGTTAATACTTATACTTAAATAAATATTTACATGACTGACTGATGATAACTGAAATCGAAGCAAACAGGATGGCATTGCCCCTGAAAGCTACTTTTAAGAGGGGGAAGTTTTTTCAAATATCTATATCTATACATGTTTCCCTATCTATATTGAGTTCAGTTCAAAATATTTTTTACATTTTTAAAGATTTTAAACCCAATAAACGTATAAAAAAATGTGAACGTAGCTAGATTTGAACTCGCGCCTTTTGGAAACCGTTTAAATTATAGACCTTTAAATGTCAATGAAAATCAACCAAAAGCAATCTTACATTTCAATTGATTTTAGAACGTATCAGAAAAAAATTATATCCACATAATAATAATAACAACATAAAATGTATAAAATCAAACTTTATAAGATAACATTAAAAGACGCCGTTATATTCAACATGCATTTTCGATCGTAAAATTTTAAATTTTGCACCATTTAATGCGCGTAAACCACCTTTGCTAAGATGTTTTACTGACCAACCTGTATCAACCTGATACTATAAAGTAGGGTTGCCAACCAACCTATAAAACATTCCCCGTAACTTAAATATTATCTATAATCATCTCGATTTTCACTTAATTGTAGCTTATAATAAGAAATCGATAAGAAGTAGTTAATTTATAAATACAGAGAAAAACACTCAGTTCTTTATATGACTGTAAAATAGAAAATTTTATATAATGCATACGTATGCATTAAAACTCTTGATAAATGATATTTTATACGTCGTCGTCATCGTTTAAGGGTAACGTACTATGCAGGGGACAATAGCTTGAGATCTTAAGCTTCTACATAAAAATATAAAAAGGAACATAAACAACAGGTTTTCTTGCAATACACCATATTTGAACCAGATACGGTTGATGGAGGAATTCCTTGAAAAAATAGTCCAATATAAAAACAGAAATGGTTAACTAAAAGAATCAACAAAAACCAACATGGCGATTTCAAAAATTGGAACATCTACCTAATAGTAGACCGGACAGCGTTATTGATAATAAATAATATATTAATATCTATTGATATCGCATAGTAGCAACATTAATAGACAAATTTATGTCAGAACAAGAAGCCCCGAGAACTGGTCGTACGAAAGCGAAACCTCTAATTACTTTCATCGCGACCTCGGACCAGAAGTCAACTAAGTTGACAGTTACGACAGAAATGAGAACTTTCTTATACTACACAATAGGCTGAAGCAGAATTACTTTGCTAAGGTAGCGAAGTCAATTTAAAATACGTTATATTAAGATTAAAAGATGGAGATAATCAGCAAACACTTAAAATTATAAGCATATCGAAATTATTTATCTGTATTGTACTGCCCGAATTGTGCTTAGATCTGGTGGTGCCATATAACCTCACCACGTATTAGAGGTTTTTATTTTATTTTTCTTTATGGTCTAAAACATAGCTTTTTAATTTTTTTTGTTACATAATTGGTAGTTGCTTTATAAGGTTATATATTTTTTAATTTAAACAAAATAAATTTACGGATTATTTAACTTATTTTTATAGTAATGTTATGTTCAATCTAAATTTAACCTACATACCAGACGAATTAATAAACAGTTATTAAGTAATCCTTATAACGTAAATTATAATACATTTTCATAACAATTTAAATAATTGTATTTTAAATATTTGATTTTGAGTATACAATCCTTTTAATTTAATTCAAATACTGCCTAGAATAATATATCCGCTGCGGCAGACACTAACAATCTTTATAATAGCTTTGGTCACGTTTTCAGACGGTTTTTAAAATCCGTAACCAATCTGTAGACTATTATCTAACAAAGCTAAAAAGTAAATGGTGAAATAAAAAATCAGCTAAATGTAAGTTGGACTCGTACATGAAAGGTTCCGTACCATTATTTAAAACATAAACCAAAAAATCACGTTTGTTGTATAGGAGCCTCCTTAAATATAATCTTTGTTGTCATAGCTACACCATCTATTGTAATAATTTCAACAATCCATCGACCACAGTTCATGAGATACAGCCTGGTAAAAGAAGAACAAAGGGACAGCAGAGTCCTAATATAGGATTACGTTTTACCTTTGGCTACGGAACCCTAAAAATGTGAGGATTAAATGCCAATATACATTAATTACATTAAAATGTGTTGCAACGCCGGGTTTTATTTCACTAATTCGGGAATACTGTACCAAGACTGGCCTGCGTTTAGGATTTTTAACAATAGGTAAGTGTTTTATTTTGGTATATACATAAGTACTAACCGTAGAAATTAAAAATTAAACGAGTTATGTAACTTTAATTTTTTTTTCTTACAACCGAGTAGCAAGTCGCGTGTGAACTGCGGTCAATATCCGATAACACAGTCGTGGGAGTTATCTTTTACGATACCGAGCACAAGGAGTTTAGTTACTTTACTATATAAAAATGATAACTTGAACATTTTATATAAAACTAAATAAAAATCAGCTTCACGCTGTATCCCGCACACAGCAGGGTAGGCTGAGGGAATCTATTGTTAACATACTCCGTTGCACACTCTCCGCCGAATTGTAGAGGCATTGCGTGTTGAGTTTGAGGCTGACTTCAACGCCGCGCTTTGCCTCGACACCAGAGCGAAAAATTGCAAATATAAATTTAAGTAAATATTTTAGAATTTTCAACATTGTTTTGTATTATTTTCCATTACTCTTGCTTATCAGTGTACCGATGTCTCTAACATTGTGTAGTCAATATTTACCGAACTCAATCGAATTGAAAAAATAAATATATCGTACTATAAAACTTTTTCCCGCAAAGCAGGGAAGTTAGAGGGAACCTAATGTTACAACACTCCATTTCTCACTTCCCAAATAATGTTCAAGATATTGCGTACCTGTTGGGTGGTACTCAACGCTGCGTTTAGTTTAATAGGGCGGGGAAATGAATATAATTATCCGTATTATAAGATTTTTTAGCTTCACTTCGGCTCCTGCATATGCTATGGGCGGAAGACTCTCAAGCGGAACCTAGTGTCTTCTAAGTTTTCCGTTCGAATTTGAGACAATGTGTGTTGGGTGATGGAACTCAACCTTGTAAAAATAAATCACTTTTACAAGTGAGGTCCGAACCCACAACTATTAATTATTTATGTTTAATAAAATGCTATTCGCTATATGACAATATCATAATCAAGCTGCGGCATTAACAAAATTATTAATTGATTGAAACGAACTTATTGATATTTATAAAAATAGAAAGGAAGGAAAACGTAACGTTAAATTAATCAATAACGGTTATTTGGAAACTGTGTCAAACGACTATCCTGAAGTACTCAAACAAATTAGTGTAAAATTCTTTGTTCACCGATTATTTTTATTTCAATACTAAAATAATAATTATTAATTTAATAATACGTTAAGAAAATTATAATTTACTCTTTAATGTAGCTACCATATTCCGCACATAGCGGGATAAGCAAAATAACCTTTAAATCTAGTAAACACTCCTTTTCCTTAAGAACACATCTGTTTCACATTATCTTTTAGAATTTAATATATTATTCTTTTTAAAATATAATATATAACTTTTTAATGTTACAACTATAACTAAAAATAGCATTCGGATAATATGTATAACATGTTAAATTTTGGGTGGATGGTTCATATAGCCATGTTTACTACAAGTGCAAACAATAGTATGATTAAGTCCAGGAGGCGAGAAGGTCGACTGTCTGGAGGTCAAGGAAAAGGGCAGACTGGGAAACAACATAAATAATTGAGACAGCAAAATATCAGATATAAAAGATTTTGTTCAACTGCAATATTAAATAATATTTTAAGTTAATATGGAATTGAATTTTAAATCACAATGAAAACTGCATATAAATAAAATTAAAGAGTCTGTCTGTAATTTCAAAATAATTATGTTTTTTTAGGTGCATGTCGTTATTTTGACAATACCAAAACACAAACAAACATTTTTTTTGGTCCGTCTCTCTTTCTGTTTGTCCGGGCTATTTTGAACAGCTGAATTATTTTTATAAGACTAACAAAACTACACTGCAAGTTAGGGGGGATAGTTGGCCAACATAAACTACTAGCAACACACTCTTTTCCCTGAATTTCCAGAGTAAAAATCGCGATTGTCGTACTCGCGTAGCAACCGCCTACCTAGGTGGATATGAAATAACATTTTTCTAAAAGAGTCTCCAACATCTTTTTTTTTTGTTAAGCGAGCGAAGCTGCATGAGGCCGCTGAATATTATGAACAAAAAAGTAACTAAAATGTACATCTGCTTTTTCAATATCTACTTTACACTTTAGGCCTAAGCTATGAGTGGTTCTAATAAGAATGAATATTGACGTACCATAAGTGATTACACCAGTGACAGCAATAGTTAAAAAATATAAGAATGTATAAACTAAACTTTTTTTTAATATTTTGTCCCTACATCTAATCTATTGAAAAATTTACATATGGAAAAGACCACACATGAATGTTTTTTTGTTATTCCCGACGTGCAACAGTGCACGGCATACGGCTGAAGTTTTTATAAACAGAAATAGGCTCGAGACGGTTGCGCCAGCCAAAATGTCGACTAAACTCATTGCTTCCCTTTGTACACTTTAAAAGTTATTTAAAGTACATAAAATGGTGATCGAAGAAGCGACTTATTTAATAGGTATTCAATTTTAGTCCTTTAGCTTATAGATATAAGGTATTTAAAATATCGTTTCTTATAAACTTTAAAAGTCTTAGAGGCTTAATAAAGTCTCTCTAATCTAATGCTATATTACCGCCACATACCATAAACTATTCATTAGGAGGATAAAATAGTAAAACGAAAAATTTCAAAATATTTTATATTAACCGAGAGTCAAGTAGGCATCTCGTGATCGTCGACCCACATACTATATGGTATTAAATAGTTACATTTCAGTTACTCTTATCTCTTATCTGTCGACATGTCGGCGAAATCAGCGAATGTAATCAAAATGCAATACTGAATAAATAATGATACCGATAATAATAATTATTTGTATCTAAGGCATTGCTCCTCGACGTGTAGCCGCCCCCAAATTTTACGTGGTCTTCGATCCCTGCTACTGATATGTTAATTTTATTACAGAAACTTTAAAGATCCTAACCGGTTGAGTTTCGAAATGAAACGCAAGTGACATAAAAATTACGACCTTCAGGTATAAACTGGTGTTTAATTCATCGGAATGTCATTAAAGACTGTTTAGTATTGATAATTGAATGAAATTCACCCAAAGTGTAGTGCGCTCTATTTTCTATAAAAATGCGAAACATTAACAAAAAATCATTCGTAACTAACAAAAAATAATACATTACAATATATATTAACTAAGTGTTACAAAAAAAAAAAATAAAACTAAGTTCGAACACCACAATAACCTCTTACAGGATTCGATCAATCAACATAACTAAAAATTTCAATAAAACGCCATAATTAAGTAAAAAAAAATAACAATTACTTACGCAAGTACAACCAAAGATCCTTAGCACTCAACACGCACGCGGCAAGTATACCATATACCAGATATATATATCTAAAATGTGATGAATCTGACGTCCTAACACTCTTAATCACTTATTGTCTGTCACACGGTTGGTGCGTACTCGCGTGCAAGCCGGAGCGTTGTGCCGGCGTGCGGCGTCGGCTCTTGTAAACAAATAGTTGGTGGGGGGCCCGGTAAAGAGCCTGGCCGAATCACGCCGCTCACTTACGTCACTCGATACGTGAACTAAGATCTACGGTGTATCTCCAATTGTAGAGAAGAATCTGGTGTTTTTGGGTCATTTTAACTCTTAGGTCTAACTAAATCGTCATTTTTGATAATATCAATAATAAAACTAATGAGGAATTAAGCCTAAGTTGTGATCCGCAAGATGCGTAATGTTTCTAAATCATTGGAAAGCAAAAAATAGATTGATTTGTTGGAGATGCATAATCTGAAGTAAAAACAAGAATAAACTTTATTTAGCTTCACGATTTATCCCGCACATAGCAAGATATTCTGGACACATGGACACGTCCAACAACTGACACTGCGTGTTGAGTGGCTGCACTTAACGCCGCGCTTTACCTCGTTACCAGAGCGCGGAAATGAAAATATTAAATATTTTATGGCCTCGTTGGAAATCGAATCCATCGCGTTTACGCACGCTTTTGGCCCTGCAACACGACTAGCCTCTATAAACACATTGAATAAAACATAAATAAAATAAAATAGGACAGCTTAATGTTCGCAACACAAAAATTCAACATAAGTTATATTCAAAACCAAACACACAGCTCCATTATCTTCTCATTAGGAAACAGGATCACATTATATTATTAGGTTACATACAAAAAGTCGCTCGATTTTTTGTCCTAAATTTATTCACGGACAATTTTACTTCTACCTACCTGTGGTGAATCCGGTTTACTTAAAAACACCGATTTTATTATATGACACAACGAAAGAAAAAGTCACAGCAAAATTTCTTAAAGCGTTCCATCGAAAATCGTATATGCGCATTTAGAAATAAAATGTGGCGGTTAACGAGTTAAAATAATTGCCACTTGCCCAACCTACTTTTAAACACGTTGTCCTTAAACACATAATAACTAATATTGGATACGTTACGCGCATGGCGCACACGACAGTGCTCATTTACTGCCTGTATCTAGCATCTAGTAGTTGCTTTTTAATGTCTGGCCATAAATACTGTTACAATTAAAAATAAACAAAATATTACTTTTGAATTGCATAAAGTGGGTATGAACGTATGAATGACAAAATCCTCTTAAATTGGAAGGTGATCTAAGCATTAAGGCAAAGAAATCCGTCCAAAAGCAGAAGAAAACCTCGGGAGACGAAGATAGCGTAGGACTTAGCACTTACAGCCTATAAGAGACGTACTGATCATTTCTTAACTGATAATTTAAAGAATAATAGGGTGATAAAACTCAAACAACTACTTAAGCGTTACACAAAAGAAGGTCACAGAAAAAAACCAGTCAAATGCGAGTCGAATTCGCATACCGAGGGTTCCGTACCAATTTAATTTTCATTGTACGTCAACAGGAAGTACAACTTATAAAAGTAAAAAAACTTAATTTTGCGGTGATGTATTTGAATATGCACACCAACTAGCGGCTTTAATACCAAAATTGGCCCCCTTTTAAGGCTATATTTTTTTAAGATTTAAAAACAAATATCTAGTTTTCAGATTTTTTCTTGTTTTTTTTTTCTTGAACTAATACTATCTGTAGATGCTAGCTGCCAAATTTCATAAGTCTAAACCGGAAGTAGTTGTCCCATTATGTTGAAAACACGAAATGCCTCCAGAACTCAGCGGAAAGTGGGGAACGTAATGTCTTAACTCTAGGTTCCCTCTGCCTACACTGCTGTATGCGGGATACAGCGTGAAGCTGATTTAATTTCGTTTTTTTATTCACTTCCTGTTTCACTATTGCGTTGTCTCCCGCCACTCAATATGCGGGATATTGACTGGCGGGAGACAACGCCGTTTCCAATATGATTTATTGTCAAGCCATTTTTTACATTCATGCTTTATCCCGCAAAGCAATGTTGACAGAAAGAACCTATTGTAAGCACATTTCACTTAATATTTTGATAATAAACTGTATACATAATCTTAATATTCTTATAATATATGTTTATTTCACTTTTATGAAAAAAACATGTAAAATGTAATAAAATTTGACAGAAGGTGACTTTAATGTAAATTGCCTGCTGTACGCAGATGATGCGGTGCTCATTGCATCACCAGAATGCGAGTTGCAGGCTTATTATTAGGCACCACTCTGAAAGAAGGGGTGGTCTAAGCCTGACCACCTCTTCCCTTCCGAGTAGGACAAAGATTCTGGTATTTGAAAGAAATGAAGAAAGGACGGAATGCAAGATCAGTGTAAATGGTAAGATATTAGAGTGGTATATTTGGGAAGTATATTCAGTAGAGATGGAAGATACGAGACGGATGCGGAAAAGCGTATTGTTGCCGGTAACGTCAGCACAGCTTCATGTTTGGCCGTACACAATGCAGTGTTGGTACCGACAACGTTATACGGCAGACAGTAAGACAGGTAGAGGGAGACCTCGGTTGATCTTCAAAGACACAGTATCAAAGATACTGAAGGGCATGTATTAAGAGGTTGATGACAGTGGACGAGGCGTAAGAGGTATGCAGAGAACGTAACGTTTGGCACTTCGTTCTCTTTAACTACCCTACCCTACCCTAAGCTGGGGATACACCGTGAAGCTAGACAGAGAGATATGTAATAAAATTGGATTCATACAAGTTTGTGTGCGGTATTTAAAGCAAATTTAAATATTAAAACTTAATTCTTGGTTATCCCATATAGTGAGATAAAAAAATAAGTACACATATTATAAGATTTACTAGGGATAAAAATGAAACTTTGTAACTTTAAGCTTTGGAGGCTTGCTTTATTTCCAGTGTAAAAATGATTTTAACTTACTTTATGTGAACCGTTTGGACCACCTAGAATGTATACTATGTAGAAAATTAAAAAAAGAGTTTATTTTTCGAAGAAATAAAAGAGAGATATTTGTATTAAATATTAGAAAAGAATTTGATAAAATAATGAAGACACCTTCTAATTTGAGGCCGGTTGTGGCGCAGCGGCACGAGGTGTGACTGCAAAACCGACTGGTTCTGGGTTCGATTCCCACTCGAGGAGATGAAATATTTACTTAAATTTATATTTCCATTTCTTCGCTCTGGTGTCGAGGTTAAGCGCGGCGTTGAGTTCTGCCACTCAACACGCAATGCCTCCAGAATTCGGCAGAAAGTGGGGAACGGAGTGTCTTAACACTAGGTTCCCTCTGCCTACCCTGCTGTGTGCGGGATACAGCGTGAAGCTAATTTAATTTTTTTAATTTTAACCTTCTAATTTACATAGCATGCAATTAGCAAAACAGGCTTAAATATAAAAATAAGACACTAAAGTTTTTTATTTACAATCCGAATCTCTCAAATTTCAAATTATTGATGTTGAGCACACAAAATAGCATCATATCTTAATGTATAAGATAAGTATAGTTCTTGATTGATTTAGATATTGCGTAAACCCAGGCATCATAAGCGCAATTGGTAAGATTTTCTCATAAATATACTACTAAGCTGTTGTATTTTTTTTTATGGAAAAGGACAAACGAGCGTTCGGGTCACCTGATGGTAAGTGATTACTGCCGCCCACGACCCCGTGCAACACCAGAGGAGCTACAGGTGCGTTGCCGGCCTTTAAGGTGGAGATAGACGCGCTATTTGACGATACCCATGTCATATCGACCTGGAAACACTGCCGCGGGTAGGCCTTTCCACAGTGCCGTGGTGCGCGGAAGGAAGTTCCTACGAAACCGCACAGTAGTGGATTGCCACGTATCCAGGTGGTGTCGATGATATTTTAGCTTATGGCGTACTGTCAAAACAACTGTACGGTCAAACAGTTCTTCAGAACACTCCCCATGATAAATGCGATAGAGAACGCACAGCGAGGAGACGTCTCTACACAAAGCCAAAGTATCAAGCCTTTCACAGAATATTGGGTCCCCAATGATTCGAATGGTTCTACGTTGTATGCGATTAAATGGTTCAAGCTGATACTGGGGTGCAGCCCAGGGATGAAAACAGTACTCCATGTGAGGCCGAACCTGGGCCCTATATGAGGCCAAACGGTGTTTTGGCGTGAAGTACCGTCTCACTCTGTTGATGACCCCCAGTTTCTTCGAGGCCAACTTAGCCTTGCTTTCCAGATGATCGCGATACTGGCAGTCACTCCAAACACTAAGGCCCAATATACTGATACTGGGCGCGGCTGCAAGAGGAATGTTCTGAAAGACTGGTGATACAATAAATGGGATTTTTTTGTGGTTAACGCGCAAGCTTGTGTATTCAGGGGGTTAAACTGATCTAAGTTCCTTTCACCCCATGAGGAGACATTGCCGAGGGATGCCTCAACATAAGACACAAGTTTATTTCGGCACTGTTCAACGTTTTTCTCAAGTAAAATGTTTAGTGAAAGAAACGCTTTATGATGTTTTTTTTTATTTCAGCTTCAAGCTGTATCCCGCATTAAGCAGAGTAAGCAGAAGAAGCCTATTATTAAGACACTCCGCTTCCCACTTCCCGCTGAATACTACTGCTCAACATCAGAGCGAAAAAGCTTCTATTAATGTAATTGAATAATAATTATATAATTTAGTAAACTTACAAATAAATGTATCAAAAAAATATGATTAAATTAATATATTACAGGTCATGATGACAATATGAATGACATTTTATATACAACGAATTTGAAATGCTTAAATGGAACACATCGCCGCAGGTTCGTTCGTGACCGCAGTCGACGTAAATCTTGACATAACGTCGAACCAAATATAGGATAATTGAAGTATTGTGACACGCTTCTAGTATCGACTTGAAATACAAATTTCATAGTAATATTCATGTGGAAAATTCTTTAGCTAAAAATATAAATTAGGGCATTCGTGATGGAGAGACACAGCGTCTGACTGTAAGCTGGATGATTACGGGTATGATTCCCACTCGGGGGGTGTATCATTTTTTTTCCTCGCTCTGGTAATAAGGCAAAAGCGCCGATTCGAGTTTTTTTTTTATTCGACACGCAATGAAACTCAATATATTCGGTATACAACGTGAAATTTAAAAAATAAGTACCTAAGAATTTTTGAAAATTTGACTTCATTTGAGAAATGACGAATCACGTAGAGCGTTTAAAATCAGAAAATCCATATTTTTTTGTCGTTAACTTGCGCACCTGCTACTGCATAGTATTTGCATTATATTCCCACACAATCTCTCCTTAGAAGGACAAATCTTAGTACCGAAGAGTAAACTCAAGTGGATACTGTAAAAAACAATAATGAACTCATCATGGACGATACTACAGCCACTTACGTCTATTTGTTTGGCAAGATAAGCGCGTCTAAATAAGATTTTGAATACTTTTATACAACACGACTAATAATTTGGCCTTGGTTTTTGAATGTAAGGAAATCAAAGAATATAGCATCATATCTACTAATATACATTCCTGCTCACTTCCTGTTCACGCTGACTATTTGAACGCAATCATTTATATGAATGACTGATACAAAGTTGAGATATGCTTTTTTTGTAAAATATTGCAATACAATAAATATACACGCCATATCTTTTATGGAGATAACGTGAATGTTCGAAATATCAAAGTACACTGTCGTCATAAAATTGCAGTTATCTTCACTATAAAACAAGATTATTATAAGATTTTTGAAACTCAAAATTACCTTAACGCCAACGTGGCGCTTAATCCTCTTAATTTAGATTCAAATCTCACTCGGAAGAATATTTTATTCTGCCTTCTAAGATAAAAAAAAACTACATTTTAACCAATGAACAGAAAAAAGAAACAATAAACCTGACATTTACAAATAGATAACTCAAGTGACATCATACAATTTAAATAGCATAGTCATATTATGTACAAGTAAGTACATACTTGGCTATTGTTGAGACCGGCGCAGGGGCACAAGTGCGGCTGTAAACGCGACGGTTGTGGCTTTGATTCTCAATCGGGGGAATGAAATAATTAATATTTTCATTAATAATTAATATTCTCAATACGCAATACTTCGCAAATTTATAGGAAAGGGGGCAACGGTAGTATCTTAATGGGAACAGAGTGTCTTATCACTAAATATCTTTTGTCTACCCTGTTATGTGCGGGATACGATACAAGCTCTGATGAAAAAAAGTAAAAAAATACTCTCAAGTAGGTGTTCAATCGTCGTCCGATGTAAAAGGACTTAAAAGTATTTACGACGGTAGCGTC
Source organism: Heliconius himera (assembly GCA_021202915.1). Lineage (NCBI taxonomy): Eukaryota > Metazoa > Arthropoda > Insecta > Lepidoptera > Nymphalidae > Heliconius > Heliconius himera. The sequence continues at coordinate 198,650 of JAJHJA010000133.1, read as the reverse complement.
TCAGAGTTATTGCCACCTAACCGCCGTATTAGACGAGTTATCTAGAACTCTATACCACTTTTTGTTGAAGCTCGCCTCGAGTTGCAGTTTTTGTTTACCGTGGGACTGATTGCGATTGAAAATAAAATATAAATTTATATTTATATAATTTATTATAATATAAATCTATTGGAATAAATAATAGAGAAGTAATTCTAGATGGGTTCAAGTGTAAATTCTATTATAAATACGTTATCTATACTTAGACGTGAATATTTTTATGTTCGACGTGTTGATCTAAGACTGGCTGTGAAGATTGAATGAATTTTGATCAATGTTGCAATAATGATTTGCAAAAATTACCTATAGATAGTAGAGTATAGACGCTACGAGAGGCGCTTCTTTTATTTCTTTTGGATAGATTTTTAAAGAAATATTTTATGATCAATTACTTCTATAAATGTAATATAAACATGTACCAATATAAACTACATGCTATAACTAAGCTGACCTCATATTCTACCAATTATGTATATACTTGAGTATCTTGTGCAATAACATGTTTTGTAATATTTTTTTTTCCTTCCTATACCTATGTTTCCCTCAAAATCAAATAAATAAATTAAATTCTATTATCCATTGAAAGTCAAGAATAAATGAAATATGTATCTGGTTCTCCATAACGGTATAATATTGAAGCTTGGTAAAATTCCATCTTTAAAAACCACCTCAGTCTCCTTGAACTTAAAACATCGATTTAGAAATTTAAAACAGACATACATATTCTAATACAAACATATCGAATTTACATTAGGGATTTGTCAATATCATAACACAAATAATATTTCAATTCTGTGACACGGTAGTACATCGTAGGTAAAGATGTCATGGCCAAGAGTTATAATTATTTACTGCCAACGGAATTTCAAAAGAAAAATATGCAAAATACATGGCATTTGTCGCCCTTATGGCCCAGACAAGGTAGGCTGCCCAGGCAAGGTATATGGATATGGTTTCAAATCCTAATCAAAGGAATATTTTTTTCAGAACCACAATATATCCCCACATATAGAAAGGTAGGAGAAATCAGTTTCAAAGCTATCCGTTCTTTGCTTTCCACTCGAATTCGAGATACTGCGTGTTGAGTGGCGGAGCTCAACGGCGCGCTTTGTCTTACTTGAGTGAGAAAATGGCAATAATTCAAATCCTCGAGTGGACATCGAAACAATTAAACATTATGCACGCCACGATGGCCATAAATATGAATTGTTAATACAATTCAGGCTCGAAAAAGGTGTTAAATCCACAACCAAACACACATTCTCTTTAAATAACTGGAAAATAAAGGATGTATACGTTATGAAGATAAAAATAAAGTATAGAAAATCAAAAACAAAACCGACAGTTACGATTTTCAGGAGAAATCAATAGGTGGTAGTAATGATGTGATATTAAAATAAATCTAGAAACGCTTTTTCTATAGATTCGTGCTGTATCCCGCATGTGATAGGGGGAGAAAAAGAAAACTACTGTTACGATACTGCGTTCCCCGCTTTTCCCTAGAAATTAACTTAACATATAGATACAGATTATGCAATAATGCCACTATACTTTATTATATAGAGAGTAGATTATGTAGATAATGTTAAATTATTTAGTAATCTTTTCCATGTCACGAAAACGATAACTAAAATCGTAGTCGAATATTACATACATGTTAATAATACAAGTTTATAATATAAAAAGAAACAATCAAATTGATATACAACAAACATAAACATCATCCCAAATCAATTTTAATTTGAAAGCCAATCCCGAAGCGGCGCACTGCTTGCGCAAGAGATCAGATACAGGACGGCATATAATCTAAAACAAACACTTACCTAGACCATATTTCAGTCTAACCGTTACATAATGTCAATTTAAATAGGTGTAGGTAGCTTACTCTATCCACATTTAAGTAATTAATTCAAATGTAACATTTTCATAGTATAAAATAAATTTTAAGCACGAACATGAAATTCAAAGCGTGTACCTATTTCTGCGATTCAAATATAAAGCAGTGACGCGGTGTGCAACGTTAATATGTATGTTGAATATAAAGAAGTGGAGACTCATCAGCATATGTTGGAGATGTAACGATGTCTGATCTTGGGATTATCGATAAAATTTTGTTTTTGAATATTTTAGTTAGATTTTAGTTACGCAATATTTGCAGGTTCTACCCTTGTTTGGGATAATTTAAAAAAGTTTTCCCTGTGAAATTACACAGCTGTGCTATCCTCACAAACGTCTGTGCTACAATGGCATATGTTACCTGACATAAACATAATAGATAGAAAACTCACAGACGACACTACTACACTTAGAAAATTAGAATTTAGAATGCATAACCTACCTAGATCAGGATGCACTAAGAAAGGACTTCCCGAAATTAAAATGAAAAATAGGACGGAAACGGGAAAAATGTGATTTTCCATTTTACGTACTAAAATTTCCGCAAGCAAAGTTGCGAACGACGACCAGTATGAAATATAACGTTACGCTATCCTTTTACTTCATATATAAAATTTCACGCTTTTGTGCACAATAAAACAACAAAAATAAAAAAAATGGTACGCAACATACAAATTCCATACAACTTTAGAACACTTAAATGCGCAATAAACTGATAACCTACTATTGCAGATCGTTGAGAAGTAAACAAAATGTACTAGCAAAGTAGTTTTTGCTTGATATTTCAAGTTTCGTACTGGGCATTCATTATATGCAGTTGGTTAATGTTATTGCAATGAGCATAATGTATCCAAGCCTAAATTAATTATATACGGAGCTCAGCTGACCCATCACGTACTTTGGAAAAAAGACGATTGAGCAAGCTGTGGCTGAAATAATCACCTATATATATATCTTATATATGTGCGTATATAAGTAGAATTCGAGTATCGTTTTGCTTTACTCGTCTTAATTGATCAACTATTGTATTAACTTAAGTCACATTGTCGTTGATACCAACAATTAAAAAACAAAATTGCAAAAAATAAATTAAAGTAATATAAAATGAGTTTTAGCTAAGTTCGACTTCTATATATACTATGTTTTTTTTATTTCTTAATAATTTGTAGGTAAAATGAAGAAAGTATATAAACACAACTAACACATAACATAAATATATTATAATCAATAATGTAAAGTTTTTTAACTGAACCATCTTCAGAGACATTAAGGAATCCAGGAGATGAAACTAAAAACTGAGTTTTATACATCCCAATCTATATTAAGGAATAACTACGAATCAAAGTTCTTCTAGGGAAAATTCAAATCACAGAGAGTCTCTACAAATAAAGACACTTTAGGTCTTGGCAAAAAAGAGTTATGTAAACGTCTTAATTAAAGCCACATGTATGCATCAAAGAAAACACTTGTAATTGAAACAGATTGACATTAAATAAATTGTAAATGACGAATTGATCATGGCGTCCTTTCGGGAAAAGTATTGTGCCATATTGATACTGATTGATGTAAGTGGTTTTTTGTTAAGTCATTTGGGAGGACGAAGCAAAGTTAATGTGATACAACCTGCTCGAACGTGATTGTTTGTTATTATGACAACAAACAAATTCTTCAACTTTTTAATATCAGTATAGATAGATATAGCAGTAATAGAGGTAATGGGAGATCTTGATTGACCTTCGAAAACACAATGTCGATGATAATGGAGCAAGGTCATGTAAAGAGCATGAGATACCCTCGGAGGGCATGTATGAAGATGTTGATGACCGTGGACCAGACGTAAGAGAATGAATAAATATATGAAGCATTTGGCGTTTCGTTCTCTCTGCCTATTCTGCTATCTTGCTACTCGTAGGGATACAGGGTGAAGGTAAGAAAATAGATAGATATATTGAGACGATACCTTTAGCTTAATTTGCTGGAAATGTAATATGTAAAAAGTAAAGTAAAAATATGCACGAAGATACTTTTATTTTATAATACAATTTTTCTGTTAAATTACTTGTATTTCCTCATAAAATATACATCGTTTGAGTCTTCATATATAACTTAATGAATACACTGTACTTTAGGCACGATCATAGTATCTTATCTAAAGCATATTAATAATAATCTTTTACACACATGATATGTCAGGTATAAAATAAATTTAATTTAATACATTCACTAAAGTAATAAAATTAACGAGCTAAAGAATATTTTGATTTGAAATGCCGGAAAATGACGTAATATAATATATTTTTTATTTATTTGACTATGGCGCAAAGATTGCGTCTATAAACTGCAAACGCGGAAACATAAAGACACCTATTATTAGTTACTAGTAACTTTTAAAATGTTATATTTAGACTTCATAGTCCCCAGGTACATAGTATAATCTTTATTAATACTATATATTATCAATCTTTACTAATATTATATAATTACAATTTTAACAAAAGAAAACCGACTTCCACCGGATTCCATATTTAGAACCTAACCAAACTCTCATCAAACTACTCTTAACGTGTATCCTCAAAATAAAAAAAGAATAATCGTAATCGGATAGCGTGACATTGAGTTATTTGTCCATTTGTCGCGCACATACTTAATGCAAATTTAACACTTATATGTTTTTCTCATTGATAATATTTTCAGAAATAGACCAAGTTACACTACACGGGAAGCATTAACTTTCAAATCGAAAAAAGAATAATCAAAATCGGTTCACCTAGTCAAAAAGGTAACAAAGAGTAAAAAAAACAAACAACAATAAAAAAAACCAGCCGAATTGATAACCTTCTCTGGAAGTCGGTTAAAAACTATATTACATAACGAATGAAGGGACTGAGGGCCAATCGTGGTGCAGGGGCACAAGCGTGCAACTGTTAACGTGATACTTTGTGGGTTCGTTTCCCATTCGAAGAAATCAAGCTCTGATAACGGGGCAAAGCGCGGCGTTGAGTGCCGCCATTCAACACGCAATGCCTCCAGGATTCTGCGAAAATTAGAGAACGCAAGTGTCTTCATGGGAGCCTCATGAGTTCCTCAGTATTGAATTTCCTGTTACATGCGGGATACAGCGGAAAGCTAAAAAAACATAACGTTAATGTGTTTCGAAGTGACATAGACATGATGTGATATGTCATACACGTGTCACGGCCAAATGGAAAAAACGCCGAGTATTAACACTTATTTCTATTTGATCACGGAACAGAAGCTGCCGCTAAAAACAAATGAAGGATATTCAGCTCAATGTGTGCGCTGAGCTCAAGCTTTGTAAATCAAATTACCGTAGAATAATAATAATATTTATTATTTTACTCTTTACCTTAAACATCTACTATAGTTGTAGAAAAACAGCATATAATAAAAGGTTTTATTCAACGCCGCTATTTAGTCTAACACATCTCTAACCTAAACAAAAATTTAAGAAGGATTTAAATTAGAACTATCACAAACAATCACATAAGAAAATAACAATCACGTTTAACTAAATAGAAAGAGTTTGTTCTGAACGAAAGACAATATGAAGCCTTTTACGCCCAATATTAATATCCTATCTCCAACGTCAATCTTAGATTGTTTTATATATCCAATCTAGAGATTGGATAGATATATGGATTAATGAGTAAAAAAAAACAAAAACAAGACTGCGCTCGTGAAAATAATGGAATACACAATTATGAATATGAAACATAAAAATGAATACGCATATTTACGCATAATTACATGTTATTTGACTGTGAAGAAATAAAACGCGAAGAGAAATACTTTAAATCAAGTTTGATTGAAGGAATTAATTAAGACTAGTGACAGGGGGCGTTTATTTAAAGTCTTTTAATCGTTCATCTCTATATTATATTTTTAATAACTTCATATTTCTTGCTTATATACATACATACATACATATTAATTAATTATTATTTTATTAGTTAGCTTATAGCTTAAATTTGAAATATTTTAACCAATTTATTTTTCTTTATCAAAATTATTCTCCTGTGATGTATACAAAAAAATGGGATAATATAGACAATACTATACAGTGTAGACATACTGTGTATCATAAGTAAGATACTTTGAAAGTCTATGGTCAGTTTGATATACCAATTTCTATTCATAACTATGCCAAGATATATTAATAGTATTTCTTTAAAAAAATATTAAAATCGATGTTTTAACATAAAAATCGATTGAATGGTAATCCGATCTTATCCAATTATCATACAGACACTATTAAAATGTATGAACACTGCCGCAATGTACTTATCTATTGCACAGAACGGAAAATGCGTATTTAATTTTAAACAAAAAATACATACTTAAATAAACATTTTCAATGTCAAATAAATTAAAAAAAACCTAATATTTTAAATGTTATTCACATTTATATTAAAAATACATTGAAATTCTATGTAAAACGTTGATAGGTGTTATTTTTTTTGATAGGTATTATTATTTTTTTGTTGTTGTAAGAAATAAGTAAGAAGTTTGGCGTTGACCTGGTCGTACCTGGTAGATAGTCTTGACAGCATCACCGGGCGGGAGTAAATAAGTATACATTCATACTTTTTGCTAACTTTGAGACATCACGTGGTAAATGGCGCGAATCGCCAAAAAAGAAATTAAACTAAGCTTTTTTTATGGAAAAGGACTAGGCAAACGAGCGTTCGGGTCACCTGATGGTAAGTGATCACCGCCGCCCACGACCCCGTGCAACACCAGAGGAGCTGCAGGTGCGTTGCCTGCCTTTAAGGTGGGTTGGGGGCCGGAGCCCGGCATTACCTGATGCGAAACGCAGTGGCATAAAGCCACTACTTAACGCGCTAACCACAGAAACAATTGCCTGGAATTGAAAAATTATTTTTGTGTTGGATATTACGCTTATTCAGGAAGTCTATAGGCTATATTATAGTAATTACTTTAATGTTTTGCTGTAATTGCCTTAGTAGGTAGGTACTTTTGGCACAGTTAGACAGCTAGACAGTGTCATGTGTTTTCAATTTTTAGTTATCCCCATTTGACAATAGGATGGAAACTCAAGTTAAGGGTAATATTTTACAATCTTTTATTTAACTACTTTACTACTTTACTTGAGGCCAGTAGGGGCGCAGGGGCACAAAGTGTGACTGTAAAACCGACTGGTTGTGGGTTCGATCCCCACTCGAGGAGATGAAATATTTACTTAAATGTATATTTCCATTTCTTCGCTCTGGTGTCGAGGACAAGCGCGGCGTTGAGTTTTGCCACTCAACACGCAACGCCTCCAGAATTCGGCAGAAAGTGGGGAATGGAGTGTCACACTAGGTTCCCTCTGCCTACCCTGCTGTGAGCGGGATACAGCGTGAAGCTGATTTATTTTATTTATTTAAATTGCCGTGAATTACTTTGACACTTTGGCCCTCTTCCCAGTGTCCGATTGAACTGAAATTTGAATTACAACTTCAATTCTTATGATAACGAAATTTCATATAATCAGTATTGTTGATTATACAAAATGGCCGCTGCAACAAAATTGGGGATTACAAATTGTTGCACAACCCATCTATGTGGGTATCAAATGAAAGAGGCTTGGTTGTAAAACACAATGCACCATGAAGTTGATAAAAGCTTATTTTTTTTAATATTATATGATCATTCCCTGGAGCACACACATAATGAAATATTCTTTATTATATACTATAGTTTTGCTGATTTAATTTTCTAGATAATTTGATATAATTAAATATGGATTAAAAATGGTAAGTTATTGTTGTTTAACTAAAGATATATTTCATAAATGATTGCAATATTAGGTACAATATGTGTGTATGAAAAATATGTCACTATTTCTCTGTTTCCTCCATAATCCGATAATATATATACAGCATGAAAGCGTCAGCGCTCCTTTTACGGGAACAGCATATAGGGTAAAATATCTTAAACTCATACCTAAAGAAATTAATCAAGATACCTCAACAGTTTAGACGTAGGATTTTTTTCATTTCACGCTAAAAAGTTACGTTTTTATACAGCTAAGAATATTACATAATAATGAACATAAGAACGTGTATAAAATAAAAAAAATACAAAATCTATAAACTAAACAAAAAGATAGATTAGCAATGGTTATTTTAAAAAAATAATCTATTAAATACAGAAAGTTTCAATAAATAAAAACCAAATCTAGATACGATTCAAATTCTTGTATGCCTAATGTCTGCCGAGTATAAAAACTAGTGTTGTTACATGTAAAGCATTTGCAAATGGAATTCCGCATATGACATCACTAGCTCAACTCATATTTTCAAATTAGAAGATATAGACACATACAAACATAGCAAGAATTAGTAAATTCCTAAATTAAAGACTTTACACGTAAATCGTAAATACAAAGTTCTAACTTACATAAGGCCATCTGAGCCACAGCGTTTTACTATAAACGCATCGATTGTGGATTCGATTTCTACTCAGGGGAATGAATTATTTTCATTTTCAATTTTTTATTTTTCATCTTGTAACAAGACAAAGCGCGGCGTTGAGGTCCGCTCAACATGCAATGTCCCGGATATAAGGCGATGCGATGCGCATTTTAATGTATTTTTTTTATTACAATGCTGTCATAGATTTTGTTTGAATTTCTCTAGATATAGCAGAGTACGCAGAGAATAAAATAAAAGTTGTAAGAAAAAACCAAAGGGGTGACCAAAACAGGCGAATAAAATTTTTTAGGAACAATTTGAATAAGCTTAAAAATATATTTTTTACACAAGAGGTAAGCAAGCGATGGTACAGGTCACCCGATGATAAGTGATCACCGCCACCCACAACTTCGTGTAACGCCAGAGAAGCTACATCAGTTAGAATTCCATAAATGTTTATTTTATAAATATAGACAACTTTTTGAAGAACGCGAAATCGATTTGTAAATAAAAATATTATTTATTTATTATTTTTATTTCCTCGCTCTATTAACGAGGCAAAAGCGCCGTGTTGACGCACGCAACGCTTTCAGAATTCGGCTGAAAGTGGTAAACGGAAGTGTCCTAATGGGAGTGTTTTAACATTAGGTTCCCAGGTTTCCTCTGCTTACCTGCTGTGTGCCGGATACAGCGTGAAGATAAAAAAAATGTGGTCAACAATTATTAATATTTTTTTCAACTTCAAGATTTGTCACTCATATTGTCACTCTTCGGACACTCCGTTTACCCCTTTCCACCCGATTTCAAAACATGTAGTTTCTAATTAATAATAAATATTATTAATAATGTCGTAGTCTACTAAAGTTAGCTATCAATTGAAAATCACGATCATAGATTATTTTACTAGTTCATTATTTCTATCTTGACATACATAGTAATGTTTATTTATATCTTCCGAAAAATAAAGTGAGAAAAAAAGAAATTCAAAAATATACTAAAATTTATAAAACAAAATATTTTTTAAAGCCTAAAATTTTATTTTATCTCCATGATTAGTTGCAAATCTATAAAATAATAGGGTACAAATAAAAATTATTGATGAATAAACATGTATTCGTAATCGCTTATCACATCGACCTTGTGAAAATAATTATCAATCGAATAATTTTTACGATCGAAACACACATGCATTTTATACTTAACACAGTAGGCAAAGTACAGTGTTGAGTTACACCACTTCACACGCAATAACTAATAAAAAAACAAAAATTTGCTGGTTGTATTAACGCAAGAATTTGTGCGAGGTTGTTTTATCTCAGCCTACTATACTATATGATTTAATATGAATAATCTAGAGGACCTATTGATAAAGCCTTAGACTCACTTATACTTTACGCTTTCTGCTTAAGAAAGTGAAAATACTTGAATGAGGTAACGTGGGTGCTGTGGCTAAGCTAGCTAAGGCATCTAGCTCCACTCACTTTCGTTTGAGTTTATCTAACAAGTTAATTTACCAGTTTAGACATGAATTACTTGATATTTCAAGTTGTAATTTAATAGATAAATTAAGTGAATGATTTATATATTATGTTAAAGGAGAATGGGCTGATGTGTCAATAGGTTCGTTGTGTGTCAAAGTAAAAATATATTCATATATTTCTTAGATTTTTAAAGTGATATTTCATACTTAGGAAAGAAAAACTCTTTTTAGAAAATATATAAAAAAATTCCTACATCCTGCTATGTTCAACATTTTTGTATTTTCTAAATAGTATTATATTAGTACATATAAGTAGGAATGGTTTAAAAATATTTCATAAAGTTTTCTATAGGATTTATAATTTGCTCTTGATATATCCAATTAAAATCCAAAAAGTATTAAATACTAAAAGCTTTTTTTTCAGCTTCAGGTTTTTCCCATATAGCAGGGTAGATGGAGTAAACTTAATATTATTACACTCTGTTCCACATTTTTCACCCAATTTTGAGATATTTTGTTTGAATGGAGGATCTTAATGCAACCATCTGTCAACTATAATAAAAAAATAATTTAAATATCATTCCCAAGATTACACATTCCCATGATTGGGGAATAAAAATAAATCTATCAGGTTAATTTTAGGTTTTTACACATTGTTTCACAGCACCAAAAAGTAATAACTTTGACCTACATTATCTCAAATGAAATAGATATCAGCAATATTGATAAGTAAAATAAAGATTCAAACAATATGAATGTATTTTATTTTTATTTTGATAACATGTAAAAATCAAGATTTCTTTATCTTGCTTTTTACATGTTCAAAGTAAAGAAACAAATAATTTCCATATAAAAAACATATTTTAATAATGTAAACAATATAAAGGCCTTTGTGGCACAGTGGAACAATATCGGACTGTATACTGCTATTGTATATGGGTTTGGCAACCACTCGGGGAAATATTTTATTTTCATTTTCAAACTTGGATTGATTACTTTGTGTATAAAATGTATTATAATATGTACCATATTATATGGAACAAAATAAATTTAATTCAAACATGTATAATGTATATAGCATTCGGAACATGTTTTATATACTTCTGTTAATATTTAAAAACCAAATAGATCAAATGGGATCAAATTATTATTATTTTATTCTTGTAAGTTGAAATTACAGCTTTAAACAGAGCTTTTATTAGAGTCTAAACCAATCCTTATACCAATTTTTACACTATTTATGTATAAAAACATTAATAAGCAAATAAAATAAAAGCTATAGCATATTAGAGAAATCCATAAAAAAACGTAATTAATTATACAAACCTATTTCAGCGGGAGCTCACTGGTGTGAAGCTAACACTCTCATTACTTTTACTTTCTTGAAGACGTAGGATAAAAAGAATATTTAGCACCGATACTGCGAGTTAACACGAATATTATAGCACTTACTATAATTAAAAATAAGGAAACAATTGTAGATTTATTTACAGAACACAATAAATTAGCTAAATACGTTATATTACTCGATACTACTTCACTTATTGCCGAATTGAAAACTACTTCGTTGCCACAACAAGAAGTCATCACAAATAACGTTACAACAAAAAACTTCTAACGTATAATATGTAAATAAGTATATATCTAAATATATTTAGTTATAAATAATTTCCTAATAATTTAATTATAATTTTGACCTAAATAGTATGATCGGCATGTAAACACCTGAGAATGACAAAATAATACTTTGACAGCTGTTCGGGGCTGCCACATGCAACAGCTGTGCTATTAATTTAGGTAATAAATAACATTTTTTATAAAAGTGTAAGTATACTTTAATTCAAAAATTATATTATTAATTGTTAAAGCAAAGTATTTTGTTTCGATAAGTTTGGTTTAAAAAAAAAGCATTTATTATTTAATGAAAACATTGCTTAATTTTTTTTATTATATAGCTTCACGCTGTTGTATCCTGCACATAGCAGCGTAGGCAGTGGGACCTAGTATAAGGACACTTCTGTCTCCATTAAAATACTTCTGTTCCCCAGTTTCCACTGAGTTGTAGAGGCATTTCATGTTAAGTAGCTGAACTCAATGTCGCGCTTTGGCTCGATACCACATCGAAGAAATATTAAATACTTACTTTTGGTCTCACTGCCTCTCGTCAAACTTATAGCTTACGAAAATTTTTAAACACAGCTTAAAATCACTAATACTTTTTTTTTAATTAACCATTCTATTCAAAAATTGTCTTATGTTTTATTTGATTAACTTTGGAATAGGCGTATTATAACTAAAAATATACACAATGTAGGGTAAAAACACTAAGCGCTCTCGCCTACTCTACAGTAGAACAATAAAATATGATAAGATATATCTCAGCAAAGCAATGATGCAATTTGCCAGATTTTCGGCAGAGAAATATAAAGTGTAAGGCAACACTTTCCAAATCTAATCAATATATAAGTAATTTTAGCGCGATTAGCTTTATACTGACAACACTGACATTGTTTTGCAATTTCAATTATAGTACCCACATTTTAAAATGTGAAGCTATGTATTTCATAAAAATAAAAAAAATATAGTAACTACAAAAATAATATACGGCAAATAAATAGCAAAGTAACATACGTTTCTCGGAAATATTATAAAAAGTGCCGTCATGGCGCAAAGGCACACACGTGTAACGGTAAACACGACGGTTGTGGGATCGATTCTCACAAGATGTAGTGAAATATTTTCTCCCTCTGGTAACGAAACCAATCGCGGCATTGAGTTCCGCAAAACAAATAGCAGCATTCCGTAAAACAAATAGCAGCATTGAGTTGCATCGCTCAACACATATCTCGACAAATACTTATTTAGACAACATAAATAAGTTGAAACAAGCATATAAAAATTTCAACGTAGCTTAATAAGAACTTATGGCTAAGTGGTCAGAGCGCCTGATCGGATTCCACGAGGCGCGGGTTCGATAAATATTTTTCTTTCTTAAGTGTAGAATAACACTTTAAAAAAGTTAAAAACATATCTCGAATTTGGTCATAAATCTGATTGTCTCAACATTGCTCTCTGCCTACCTAGTAGCTGTATGCAGTATACGTTAGAAAAAAGTAAAGAATGTAGAGAAATATTCTCTACATTTTATAAAGCAAAATAAAATTGAGTAAGTAATATAAGATGCTGATGGCATCGTCCAGGATTTCAGTACACGCATAGTGGGTGTGGATTCATTTACCACACGATGGAATTAATTATTTACATTTTCTCAGTGTGGTAAGTGTGGCATGGAGTTTTTTCACTCAACGCACCATATCTTGATTGTGGTCATAAAGTGAGGAAAGGAGTGTAACAACAATAGGTTCTATTTGCCTACCCTGCTATATGTGGGATATGGTGTGAATCTAAAAAAAGAAGTCTAAAATATACATTTATTTCATAGAATTTACACAAATATAAAACTATGTTACATACAATTGTGAATAATACTAAAAATTAAAGACACAAAATGAGAAACATAAGAACATAATAATTTTGAACATTTTCAAAATGTTATCTATTTTATTTTTATATTAGACTATATTATTATTATTATATTACCATTAGAAAACAATAACATGTATAGTTATTATACATTTTATCAACATTTTACTATAAATGCTTAAGGAATTTGGTAGCTTTGTTTTGGCAACCATCTTTTATTTAAAAAGATACTCAAACATACTTCAGTTATTTAAAGCTTAAATTTTTAACATTATGAAAAAAATTGTGAGATAATTAATGTATCAAGTGTTACAAAGAGACTCTTAATTTAGAAAGTAACTACTGTTACTAATATTGTAACATAATTTAATATAATTTTTATAGTATTCTTTATTCTAAACTGAAATTATATAAAAATGTCAAAAATTGATTTTGATTACAGCTTTATTGTTTATTGCATCCGGTAGTAAATAATGTTTTTGTACAAATTATGTTATATAGAAACAGCATTATTATATACATTATATCATCTGTTCCAGCAATAAATAAGAGAAAAACACAATATCAAATTTCTTATAAATATGTACTGTATAAATCAATTATATTAATTCAAAATCAAACAAACAATATTATAATAGAAAGTATTTATCGTATATAATGTAATATATACACTCAAGAGTCATCTATTTATCAAATGGAACTATTTAGCATACAAAAGAACCAATCCATTATAAGTAAAAAAAAAATGTAATTTTTAAAACATTAGATATTTTTGTATATATGTACTATTTATTCTTATGCTTTTTATTTAAGACACTGGGATTATTTATTAATTAAATAACATTTATCAGGTTTTTACTTTACCAAAATAAGCATTTTTAACAAAGAGGCCATGCCCATACACATTTCCTGTCCAATGGTTCTTAATACAATGAATATTATTAAGCAATATATCACATACAAGTTTCATTACCCCTTTCACTGTCATTTGACAGTTCAAAATGTTCCTTTCATTTTAATTATACAAGTGTACTAACAAGAGTCTATTTAAGTTGTCCAAACACTTGTTGTATTAAAAAGAAAATACGCGGTAATAGCAACATTCTAACTTAACTGTTATGTATTACCGTTGCTTGCCATATCATCACAAACTAAAGAAAAAAATGTATTAAGCTTTTATGTTTGTTGGAGCTAGAATAAAATTATAAGAAATCATTTATTTATTACACAGCTTAAGAAGGTGCCATCTAAGTCGTAAATTAAAAATATATCAAAATTTAACTAGGTATACATTAGTCAAGTGCACAAACCATTAAAAATTAAAATGTGTGACATCAATTAACCTAACAACTTCACAGTCATATTATGTAAATCAAATTAACATTATTAAAATACAGGAGAAACTCGATTATCCACTCTTCAGTTATACGGATTTGCGACTATCCAGACTACCCAACAGTGAAAAATTATAATTTAATTATTTAATTTGTTGTTGTGAACCATTATTGAGATATCAACAAAATTAGAGGCCATTGCGATATATAACAGGGAACCTGGGAATATAGTGTTAAAACACTTTCTGTCAAATTCTAGAGGCATTGCGTGTTAACCCTTTCACGACTACGGGGACACATTTGTCCCAGATGATAAAATTGAAGGTAGTCAGGAAAAAAGAAACAGATATGTTTTTTTTGTCAATTAGTTTCTCGAAGTACCTTTTTATTATTTGATTACATTTAATTAGCTATCCAATCATCATACTTTAACTTATTAACATTAAAAAGTGGCTGTTTGCTCCGCGCGGAATACCAATACTTTAGAAATGGATTACAAGGAGTAAAAGTGACGTTTAAGGTTTTATTTCCTAAAATATTGATTCAGTGGTAAGTATTTATTAAGTTTGTACACTTAAAATACATTTTTTTATGCTTTTTATTTGTATAAGTCGTCGTAAACCAAAAGGGACAACATTGTCCCTATGGTCTATGAAGAAGCTATTTTGCACATAAATTTTGTTGAAAAAAAAAATTCATTATTACCCTCAATTAATTATTTTTATTTTTTCATACTATATTTTGAAAGGGATGTAGAATTTTTGAACTCAAGGAAGATGAAATTCGAAATATTTTAATGAGATTTAATAATTACTATGACGACAATTTACTGGGTGACGAAGAAGATCAGAAACTATTGACACAGAATGATGACCAAGGCGCATGATGTAAAGATTGATGATACGTCATTGCAACATCTAGAAATAAAAAGCAAATCACCTGAATTTTCAACTTCTGCAGTAAATCCTACCATAGTACCACAATGCAACAGTCAATCTGATTACGTGCAGTCAGAGAACATACATTGCAAATGTTCTTCCTAATGTGGAGTGTCAATTCAGAAAGGTACTATTGATATATTTGTTTCTACAAAAAAATACTTTAGTTCAAATCATAGAGTCAGTTCAGATAATAAAACTAAATAAAGATATATAATACAACAAAATATCGCCTGTAGAAACATACGTTGTAAAACGACGT
This sequence comes from Heliconius himera, assembly GCA_021202915.1. NCBI lineage: Eukaryota > Metazoa > Arthropoda > Insecta > Lepidoptera > Nymphalidae > Heliconius > Heliconius himera. The sequence goes on along the minus strand of JAJHJA010000133.1, from coordinate 182,781 downwards.
AAAACTGTAGTGAGCAGAGAAAAATTATGTGTAATGTCCAAGTATAGTATATCACGTTATAGTAATAGTATAGCACATTAAAAATATGCGTGAAATTGATCTTACGAAGCAACATAATGTGCTAGGAACTAGATCGGAAATCTAAAATGAAGCATTATCTACGATTATTCTTTGATTTGTTTGATATGGCTGCCAATAACTCGTATACATATATTGTATACAAAGGTTTACAATTAAAAAAATGGAAGGAAGTCTTTTTACCAGCCTACAGCAAGGCAAAAGGCAAAGAGCTTTAGGCAAGTCGTAGCTTGGAGTTTATTCAACGGCTTTACTACCAGACACCTCTATCCAAGAACATGTCTATGTTCTTATTTGAAAAGTAAGTGTCGTACGAAAATCTACAAAGCCACAGTTACCATTACAAGCAATAGATGAAGCCAGTGTCCGCAAGAGATGCGTAAATTGTGCCAAGAATAAGGAGGAAAACCGTACAAATGATAGTTGTGCTGATCTGTAAAGTTCATCTCTACTATACAAATGAAAGAAATTATTTCGCTGACTTTCATAACCAGTATAATTTTACTATTTGAGTATTTAGGTGAAGTAGTATATTATTTCGTTGAAAAATAAGAATATGTGTAATAATCATAGCGATTTGTTTTATTAAACCCCCTACTTAATTTATAAATCATATAATTATAAAGATGATTTTTATGACAATAAGTTACCTCTTACGACCACAGGGACAGCCGTGTCCCATAAAAAAACACAAAAACTAAAACTAAATTTAATATTTTTCTTTAAAAATATGTTTTTTAGATCCACAATAAGTTATATTAAACAGTTAAAATAACCGCAACACCTCTCAAAACCTTATGGTCCTGAAAGGGTTAAGTGACGGATTTCAACGCCGCGCTTAGCCTCTTAACCAAATCGAGGAATTGAAAATATTAAATAGTTCACACCCTGTCGCGTTTAAAGTCGAACGCTTATGCCCCTTTTTTATTTTTTTTATAGTGAAGAAGCCCTTTTACGGGTTTACGGTTATGTGGGACTTATGGACCGGCAGATATAGGCCATACACACTACCGACTAAAACCTCACGGTGCTCCTCCTCGTCCGCCACAGACCGAGGCTACGGGAGCGCAGAATTCTTCCATAGCCCCGGCTGACGCTTATGTCACTGCACCACGACTGGCTGTTAGTCATTGATATTCTCAATAAATCAAATAATTATAGTGCTACTTACGATTAACAAAATGTTGTATGCAAGTGGACCTTTCAACCTTTACTTTTATTACATTAACATATAAGCAGTGTCATCATTTCTAACTATCATCAATGATATTGTTTAAGTGCTTTTAACTATAAATTTTACTGAACATTTCATTAGAGGTCTTTTTACAGCACTTTCATTAAAGGTTTTTTTAACATAATGTCAAATTGTTCTATATTTATTATCATATAAGTCAAAGGAATTGGTTTTTGCTCTTTTTGTATCCCGCATATAGCAATGAAAGCAGAGCCATAAATTAGGTGCATATTACAGTGCATACCGAAATTCGTCCTTTCTGTCTAGCCCGCTATATGCGTGATACGGCGTGAAGACAAAGAAAATTTTACTAAAATTAAAAATTAAATTACAATACATATTTAAAGTCTAATTTGTGGTACAATTTTTATTGGTGTACCAGTAATGGGTTTCTTTGGACTTAGCTTAGTTGGTGATTGCATTACAACGTCAACTGCCCTTCTGAGAATTTGATGTTCACTTTTCTTATATTCTTCAGTTATCTGAGACAAATCTAAATCTGCGTCAATCATTAACACCTGAAAAATTTAAAAAAGTTTTTATTTAAAAAAAGCTATTTTAAATCAAATTAGCTTCATGTTGTATCCCGCACATGGCAGGTTAGGCACTTCCCCACTTTCCACCAAATTTTGGTGGAAAGTGGGGAGGCGTTGCGTGCTGAGTGGCGGAACTCAACGCCGGGCTTTTCCTCAACACCAGAGCGAAGAAATGGAAATATACATTTAAATAAATATTTAATTTCCTCGAGTGCGGACCGAATCCCCAACCAGTCACGTTTCCAGTCACACTTTGTGCCCCTGCATCATTCATCATCATTGTAATTGTAAGCGTCACATCAACACGTCACGTCAATATATAGAAAATTGGGCAATGCGTGAAGAACGTAGGATAGGGTTAAATTAAAAAAATACTAAACAACTTTTACATAGTATTATGAAGAATTGTGTAAACCTCAATTATAAAAATTTGTTCAGCCAAATTCTGAAGGCATTGCCTGTTGAGTGGAGGAACTCAACGCCGCGCTTTGCCTTGTTACCAGAGCGAAGAAACAAAAATATTAAATAGTTTATTCCCCCAAGTAGGAATTGCACTCACAACCATAGTGCTTACAACCCTTCGTTATCTCGGTCTTAAGCATAATAATGATACAACATGTCTAGGCCTCATACAATATATAAAAATTCGAATATACCTAATATCTAGCCTGAGCCTGCAGGCAATTAAGATAAAATGTCATATAAATATGGATAAACTATGTCAGGTTATCAATATAGGAAAATTTAATAAAGAAACAGCTACAATAATAGTTTTATAGAGATAAACCAGATAGTTTATATAACCATTTAGAAAATGATTCATCTGTGCATCTAGTTCAAGATGATGAATAATCTTTAAAATATAACTTTAGCTTCATATCTCAGAAAGTTAAGTATTATTTATTCATGAGATTTTTTTCATATTTTCAATTGTAATGTACATAATTTTGTATGTTTTGGATCAAACAACAATGCAAAACATACTAATAAAGCAATTGAAAGCTCAAAATTTTACTTAATAAATTAAAGAACAATAGAATATTGAATTCTATATGATATTTTTTCATATAAAAGGGAGATTAATAAAGTATTTTAGTACTACTAGTCAGATAAAGCGGACTTGCTGTGAGCAATGACATTTTTATTACCCATAATAGTAACTTTCAGAAGAGAAAATATAGGTAATTAAAAAAATTAATCAATGAAATTACCATTTAAACAATGGTTGTTTACATGGTAATTTCAGCTAATAGATTATACTCTATTAGCATCTATTAAGACACTTCTGTTCTCTAGTTTCTGCCACATTGTAAAAGCATTCTTTACTAAGAACAAGGCAAAACGCAGAAGGAACACTGCTTTATTACCAGAGAGAGGAAATTAAAGTATTTAATATGTCATTTTCTTAAGTAGGAATCAAACTTACTTCATTATGACTAGCCTCAAAAAATTTATAAATCATATATAATTTATGTTAAAAAATATATATCAGTTTCACGCTGTATCCCCGCACACAGTAGGGTAGGCAGAGGGAACTTAGTGTTAAGACACTCCATTCTCCACTTTCTGTCGAATTCTGGAGGAATTGCATGTTGAGTGGCAGAATTCAACGCCACCCTTTAACTCGACACCAAAGCAAAGAAATGGAAATATAAATTTAAGTAAATATTTCATCTCCTTGAGTGGGGATTGAACCAACAACCAGTCGGTTTTAAAGTCACACTTTGTCCCAGTGCTCCACGACTGGCCTCCTTTTTTAAAAAATGTATATTTTCAAATGTGTACAATAAAAAATATTATAACTAAATAGCATGTAGAGGTACTTGTTTATATATGTACTAGTGTAGATGACATTGCATGGTAAAACTTGATGGCACTTGAATTTGTAATTACATTGCAACAATCTACTACTAAAATAAATGATTATATTTGTCATACATAAAGTAGTATAAATTAATGCATTGTCATGCTACTTTGCTAATACAATACTTATTGTGAACTCAGTGTATTATTTACGTTACATATTTAATAATATTAGAAATATTTTTTGCAACAAATAAACAAAACTAATATTTTTATACTTACAGGTGCCGGACACTCCCCAAATGTCCTGTTAACAAGCCAGTCTTCATGTAATTGATGTAATTCTTCAATATATGATAACGGAACACATTGCTCTTCAGATCTTGCCCTCTTCTTTATCCTTTCATGAACAACTGAGGGTGTTGTCTTAAGATATACTGTAAATATGATGTTTAAATATACAGTAATTTATGTAATATGAGCATAAGGAGTTATAAAAGAAAATATAAACATTAAATTTATACAGTACTAACTTGTAATTGCCTCTATTGATAAATATGTTATCTAGTTGATAGTTTCACAAATGCAGTAACAACTCAAAATATATAAATTAAAAATATAAATCAGCTTCACGCTGTATCCCACACACAGCAGGGTAGGCAGAGGGAACGAAGTGTTAACACACTCCGTTCCCCACTATCTGCCAAATTCTGGAGGCATTGCGTGTTGAGTGGCAGAATTCAACGCCGTGCTTAGCCTCGACACCAGAACAAAGAAATAGAGATATAAATTTAAGTAAATATTTCATCTCCTCGAGTGGGGATCGAACCCACAACCAGTCAGTTTTACAATCACATTTCGTGCCGCTGCGCCACAACTGGAAATATACATTAATTAAATATATATTAATAAAACAATAAAACCTATAACTAGGTTATCTTACCTATAAGATCAGCTTCAATAGGTATTTCCCTTTGAATAAACCTAAACCACTCATCAAGTACTGCAAACTGAGCAGGATGTAAGGTTCCACTTCTCATCATGAGTTCCACAAAACAGTATCTGGCACTAAATAATGAGCGCTCCATTAATTTCACTGGAGTAGCAGTGGGCCGACGGTGCATGTCCAACATAGTCATCGAAACGTACGCTTGAAAGGTCATTGCCCATTTTGATGGATCTTTGTACATTAAATCCTATAATATAATAAAATTATAAATATAAAATAGAATAAAACATTAACATCTCAAGTGATTATAAAATGCATCTTACCAAAAGATTCCAACCCCTTAGGTTGCGCCATTCCTCCACAGGTTCAGTAAACAATGTGATATCTTCAAATTTGTCAAAATGTTCTAAAAATGTTGTTTTCCCACTTCCAATATTACCCTCAACGAGAACAGTAAATGGTTTAGCGTTAGCGCTCATTTTGTGATAAAGTCTTTCGACTGTAAGAAGACGAAAATGTTAGTAAAGCTGTAAACTAGAATTAATATTGAAATTGGCTTGAGGAGTATAAAATAGTAAACACTTAAACGCGGTTCGCCCAACCAATGATTAATGATTTCCCGCCTAAAAAGTACTGTCTAAAATTATAAAAGGCAAATGAACTTGTCAAAATCAAAGTAAACACACAAACCTCTATAACAAAAATTTAAAACTTTTCGACTTAACATAATATATGTACGAAGTACCCTTGTTATAAATCTTGATATATTTTATACTTATTCAATTATGTCCATTTAACTAAAGTATTTTAGAAATTATTGAGAAATATTTATATGCCGACATATGAGAGGAAATACAGCGCCTCGCTGCTAATCTTGCTAGTGTTGTCAGGTTGTGCTAGCACTAGTAGTGACTGACTGGTGGCCAGTACTAATCGATGTGGAGTATAATTTACACATTTTTTTAAAAATGATAGCAAATCACAAAAAGTTATCAGGAAATGACTTGACTATATTTAAATAATAAAACGTTTCACTTATTATAATAAATGAATTCCTAATGTTAAATACTGGTAAAGCGGGGTGTACATGACAGAGTAAACAGACTTCGTAGTACACGTTGATAAGTCTACAATTTCTTTTTGGCCTTTTTGTTAAAGGATTTTATACATACTGGAAGATCCTATATTAAGGTGAAATTAGAGAAAGGTAATATAAAATCCGTTTGACTCATATATTACATTTACGTATTTTTGAATGTCGTTGGTTGAACTATATAATACCGAATCTATACATTTAGTTTATACAGTTAGGTTTTTTGTTTTCTTTGTAATAAATTTGCTCATATTATAAATATTATGGTCAGTGATAAACAGATTTTATTATTTTATAATTAATTATTATAGAAATTAAAAAGTAAGACTGTGACTTGAATATACGGATATCTACGAACATATCTATAAACTTTGGGATAAATAGAGCGGTAATAGAAGGAAGAAGCTTGCCGTTTGGCCTGTCTTGTTAGAACCTAGAGCATGTGAGAGATTGTAAGTCATAAGAAAAAGTATTTATTAAGATGATAAATGTTTAAAAATATTTAAAACATTATTCTTAAGGTGTATTTCTTTATATACTCATAATAAATAAAGATCAAAGCCATTTTAGGTAAGTTAATAAATTTACCTCGATATGCAAAAGTTTTATCTTATTTTACTAATGTTTAGCTGATTAATTCTTTGCCTTCATTCACCGTTCACTCACTTTCTTTTTTTTTTATAGTAAAAAAATATCTTAAACTCCACGCATGAGTTGAAATAATTTCGATAACCATGTCAATCATACTTTTTGTCAGAAACATACTAAGAATACGATACTCGCAAGGATATTATGTAAGATTGAAATTTATACACTCTTGCAAAAACTTCAATCTTATTCTTACTTGAGGTTTGACAAACGTATTACACATTTACCTGCCTACAATTAGATAAACTGCCTGATTATGTATTTTGAATATTGTGGTTAATGAAATAAAAGTACTTGCCTTGAGTAGATACCTATTAAATTTATTCCTAGCATTTCTTCTATCCACCCCATACAATGTATCCATTGACCTCACATGTAAACTTATAAGATAGGGCTCATATTTTTACTTTAAAGAAAGGGTGCAAAGGAACATACAAATAGGTAATCACAATGACACATAAATATTATCAGCAAACAAAATATAAAAAATAATAAACAAATATATTTTTTATAAGTTCATATAAGCGAAAAATCCACCTGTATTGTATGTAACTCAAAATATCCAATTTAAAAATGGATATTTTGAGTTACATTACTCCATTAAACTTTATTTTTTAAAGTAACTGTAAAAGAAAGTAAATATTTTGTGATTTTATGACTCACAAGCTAAGAAGTCAACTGAGCGATTAATACACCAAATAACTTTATATGGTAACGATGGCACGTTGTGTATGAAACGAATGACAATCTGCGCGTATTGAAATGCCCCTTGCTTGTATGTTTGGATATACAGTTTTAAGGTAGATCTAGAATATAATGTTCGGTAAATGGTCTCTAGATCATTTACCGAACATTATACTACTTTAGGTAAAAAGTTTTAATACTTTTTATATCTTTACGCTGTCCCGCCGCACCCAGCAGGGTAGGCAGAGGGGAAACCTAATGTTAGCACAATTCATTCCCCAATTTCCCACCGAATTCTGGAGACATAGTGTGTTGATGGGCGAAAGCAACGCTGCGCTTTGTCTGAATATTATATAATAGTAAATAGGTATTAAAATATAAAAAAAAACCTCGAATGAGGCTCGAACCCACAAATACTAATTATTAAAGTCACACAGTTGGGCCCCTGCGCCACGACTGGCCTGATTTTAATACTTATGGTAATTATTTTTTTTAACGCAGATTGGTATTCTTCCAACCGTGGGGCTGGGAAACGGCTTCAGGGCGCGAGCCCTCTGGCCGTGGTTTCCAGCGGCACTCATCAACATGAGTGCGTCCTTGGAGTGGGCGCAAGGCCCGAGGGAAGTGTGTTTACCCGCTTCTGGGTAAACACCGTGCGTGGGAGTCAGGAAGGAAGGGATGAGCACTACGTCACCTGGGCGGTCGGCCCAGCCGGGTGAGACTCACGGTTCCCCGTGAGAGGCCCAGCTAGGCGACCAGCGACCGAGGTGACTGCTCAGGATGCGGAATCAGGGGGGGGGAGGATGTCCCTCGGGAGTCGGTGTCTTGCGTCGGGCGGCCTCGCGTGTAGCGGCGCTATGTTGCGGAGATGCAGGTGGTCCGATCCATCGGCGCGGCGGAACATGTTAGATGCTAGCCGGCCGATGTGCTCCTCCAGGCTCTCCATACGTAGATCGCGCTGGATGATAGCGTTCCGTACGCAGTATGGCGCCTGGGTCACTCGCCGGAGGGCGAGGTTCTGGACCACCTGCAGATTCTTCTTCTGTTGAGGACTCAGAAGTGCGTACCACGCCGGGCCCGCGTACGTTAGGTGCGGCCTGACGTATGCCTTGTACAGCGAGAGCCTCGTTCGCAACGGGAGTCGCGAACGGAAGAGTGGGCGCAGCAGGAAGATGGCGGTTCTGGCCGCCTGTGTGGCTTTTTGGACGTGCCTGGTCATGTTCAGCCGCTGGTCCAAGACGACCCCTAGGTAGGTCGCCTTCCTACTCCAGGGGACCTGCTGATCCTGAAGGCACAGCGGAGGAGGCTGTCGCAACTGGTGTCCGAAGCAAATGGACTGGGTCTTCTTCACGTTCAATGCGAGCCTCCACTCCGCCAGCCAGGCCGGCAGCAGGTCGAGGGCTCGCTGAAGCTTCTTGGCTGCATGTGTGGCGTTCAGTGAAGTGGTGACCAGGGCAACGTCGTCGGCGTAAAGGGCCAACATGGTGTCCTGCTGCACCGGGATGTCGTTGGTGAAGAGGCTGTACAAGGCAGGAGACAAGGAGCTTCCCTGTGGGACTCCTGCGGTGATCGGGTGGCTGCTAGAGACCGCACTCTCCACCCGAACACTAAACGTCCTGTCGTGGAGGAAACCGGCGAGGACGCGCACCACGTAGTGGGGAGTGCCGGCTTGGAGGAGTTTGTGCAGGAGCCCGACGTGCCACACGCGGTCGAATGCGCGTGACACGTCGAGGAAGGCTGCCACTGCACTCTCCTTCCTATTAAGTGTGTTGGCTGCGTGGGCGATGACTCTGGCCACTTGTAGCGTCGTCGAATGGCCGCTGCGGAAGCCGAACTGCTCCTCCCTGGGTGTTATGTGTGGAAGGAGCAGGGGTAGTAGTAGGCGTTCAAATAGTTTGCCCACGGCGCTGAGCAGCGTGATGGGCCGGTAGTTGTCCGGGCAGCGAGGGCTCTTCCCGGGTTTAGGCAGCATGATGACCAGGCGCCTGGGGGAAGTAGCCAAGGAGAGATCTTATTTTTTTAAATAGTGACGTACTATACTAAATAGTACAACAGTAACAATGTTTAACCTCTACAACTAAATAAGTAGATATATATATTTTTTTTTCTAAAAATATATGGTAAAACTGTTTTCTGGGTACTAAAATAATATAATTCTATCTATTATAAGCATCCTAATTTATGCTGAAGTATTTTGTAGTTCAACAAGAACATAGTGTTTATTAAAATTTAAAAAAAAATTGGAATTATACATGCTATGTTCTAAAATTTTATACAATTTTACAACTCATACTAAAATACATACATTTTATATGTATATGAAAATCTTAATTCTTAACATTGTAACATTTATTTGTTAAAAAGAATAAAACAAAATTAACATTGAAAGTAGATAATAAAAAAATAAATATGTTAACTTTAAGTAGCATTTAAAGCGGCAAACTTAAATCAACCAATCAAGAAAAACCACGAAATCCATTGACAAATCAGTTATCTTGTCCATGATATTTTGGCAAAAGATTGACGTGTTTGTTTCTTATTTTACTTCATTGTTCGTTAAGTTTTCGAGGAGATTAAACGTAAAAGATCTGATATTTACCATTTATATATACAGTTTAATTATAAGATTGTATTGTTTGTTTTAAAATGCTGAGTTCACGCTTATTAGGTAAGTTTGAAAATATTGAAAACGCGCGTGAAATTTCGCCTGGAGTAGATTCTTATGCCGGTATTTTTTAATATTGTATTTTTATTTATTTTAGGCGTTATTTTATTAGTATCGGGTACGTATGCCCTTTATGACTCGTCGTCTGATGTAGTTCAATTGACACCAAGTAATTTTGATAGATTAGTTTCAAATTCCGACGAAGTATGGATCGTAGAGTTCTTTGCCCCTTGGTGCGGGCATTGTAAGAACCTTGTTCCAGAATATAAGAAAGCCGCCCGCGCTCTTAAGGTAAAAAACATTTTAATTACTAGTTTAATAAATAAAAGATGTTTTCAACTATTTACTTATTTTTTTTCCCACTTTTAAAATGAAACTTTACAAACTTTTCATCGTGGGCGGAAACTTTCGCATAACTTGTTATTGTGCAATTACTAGAATAACTTAAGCTTAACTCCGTGTATTTTTTTATTGCATTGTTTTTTAATTCAAATATTCTTCCAGGGCATTGCTAAAGTAGGAGCAGTAGATGCTGACCAGTATAAAGAACTTGGTCAGAAATATGGAGTGTCTGGTTTCCCTACCATTAAAATATTCATTGGCAGCAAACACTCTCCTTATCAAGGCCAAAGAACAGCCGAGTCATTTGTTGATGCCGCACTTAAAGCAGCCAAAGAAAAGGCATATGAGAATCTTGGAAAGAAATCATCTGGATCTTCTGGAAAGGTAAATTTTATTTATAAAAACCTAAATAAAATTCTCAACAATTATAATATAGGTTCAAAAGTATGTAATATTAAAAAAACAACAAATTTAAAACAATTTTATCAGAACTTATTTATATAAGAACAAATAAATGACATTAAAATGTAATTGAATTTAAAATTATTTAACAGTACACATATATATTTATTCATTAGAGTAAAGTGTATGGTCATTTTATACCATGGAGAATCAAAAATCAATCGAGGGATACTAATATAAGGAAGCAAATAGATGAGCCTCATATAACTTTGTCTTTAAAGAGAATAAGATTTAATGCGCTACAAGCCAACTTGTTTCATGGAGAATTGTATAATGTTAAACCTAGAGTTGTCCATGATGAAACAACAATAAACGATTTTTAGATTTTCATATATAATTTATTTTTAAAATGTAATAATAAAGTTTTAACCACAGTATGGTGAATGAGTTGTTACGATCTCAAAGTTAGGATGTCTGAACTTTTACACTTTGTTGGGAAGAAAATAATCATAAATAAGAAAAAATCCTAAAATCAAGTCCTCAACCTTTTACCATACAGTCTATTTAAAGTAAAATCAAGTATAATTTATTAATGAAATATTTATTAAGTTTATATTTCCATTTCTTTTCTCTGGTGTCGAGATGCATGCCCTTTGAACACGGAATGCCTTCAAAATTATTCAGAAAGTAGGGAACGGAATGTCTTAACACTAGGCTCCCTCTACGTACCCTGCTGTGTGCACAATACAGTGTAAAACTGTTTTTTTTTATTTGATTTCATTATTTAATCTCTAACTGTTTGTTTCATCTAAATATACGAGTATAACTTAAAATACTGTTAAATTAATAATAAACAATAATTTCATTAATACACTACTAAAGATGGTTGTAGTGTGGTAGATGGTTGCAAAGTTCTCTATATATAGGATTTGTTGAACTATTATATAATATAATAACATCAATATGCCAAAAAAAAAATTTAACAGAATATTAGGTTAATATAGTTTACTTACTATTTGTATTCTTTTTAATTGTGAAATGATGATTTTATATATTATAGAGAAATTAACAAAAAAAAATGCTATAAAGTTGATTATTATTTAGTGATTTATAAATGTGTTTAACCTACATTATGTAGTAGGAAAAGACCATCTATTGTTAGTTTATCTTTTGTTTACTTACAGGGGGTGATGACATGTTATCTAAAACGTGTACACACTGCATTCCTTACTAAGTTATTATAATTTTTAGTAAAAACACACACATTGGGCACAAGCACTCCTTTCCCCACTTTCCGTCTAATTTTTGAGACGTTGCGTGTGAATTGGCGGAACTTAACGTTGCGCTTTGAAAATATTTTTTGTAAAATGTGAAAAACTTAACTTAATAAAAATAAACTAAGTAGTTAGAAAATAACTTAAAACTTAAAATGAATTGAAGCAATATTGTTGCTTAACTTTATAAAAGTTTCGTTTTTATTCGGTTTTCCCGATTTGACTTCAGCTCGGTTCACTTCGGTGCCGGTTCTTAATGGCGTTTCAAGCGTGCCAGTCATAATAAATTTACCTAAAATATAAAAAATCCTGTACAATATTATTTTTTCTGAAATATAGAAACTTCCAGATCTAAATATAGAAAACATTATTCATAATACTTAAAAATCTAAATTAGCCACACCAAATACGGTTAAACCAGCATACAGTTAAACTAAAAGGTCACGCTAACGTGTCCATTTTGTATGAAAGATGTGACGAAAGAGATTGGACGCGTAGGAGTTTTGTGGGCGACATTACTTTCGAACTTTGGTTCGTAATACCTATTTGTTACTATACATATTTTTCTCGAAGCTTCTTTACCCATATGGTAAAGAAGCTTCGAGCATAATGTGAAAATTATAGATAATAAAAGTAATTTAAATGAATTAAGTAAATCGATATCAAATACCTGTCCACAAATTATGTCAAAATTACTCAATCGATTTTGATAAATATTCCATATGTTTTAAAATGTGCCTCAATTAAAACAAAAAAAAATATTTTTACATGACTTTTGGTTCACAAGAAATTTGTAGACAAGATTGAGCACGCATACTTGAAAGCCTAAATAGGTCACCATACTTTAATTTTAAATAAATTGAAATTATTTAATTAATATAATTAATTAAATTGAAATTAAATATTATTAATTTCCAAGACTATCACATACATGAACCTCAGACTAATAGCTTTCCTTCTTTTTTCTCAAAGAGTTAACAGTAAAAATATGCTGTAGTAGTACATACTTCAGCATATTTTTACTGTTAACTCTGCATACTTCAGCATATTTTTACTGTGAACTAACAAAAGATGATGACTAAGTTGACATGAAACTTTGTATAAGCTATTTTGTTTTGATACTAAATAAAGCTCTGTTGTTTTTAAGACAAAGTATTTGTTTAGAACAAAGTGTATAAACGTTTTCAAAAATAGCTTCTTACTATATTTATATGACGTGAATAAATTGTAATATATGTTTACGTTTAATTATATCAATACCTCCATTCAATTGTAATGAGAAAGCGCCTGATTGTAAACGAAATGGTTGTGAATTCGATTCCCATTCAGAGGAATATTTAAATTATTTTCTTTTCCCCTCTGGTAGACAAAGCGCAACGTTAGATTCCATATATAGTTTATAAAAAATATTTTCATGTACATATATGTACCAGTGCTCCATTCTCAATTTCGTCCGCGTGAACTACTTACACTACGGCTATTCGTTACTTACCGTTTCGACACATACACCATCACATTACTACTTAACTCTAATATAATATACGTGTATTATAAATTTTTCTCTGACATCATCTCAGTCGGTTAGTAAAAACTGCACTAAAACCCGGTGCATTGATTGAGGGATAGACGTTTAAATGATAAAGCGTACGTCTCTAAGAATTGATATTGTTTTATACTAACAGCTTCAGAAGCAAATAGTAAAAAACGATATCGACTTCTATTAGAATTGATATTATATTATATAAAAAAACATTCTTTATTTTCTTCTAGTCGGACGTAATCGAGCTAACGGACAGCAACTTCAAGGAATTAGTTCTGGACAGCGAGGACCTGTGGTTGGTGGAGTTCTTCGCGCCGTGGTGCGGTCACTGCAAGAACCTGGAGCCACACTGGGCCAAGGCCGCCACTGAGCTTAAGGGCAAAGTGAGTATTAGCTTTATATTTGTATTATGAAATTAATCATTTAATATTTTTATTGAAATGAAAATATAAAATAATTCATTTCCTCGAGTCGAAATCAAACTCACAACCTTCGTATAATTTTTATATTCGCTTACAGTCCATTACGCCATTGCGCTACGATGACCTCTATTCAATTATTACTTATTAAACTGAAAAATAGATTAGCTAAATATTGGTTTTTCACCCAAATTTTGTCCGTCTGTCCAGACATGCGTGAATAAAATTTATTTAATAATAAATAAAATTTATTTTATAAATATATAAATAGCCAGTAGCTCCTGAGATTAGCGCGCCCAAGTAAATGAACTCTTCTTTAACTTCTGCTTTATAATATTAATATAAAACTAGTATAGACCATTACTTTTTTCTTAAAATTATTTAGAATAATTTTACTTACAAAAACTACTACACGTAAATTTCAGTAGACTTTCAAATATTCACGTACTATCGGTGCAATTTCTATTGTTTGAACCATAAAAAAATATATTGACTTTAAAGTAATATAATGTGGATTTATACGTATGTATTTGAAATAAAACGAGATGACGTTCATCTTGGCCTCCTTGTTTATAATGAAAAATATATATACCAACGCAAATATTTTGTGCCTGATTTAAATGCGTTCCGCAATTTAATATGGTATATGTTAGTAAAGTAGGTAAGGTAGAAAGGAGTGGTTAGATTTGTTAGACAATAATTATTTGATAGTTTCTACGATGTATATACCTATGTTTTTTTTATAAGAAAAGTATTAATAAATAAGTATGTATATAGACAAAAAATAATAGGTACTTTTTTTAGCTTCACCTGTATCTCTATGTTCCTTTCAAACACTATTGTTATATTGATTCACTTCTTGACGTCTTAAAAATACACATAATATATTAATTTGCAATGACATTACAATATTTAAACTTTAAATCTATTCCTTCTCGGAGAACTGAATAATTTTCAGTTTCTTGCTCTAGTAATAAGACAAAACGCGGCGTTGGGTTCTTCCACTTAACATACAACGGCTCGTCAATCGGACGATGGGTGAGGAACTGCGTGTTTTAACATCATCTCTCTTCACTCTGCATACCTTGCCATATGCGGGATGCAGCGTGAAGAAAAAAAAAACAAAATTAAAACATTATCATCGACAAGGTAATTACTTAATTTTATCAATTTTCAGGTAAAACTCGGTGCCGTAGACGCGACAGTGCACTCTGTGATGGCCTCCCGCTACCAGGTGCAAGGTTACCCCACAATCAAGATGTTCCCCGCCGGCAAGAAGACGAGCGACTCGGTGGAAGATTACAACGGAGGAAGGACCTCCAGCGACATCGTCAACTGGGCCTTGGATAAAGTAGCTGAGAATGTGCCGGCTCCGGAAATCATACAGGTTTGTATTTTTTTTTTAATATTTTTAAGTGATATTGATGATATTAAAAGTGGACTCACCTACTTAAATTTATTTTTATATTATAGCCAAATTATACATGTATAAATGCTTACTTACATACATTGTAGCATGTGTTTCTATTATCTTATACTATGTTGGTGTTAAGTTTCATCTATACAGAGTGGAAGTGTCAGCGCTCCTTTTACGGAAACAGCATATAGGTTAAAATATTTTAAACCCATACCTAATGAAATTAATCAAGATACGTCATCAGTTTAGATGTAGAATTTTTTTTTCATCTCACGATGTTTATCCGTAGAACAAAAAAGACAAATGAATAGGGACACGAACAGCTACTTAAAAAAAAACGAAATGTGCACGATTAATTTGTTTAAAAAAACTTTTTTTTTAAAGAAAAGTATTTTATGACCTGCATTCTCTTAACTTCACAGGTAGTGAACGAAGAAACGATGAAGGCGTGTAGTGACAAACCTCTCTGCGTAGTGTCCATTTTGCCTCACATATTGGACTGCGATGCGGCGTGCCGTAATGGTTATATAGCGGTTTTGGCTCGTTTAGGAGAGAAATATAAGGCCAAGATGTGGGGGTAAGTAGTTTCATATACATTTTTAAAACTATACATAATCGCTTTTATTATTTTCACACTGTATCCCGCATATAATAGGGTAGGCAGTGATGTAGTGTTATGACACTCCAATCTGAAATCAGTTAAGTTTTCGAGACGTTGCGTATTGTGATATGTCTTGTTATCAAGCGGTAAAATTAAATAATTCATTACCCCGAGTGGAAATCGAACCTACGAATTTTTATATCAGGGAAATTAAAATAATAGCGACAGAAGAAAGAAATTACCTTAATTAGAAATAACTAAAGATTTATTTTTATTATTATATAAAAATATTTTTTTTGTTACTATAATTCATTTGTTGTTTTCATTATAGTTGGATTTGGTCGGAGGCCGGCGCTCAGCCGTCATTAGAGGAGTCGCTGGAATTGGGCGGCTTCGGTTACCCAGCGATGGCGGTCGTTAATGCTAAGAAATTGAAGTTCTCGACTCTTAGAGGATCTTTCTCTGAGAGCGGAATTAACGAGTTTTTGAGGTTAGTTTTACTTTTTTAACGTGAAATTTGATTCTTTATTTATTTTTGAGTCTTCACGCTGTTTCTCGCATAGGCGCAGGTTAGGCCTAGTGTCAAGATACTATGTTGCCCATTCATTGCCCAGGTTTCAACACATTGTGTGTTGAGTGGTGGAACTTAATGTCACGCCTACTCTTCTTACCAGAGCAAATAAATGAAAATGACTGTCCCCCATGTATGAATACAACCCACAAACGTCGCGTTTACAGTCCAGACGCCGCGCCGCTACGCCACGACGGCTTTAATTTGTCTTCACCTTGTATCCTGCACATAGTAGTAGGGAACCTAGTGTTGAGGCACTCCATTACCATTAAGGCAATTCCGTTGCCCACTGTCAGCCGAATTCTGCAAGTGGAAAGTGCTAAATAGTTCATTTCCTCCAGTGGCAATTAAACCACAACCTGGCTCGACAGTTGCACACTTGTGCCCCTGCGCCATCCTCTTAATTTGATAACGACAAGTTTGACTTAACATTAAGCGTTTGCTTTAAAAATAAAAAAATGTATAATTTAAAAAAACATTCGACAAAAGACTATTATTCTATTGGCTAAAACTTTAATTTTAAATATAAGTATAGATATTTGCTTTTAGCATGACATTATAATTAGAAAATAAATTAATATTTTTGTAACTAGTTCAAGCGGGCGAAGCCGCAAGCGGGTCGCTTTTTAATTATATATTTAGTTCTGACCACGGTAATGTATTTTTAAGATGGTGCTTTTGATGATTCTATTAATCTAGCACAAGTATAGTATCCCAAGCACAGAAGGGTAGGCAGAGGAAACCTTGTGTTGTGACTCCGTCCCGTTATGGTAATTTGATGAGATATCAAATATTTATTAAAAAAATATTATGCATTTACTTGATATCAAGACAAACATTGTATTTTTACTAGTTTTCATTTTTATATGTCTAGTACATGAATGTGTGAAAACATTTTATCTTGGAAATAATATGTTACACTTTAAATGACAAAAGTACTTAGTAAGCGTAATTGTTATAAGATATAAAACAAAAGAATATTCATTTTAAATAATATTTTTTTTGATTATGAAAGTGTTTAAGTGAAAGGAAAGACTTTAACGTAACCATAACTAGAATTGGACCCACAATTATTATGTAAATTCAGATATTGTGTAATAAATTTAATATAAATATTACACTTTTGGGCTTAACATAAATTTGGTTTCACCTTTCTTTTTCACATACTTTCTAAAATCATCATTTTTATTCATTTACTACTTTCTAAAAATGTCTTTTATTAACTCCAAAACAGTGCATTTAAAATCATGCTACAGTACCGTGTTTTTATGTTTATAAAGCTATATATATATATATATATATATATATATATATATATATATATATATATATATATATATATATATATATATTAATTCATATTAAACTTTTACAGAGACCTTTCCTTCGGTCGCGGACAAACAGCACCCGTACGAGGAGCTGAAATGCCCAAGATTCAATCCACTGAGCCCTGGGATGGCAAAGATGGTGAACTGCCCCCAGAAGAGGATATTGACCTCTCTGACGTAGACTTGGAGAAAGATGAACTGTAAACTAGTGATGTGAAAGTGATATGAAACTTTTTTTCTTTTGAAAAAGCTGTCTAAGATTGCAATGCTATGTATGATGTGTATTTTTAATGTGTTTTGTAATTGGTAGATATAAAATCTTTTTTAATGTATTTGGATATTTTTTGTGATGCCTATATATATTTTTAGTCAATATCTCAACTGTGCATATCCAAAACTATCACATAACTTATCAATAGTTTTCCTTATACTTTACAGTCATACTCAAGAATGTTAATTACCGTTTAATCGCCATTAAACTTACAATAATAAATATAGATGTACTTATTTAACAACAAATAGACACTTATTAATGTTTCTGCATTTAAAATAAGTGTATATATATATTTATTTTGCCATACATTAAGATAACTTATATTTATAAAAATCATCAACAATTAGTTATATGTTCAAAAGTTATTTTGTTTACTAAAGACTGGTTCTAAAATAAAAAATAGCTCTTTTTAAATTTTTTTAGTAATAATTTGTCAGTCAGAATCATCCATCTGTTATATTTCTTTAAATTTTATTATAAATCCATTGTGTATGAATAGTTTAGTTAACAGTTACATATATTGGATATTTTATAATTTATATATTGTAATAATAGAAAATATTGTTCGCTGCATTTCTTCCATAATATTAATATTTTGAGGTATTTATTGTAGTCACTGACATTTTTAAGATAAATAAATTTCTTATAATATATTATGTTGTTTTTTTTAGTAGTACCGTACCATACCTTAGTAATTTAATTATATATATATATATATATGCATATATAAATATATTTTCTGAATGTGATCCACAAACATTTTTATTTAAGTATGATAAGATTTGTTAATTATAGCACAATAATTGTGCGAAAAATTAAATAAAACATAGTAAAAGGAAACATGCTATCAAAAAAATAAAACAGGTTCTTTATTAAAAGCAAAAAATAAAACACCATAATATTGAGCATTCTGTTAAGTATATTTGTAAAGTCACCTTACATAATATATTTTAAAACTTGAGGTAATATTGATTAAATCACCTTATAAGTAAGGCAAGCAAATTAACAATACTGGCATAATAATACCAGTATGTTTTTCAATTTTATATTATAAAAAACATTTATCAAAATATACACATTAAGTAATCCATTTCTTAAAATAATACTGGGCCCTTAGTAAAGGATTTTATAGTATAATTGACATATTAATAAAATATATAAAATAAATTGTAAATTTATATTTGTGTTTGTGTGAACCTTAATCAAAGTCTTTTAAGTAAAAAAAAAACATGCATCTTTATATTCCGCTCCTTTCAGACTCATACATCTTATGACTAAATACTAATATTGTTCTATTGTGAATGTTGTAATTAAACATTACAATATTCGAGACAATGAACAGAGTATGCCAAGTGAAATAGATAAAAAAATATATAATATATCTTTAAATTTAGCTTATGATTTTTGTAGAATTTGCTTTTTTTTCTAATATTTTTTTTTTCAACCACTATACTGTTTAAATTCTATGTCTATTAACATTTTAAATGAAAATGTTTTTTGGAGATCCTATGAAAGATATTATCTAGGACTATTCTAAATTTTATAAAATCATGGTAAGCATAAATTACTTATTTTCATTCCTTGTTTTGATTGTCAAGATGCAATTATTCTTTTAAATTTACATTTATTATAAAAGGCACCAATTTTAGAATTTCCTGTCATAACATATAATATCTTAAAATATTAATAAAATATTTATTTTTAAATTTTATGTTATTCTAAGAAATAATAACAATATAAATTTTGTCAAAACACTACAATTCAAATAAGCACTGGTTTTACTTTTATTTATAAGTACATACAAAATATGTTTGTAAAGAATATTAATAATTTTAAAAAAATAAACATTTAAAATTGACAAAAGTGTTTTTCCTTATAATACAATATGTTTAGAAGCAACTGTAAATTTAATTAATGCAAAAAAGAAGGTAAATTTTGTATATAATCATGAATAAGGCCTGAAACTTTATATGCTTTATGGCACTTGCTGATCAATATTTTAAGTTATCAAATTTATAAAATTCTTAACATTCTAAGAAATAATACTATACATATAAACTATAAAAATTGGTCCACACCAGTCTTTCAAATATTAAATTTAGTCCACATTTGATAAAAAACATCAAAAAATGTTGTTTAAAGGAATTGAAACAAAAAGATACAACCATTAATATCTCTATACACATTCAATGTAAGCCATCATAAAGATTAACTGGTTTACTTTATCTCATCTGAATTATATCAGATATGCATTTGATATTCAAAAAAATATTTAAAAATAGTATTTTAAGCTACAGATGTCAAGCCTATCATGTCATATTTTTTGTTTTTCTGGCAAATTATAGGGTAGCAAATAGAAAAATAGTATAAGCCTGCAACTGCTAAAATGAGCGATATAATAACAGTTATGATACCCCAAGCTGAGAGCCCGAGGCCTCTTCTGGAAGGTCCAGGATTTGGCAAGGCCGGGGGAGTGCCGACAGGATTACTTTTAGAACTTTCCTTATATCCTTTTCTTTGTTTCGTGTTATATCCTCGGTTTCCAAATGCCTCACATGAGTTAACAATCATGTTTATAACTGAAATAAAAAATATTACACATTACACTTATTGTTATGGAACTATTTTTTTTTAAAACAATGAAATTACATACCCAGCAATATTATGCTTATGCGAACAAGTATTTTAAACATTTTAATAGTTTTTTGTATTCCTTTGCCTTAATAACAATATTTTAATTTAAATAACAGGTTATAATAAAATGTGTTTAAATACTGGATATAATCTCAACTCGCAGGTAGAAAAGTAGTATCTTCCCTTTCGTCCCAACTTTGTAAAAAAGTAAAATAATTAACAAATGCAGCTATGAGTTATGACATTTTAATGCCAGTGCTGCCATGGTAACTTAGATTTTACATTATTAATTATTTATACCTTATTTGTGTACAGTGCGGTATGCTTATATATTTCTTATTATAATAATATACTTTAAAATACTTTAATTGTACTTATAAGGCTTATTTATAATATCTTGAAAATTTAAATGTATGTAAGCTAAAATATGTGTACATAGTATTAAATAAGTTAAATTGAACAATAACAATAAATAGCGCATAAATAAAAAATAGCCAATAAAAATATCACACTTTTATAAAAGGGTGATATTTTGTGATATTATTATAACTGTTCTATAGAACAGTTATAATAATAAAAAATAATTTCTAGGGTGTTAATTTAATGACGCATCTGATTGCTATTTCCTGTTTAATATAGAATATCGACTAATCTGTGGCTTAGTGCTGGCGTGTACTTCCGCTGAGTGCGTTACACTTCGTTTCGTTGTCAAATGTCAAAGAGTAATTCTACCGGCGATGGCTGAAATAAAGTTTTGCTTATTATTTGTGTTATATATCGCCATACAGTGTTATGGTGTAAATGTTGACACCGTTTCAAGTAGTATAAGAATAAAAAATGTAGAAAGGTCCATTGACCTCTCATCACAACTTGTAAAAATTTCATCTAAACTTACGCTGGAAAACACTGGAAAAGTGCCGGTGAAGAATTTTCTTTTAGCTATTGAAGATGCAGCTAAGAGTAATTTAGCCTATTTGGTGGCTAAAGACATCAACAATAAAGATCTTCACTTAGTGGAAACCTCTGTGAAAGGTTATGACAAAGTTAAATTTTGGCGTGTTGAACTAAAGGACAGCATCAATGCCGCCGCTACAGCAATGTTTACTATCGATTCAGTCTACACCAAAGCGTTGTTGCCGTATCCAACAGCTATTACCCAGCAAGAAGATCAACTAGTCAAATACATTGGTAACTTATACTTCTTTTCTCCATACGAGGTTTTGTCACAAAGAACAAATGTTCTTCTTAACACAAAATCCATTGAATCGTACACGAAAGTGAAACCATTTTCACAGCCAGATGTATCTATTTTATATGGACCATATCCAAACATTGCTCCATTCACAGAGAAAGAACTAAGTATTCACTATAAGAATAACTCTCCTTTCTTAACTGTAACACGTTTAGAACGTCTTATTGAAGTTTCCCACTGGGGTAATATAGCCATTGAGGAAGTAATTGAAGTTGAGCATACTGGTGCCAAGTTAAAGGGACCATTTTCAAGATATGATTATCAACAAGATCATCACAGTGGACCTGCTAGTGTACGCAACTACAAGACACTACTCCCAGCATCTGCCTCTGATGTGTACTACCGTGACAGCAATGGCAATATCTCAACATCAAACATGAGGGTGAAGAAAGACTTAGTTGAATTAGACTTAAGACCCCGCTACCCATTGTTTGGAGGCTGGAGATCACATTACACCCTAGGATATAATGTTCCAAGTTATGAATACTTGTACCACTCAGGCAATGAATATTTACTTAAAATGAGAGCAGTTGATCATGTATTTGATGATATGCAAGTTGACGAACTAGTCACAAAAATTATCTTGCCTGAAGGATCAACTAACATAAAAGTAAATTTCCCATTTGCAGTGACTAGGCTGCCTGACAATCTCCATTACACTTATTTAGATACCAAAGGCCGCCCTGTAATATCTTTTACCAAAAGAAATGTTGTAGAAAATCATATTCAAGATTTCCAAATTCGTTACACATTCCCTCGTCTTCTGATGTTGCAAGAACCTTTGTTGGTTGTAGGTTTCTTATACATGTTATTTTTGTGTGTTATTGTTTATGTACGATTAGACTTCTCTATCCATAAGCCAGAACACCACAAAGAGTAATATATTTTAGTCCCTACTGTATTGTAATTTAAAAAGTTCTTAACGTAAAATTAGAGTTTTTATTTAAATAAGTATGAGCAGTTGCAATAAAGTATGGGATATGCACATATTGTGTCTTAAATTATGTTGAGAATAAAAAAAATTAAATATATATATTGCTTGTTTTTTTAATACCTTTATTTTTCAGTTAAAAGTAAATGCCTAAGAATATTTTTATAAAAAGATTTTGAGTACCTTGTATATAAAGATGATGAAAGAAAGTTTAAAGGAGAAAGAAAATCCTTTATTCAGTTCTCCCATAAATCTTTTCTTTTGACATTTTCTTTTTATCCATTGAATTATATTTTAAATGATAAATTTTTATTCAGCAACATATTGACAAATAGCAACTTGAGTCTACTCCCAAGTTCTTAATAATATATATTATTAAGTAGCTTTCCTTGGAGGTGAAATACGAAATTTTTATTTTAGGAAGTATTTATAATAAAGGTCTATTCTGTCTGTATTTATATCTATATTTGACCAAGATTAACTGCAGTTTGTGCATTGCACGGCGTTGAGTTTCGTTGACACTCAAATTCAGAATTCGACGGAAAGTGGGAAATGGGAGTGTCATAACACGAGGTTCCCAAGTTCCATTGACCTAGCCTGCTGTGTGTGCGATAAAGCGTGAATCTAGACTGGTTTTTATTAGTATACAAATGGCGAGTTATATTACTGGAAACTGTGTAATGCAATCCATACATATTATAATATAATAAAAATCTGGTCATTGTCTGTACTTTACATTAATCAATAAAAAATACCCAAAAAAAAAATTGTAAAACTTTTGTCTATCTGTGCGTTAGTGCATGCTTAACTGCGAAACAATAGACTTTTTTTCGAATGGACTTTATTGCTGCTGACCTGGACTGGCCTCGCCCCTCCTCGCCCGATGACGCTGTTAACATCAAGAGAGTAGCTAGCCCCTGAAGAAATATTACGAGCTTTGATGGACGCTCGTGAAGTGCCGTACGCAGGGGAACGTCCTGCGTACGGTAATCTGGGGGGGTTTCGACCGTTGGGCCCTGTCGACGTGCCGTGAGATAGGACTGGCCTCGCCGTCTCTTACGGTGGCGGAGAGTGTGACGTGAGAGTGAGGAATGAAGCCTGCCTATGTGGGCGTTTGCGACAGTAATTGGATTGGAATATGATCTTTTATAAAATTAAATAAATAATAATAATAATAATACATGTAAACTTCTATTTCATTCGATATTAATATTATATATTATACTACATTCTATTTTCAAATTTACTTAAAAAAAAAATTAAAATCATCCGCACGCAGCGCGTTCGCAAAACAAACTTGTTTCGAGTTTTTTTGCTGTGCGTGACGTAGCCTGCTTGCTAGCTACGAGTAAAGAGTCGGCTACTATCGCTTGCGACGTTCACTTGTTTTAATATTGTACTCATTGCTTTTATTCAATTTTAAGCCTTATCTTCTTGAAATACGTATCTGTTTCGCTTATCTGTTTCTTTTAATATTTCTTTAAATTTCTTTATTTCCTTCTGTGAGTGTGTAAAATTATTCTCTTTGTATCTCTTCTTAAGTGTTAAATAAATTTGGACTATTTTTCCACAATATTCTGGAACTTTAATTTCACTCCGTAATCTATATATATAAAAGGACTTGTGCTGACTGAATGAGGTAAGACGCACGCAGAGCCGTAACCGCTGATGGTAGAAACGTGAAATTTGGGCAGATTTTTATTTACATATTCTGGACATCCACTAAGAAGGGAATTTGAAAAATTTTAACACTAAAGGGATGAAATAGGGGTTGAAAGTTTGTATGGAAAAAAATTTTAATCTGTACCGATTTTTATAAAATTTGAAATTCAGACTCTTAAAAATATTTCATTGGACACGTGTTTTATGGTTTTTAAGAATTCACCCCCTAAGGGTTCAAATAAGGGATTGAAAGTTTATATGGAAAAATCTTTAAATTGCCACCGATTTTTATAAAAAAATAAATTCAGACTGTTAAAAATATTTTATTGAACACGTGTTTCGTGGTTTTTTTAGAATTCACTCCTAATAAGCGGGCGAAGCCGCGCGCGCCCTCTAGTTAAAAATATAAAATATTATTAAAATAGCGTAAATCACAAAAACCGCTATAGACGCTACGAGGGCGTCGAAGAAGCGGATTTAAGTGGGGAGCGTATTTACACGCTTCGACAATGAGAGGGTTTAAGATCGCTTGGCTATGCGTTTGCAGAATTCCTTGAGCGATTCTAACTCGAAATCTTTATGTAAGTCAACATGTGACATTTTACTCCGCTTGCTTATGAGTGAGTACAGCCTGCTCATGACGTATGTGGCTTTGTTCCTAACATACGTAATGTGCGGCCGGAAAGAGTTACGAATCTAATACGCCTAGGTATTTGACCTGGGATTCCCAGGGGATCAGTTTGCAAAACAACGGACGGACGTAACGAACATAAACATTTAGTGTTTATGTTATATAAGTTGGTTCATAAATAAAAATGTATAACAAATTACTTTCCCACGAATATATGTATAAATAAAATAATATTATTAAATAAAGTAAATACAAAGTTTTCTTTTAATGATTTAATTAAAATCAACAAAAGTACAGATAAAAAATCTTTGTGACCATTGTGAGTAAAAATAATATAATAAAATCAAAGTACATCGAGTAATCTATAATATAAATAATATTTAAATTGTTATATATTCTTGTTTTTAAGTTTTAGGCAGGGAGACCCAGTCAATCGAACTCGCAACCCTTTGGGTATATGTGTTCTGTGCTCACAAGTTATAACCATGAACATCAAATATATTTTAAATAAGCGAAGCGAATATTCAAATAATAATAATTTACTTTGAAATGAATTAAAATATTACTTTCCGAGTTTTTAATGCATATTCCGATTGTTTATACAGGGTGGAAGTGTAAGCACCACTTTAAATGAAACCATAGTTTTAACTACTCTATAAAAGCCTAATATAAATCAGAAAAAAATAAACTCTCAAAAATGAAAAAGTTATTTTTTCAAACAAAATAAATTATAAAATTGACGTTTTAAAATAAAACGCCATTTGTAAGGACGACGCACGCACACATAAACCTATCAAAGGAACACCGCCGCACACGCTTTATTCCGAAATCGTGTCGTAGGTATTGGTGATAAAGTTCATAGTTGTTTAACCTTTAGTAGAATTTTTGTAGTAGTAGGTGTATAAATCCCAATATTTATACGTAATCGCATTACACGAAATACAGGTATGGATAAAAATCGTGAAATGAAAAAAAATCCTATGTCCAAACTGTTGAGGCATCTTGATTAATTTCTTTAGGTATAGGTTTGAAATATTTTATCCTATATGCTGTTTTCGTAAAAGGAGCGCTGCCGCTTCCAACCTGTATAATACTATTAATGGAAACATTGTTAGCTCATTTATAACGACCGGCACTAAGACTACATTTGATTTCATAGTAAATGCAAACCCTTTTTCTATAAAATATTATAAATTTTAAGTATTTTTTTTTATTTAAACATAGATTTAAAATTCTTATCCCAATATTATAAAACTAAAGGAAACACCGCTTGTTCATTGACGCTTGTCACTGGCGTATATAATGTGTGTCAGCAGGTTTCAAATCAAAAATATGTATTATATTTTTATGTTAAATAAATGTACATAATGCTATACAATTTAATGTATTTATTTCAATAAAATGTTAAAGTGCATACTCCGACATTTATATATAATACATTTAAACATAACCAACTTCGATGACCATCACTAGCGTTCATTAGGTTATATAAGATAGGCAGGGTATTTTATGAAAAAGACAATGGAAAAGACCGTACAGGTGACCTGATGATAAGTGATCACCCACCCACGATCCCGTGCAGTACCAGATGAGCTACAGGTTTGTTGCCGTTTCAAATCTAGCCAGTTTTACAAAACATAACAATACAAAATATTACTTAAATTAACACAGTTTTGAAGTGCTTCTTGCGATATTTTATATTATACTATTATTATTATATGGAAGTTTCGTTAATGACGATTGTCACTGGCGTACATTGGTTTTGTAAGAGGGTTTTAAATTTAAAACATATATTATACATCTTATATTAAATAATTGTACAAAATGCTATAATATTTGATGTATTTATTAAAATCTAAAGTTTTAAAGTGCATATTCGGACATTTTGTATCGCACCACTACAGGCGCGCTGGTACAAGGCAAAACTGCCAGTTCAGTAACAACGGCCGTTACCAACGACGGTGGTGTTACGTCGTAAGTTAAATTAAGTAGCGATAAGTTCGGGTTGGATTTCCAGTCCTTTAAAGGTGAGTTGTCGTCTGTTTTATCTATCAAATCGTCTGGGTCACCTGAAATATATATTTTATTGTTATTATGCATTTCGTCAAAAAGTCTTTAAATTCCTATCAAACTTATTTATATTTACTTTAAACGTGCGGTTATTTAAAACGTCAAGCCACAGCGTGAAAATTATTTACCTAAATTAAATTTCTAGAAACTTCAGTTGGAAATTCATAATCACTTTGACACTATCATAGCCAGTATTCACATCAGACTGTTAATACTATAATTGTGGTTTCAACCCCCACTCGACATAAAAAAAAAATCAAAATAAAATTGAACATTCTGCTACTTAATACTTTAGAAATTGACAATATATTCTTTGTAATAATATTATTTAAATTTTCGTCTCGAATTCATCCATCTAAAAATATTAAAAAGAAAAGGCAAACAAACCAATCTCATTATAAACGAACGCATCAGTTTGCACGTTATCGGCAAACTTGTGCGTTTCGCAGGCAACCAACAACGGTACGTTGTGTGCTCGAGCTGATAAAGCGGCTGATAACGTTCCAGCCGGAGCCAGTACCGCACCGTTGATAAGGAGGGACGCACAACCAACTATTACTTTGTTCATCTGTTGAAAAATAAAAAATAAATCAAATAAATAAATCAGCTTCACGCTGTATCCCGCACACAGCAATGTAGGCAGAGGGAACCTAGTGTTAAGACACTCCATTCCGGATTCAGAATCCGGTAGAAAGTGGCTGCTGGATTCTGAAGGCAATGCGTGTTGAGTGGCAGAACTCAACGCCGCGCTTTGCCTCGATACCAGAGAGAAGAAATGGAAATATAAATTTAAGTAAATATTTCATCTCCTCGAGTGGGTATCGAACCCGCAACCAGTCGGTTTTACAGTCACACTTTGTGCCCCTGCGCCACGACTGGCCTCAAAAATAAAAGTTAGGAAATAATTGTCAAGATACAAAAGAAAACTAAATAAGTTACAAGCTTAATTTTCTTACCTGTCAATAATAAACAAAAACCAGTATGACACATTTTGTGATGAGTGTTTAATTGGCCTGTTGATTAAAATGATTTAAACAAAATCAAACAATATGTATTAGAGCGATGAGCGCGGGACTAGCACATTGATTTCCAGAAAATATTACTCACGGTCCCATTAGAGTCTACACTGTCACATTCTAGCCACAGAGTAAAAAAAATAAAAAAGCAAACAAAAAATATAATGATTAACGCATTTACCCTACACCATTATTTCTTAGCCACAGACAAGTTAAAAAAAAAACAAAAACCAACATGTCGCATGAGCGCGCTGAGCGCGGAGATGTCTGCGTAGAGCGCGCACACGCCGCTGGCGCGCAGACGGCGCAGCAGCTCCGGCGCGCCGCCGCCCACGCGCGCGCCCACCACCACCGCGCGGAACCGCACGCCCGCGCCGTGCGCCGACACCAGGATGCGCTCCACCAGCGACGAGCTGCACGGGGAACAAACGTATATATACTATTTAAATCGAAATTAAATTATATCAGCTTCACACTGTATCCCCCATACACAGCAGGGTAGGCAGAGAGAAACTAGTGTTAAGACACTATGTTCCTCACACACCGCCGAATTCTGGAGGCATTCCGATAGTTGACTAGCAAAACCAAAACAAAAAAATAAAATATAAATGTAAATCAATATTTCTGTTCCACAAACGAGGATTGAACCCACAACTAGTCGATTTTACAGTCACACTTTGTGCCCCTGCGCCACAAGTGGGCTCTAGTTTTTAGAAAACGTACAAACGGCTACAATCAAATTTTTATACATTTTCAAAAAAATATTTTTGTTTCCTGGGTGTGGAATAACACTAAAATGTTAAAAATCATATATTACCTATTTTTTATAACTTCACGCTTATCCCGCATATAGCAAATAGATTTTTAACTTAAAATCGGGTATTATTTAATTTAAAATAAATAAACGTCATTCTGATGAAAGTGTTTGATGCAACAATGATTAACAAGCGGTTATGGCGGATTTGATCCCTGACGTTACAGAATAATTATTAATAAAAAATATTTTAATGTCCCCATTCTAGTGACACAGAGCTGAATTGAGTGACCAGTCAGTTAAATCAGTCAACACAATGATTAAAAAAAGTAAAAATAAACAACATCTAAAATAATTAATGTTTATTTATGTTATCAAAACTACATTATCTGCACTAGTACTCCTCCTACTCCAAAATATTGTGAGAAAAAATAAAAATATGTACAAAATAAATACCATCCATAAGTGAGTATGTTATCCCCGTCGCATATCTTCTTGCGCACTGCAATACTGATGGCCTCACCCGCCATTTCTATTTGCTCGTGAATGTAGCGATCGATTTCTTCTTGTAAACATTTCTTTGCCTGGATTAAAGAAAATAATGAATTGGTACATTGGAGTGTCAAAACTATCGAAATACTTATTTAGTTTATATGAGAGGAACGGAAAGAGCGTGATAACAAGACAAATAAAAGGCCACGCGTTCAAAACAAAAATATATACAATATTACTCTTTGTAATATAAGTTTCCTAAATTAAATCGTTAAAAGTGCACTTGTGCAATTATTCTTTCAGTTATTATATATCATACAAAATTTTTAACACAATAAAAATTTAATATTGAGTCTCGTCTTGTTAACGCCCATTTTTATTAATTATATAATTCTTTATAAATCTCAAAACCTACATATCAAGAATGTTTGGGCCTAATGAAGAATAAAAATACAAGAACAAACTGGGTCTAACGATTCAATCTATATAGTCCTCTTCTTAGTCCTCATAGTCTATTATTTAACCCTGTAAATATTTAGAAGTAGGAATTTAGAAAAATTGTTAAGGGATTTGTGAAGCCTAGAGCTAAAGCTAGGTATAGATACAGTAGAAATTCGGGTAACCGTCCCTCAGTTATACGAACTCGCGATTATCTGGACTACCAACCGCGAACAATTATATTAACATGATAAGTTCTTTGATTTTTACGATTATTACACATTTTAAATGAAACTATTTTAACCGGATTAATCGCGTATATTGTACCTCAGACTACTGCAAAGTGTTCGGAACATCGGGTTTCCAAATGTAAAACCTTAAATATACGCGATTAATCCGGTTAAAATAGTTTCATTTAAAATATATTCACATAATCGTAAATGTTTTGTATGTTGGAAAATGTATCTTGTACTAATTTCATAACAAACATTGATTTTCGTTAATATTAATGCATAAAACCCGCCTTTCTTCATACATTCGATTATCCGGATTTTCGATTATTCGAATGCTTAACGACAACAATTTTTCCAGTTAATCGAGTTTCTACTGTACCAAGATTTAGAAATGAAAGTACAATTACAGTGTATAAAGTTACTAACATCAAACTCATCCACATCGCTGGGGAGCTGTGTTATATGATGTCTTAAATGTTTCAGTGCATTAACTTGAGCAGCAGATGGAGGCCTCATAGCCCACAGGAATGAGGCACAATCGGCCACAGCCGCCTCCAACCCACGCGATAGTTCCGTACGCGCTGGTAACGTATAGTCACGTATCATCTGAAATAAAATAGACATGTCCATTATTTATTTAAATAATTTTCAAGACGAGTCCGTCGTGTCGCAATGGCACAAGCGTGCGACTGTAAACGCGACAGGTTGCGAGATCAATTCCACTCGGGGGAACGAAATATTTAATATTTTCACTTCTGCGCTCTAGTAACAAGGCAAGCGAATTTGGCTAAAAATGGGGAATTGAAAAGTCTTAATGGGGAACAGCGTGTACTCAACAAGGTCCAAATATAATGTGAAGCTGAAACAAAATAAGACAATACCTTCTTCAAAGCATCTAATAATGCAATACATCTCGCATTAGATCCGGTGACGATATGATTCGCCAGTTGAACACCCAACTTTTTGACCGCTGGATGTAAACTGAAAATTATTATAAAAAAAATATAAGCTTGTGACGTTTCGCTCGCTTAACCTAATATTACATCTTAATTATATAAAACGTTTGTATAAATTAAAGCCGGTGTTATTCTGATGTATAAGCTCTATAACTATAAAGTTGCATCTACATCTGTTCAGTAATTTGTGCAAGAAAGTGGAACTATATTTATAATACTACTAGGATATTTGCCTTTTATGTTAATGTATCTGCCT
The DNA here is from genome assembly GCA_021202915.1 of Heliconius himera. Classification (NCBI taxonomy): domain Eukaryota; kingdom Metazoa; phylum Arthropoda; class Insecta; order Lepidoptera; family Nymphalidae; genus Heliconius; species Heliconius himera. The sequence goes on along the minus strand of JAJHJA010000133.1, from coordinate 151,598 downwards.
GACGTCACCAAATTGGACAATTCTTTTTTTGTAGTGTTCATTATTGTCATCACAAATTTTGTGATGATTTTTTTTAAAATTAGTAATATGCAACCAATTTGTTTGATTTTTTTTCCATGGAATGTGTGAAATAAGGATTTCAGTTTTTATAGGCAGTGTCGAAACTGCTCAACAATGCAGGCACAGCCGCGCGCATAAATTAGTTAATAATAAACAACAATGTATCTATGATTAATTGCTCATAAATATCTATTTAAATTACGTGTATATTGAAAAAGAATAACAAACGTAATTAATGTAAATATTTATATATATTAATAAAAAAAAGTAGAAATGAATAAAGAAAGAAAGGTAAAGTACATAGTAATAGAGAAAGACTAAAGTGGTAGTAGCGAAAGACTAGAATGATCTAGGAAAGGTGTAGGTAACTGTCACTGTAGGTTTTGTATAACATGTGTTATGGGAGTAAATATAAAAACGTAAAAGATTTTTTAAATCTGTAAATTAATAATGAAGGTTATTATACTATTATTATGTTTTTGAAATATGAAAACTTTAACAATATTCATACTTTATATTGGAAAAAAAATAATATAATTACTTATTGTTAATGGCCATTTGCTTCAATGACTGTTTATCATGCTCCGTATGGAGGTGTTGGAACCAATTCATCTTTTGCATACTTTGAGATTTTGGCTTTGATTTTTCAACAGACTTTGGTTTGGATTTTTCCTGTAAAATTCATAAAAAAACAATGGTACAATGGTAAATAAAAAGCTTCATGGTCCAGTGGCCCTAACGTGTAACGGTAAACGCGACGGTTGTAGATTCGATTCTCATTTGTGGGAATGACGTATTTAATATTAGTGGTGTATGGAGTGTCTTAACACTCTGGCTACACCACTATATGTGGTGAAAAGTTAAAAAAAATATTTGTATAAAAGCAAATTATTAAATTGGACTATCATTGAAAAATGTCTCTGCCTTCAATTATTGAAAATTTTTTCATTTAATTATATTAAATTATGTATACAGAACTTCATACAGAAACTTGCAAATTTCGGAATATTATCAAGTTAGATTGACTATTCACAATAAAAAATCTTACAACAAAAGATTCAATCAATACATTTATTTTAAATTCAAGTTGATTTAACTGAATTGTCAAATTTTGATGAAATTTATTCTTGCAACTTTTAACAAATCAGTGTTTTTATTAAATATTATTTAGATTACTTACTTCTTTAGGTACACTAGGTGACTTATTAGTTTCTACTTTAGATTCTGCTTTTTGCTTAGTAATTTGTGCGGATTCTTTTGCTGCTCTTTGAGCTTCTTGCTTGGCACGTCTTTCTGCTTTAAGCTCAGCCTTACTTTTTGTGGGTTCATCTTTGGTCTGTAAAAAAAAATAAATCAGCTTCACGCTGTATCTCGCACATAGCAGGGTAGGCAGAGGGAACCTAGTGTTAAGACATTCCGTTCCCCACTTTCTGCCGAATTCTGGAGGCATTGCGTATTGAGTGGCAGAACTCAACGCCGCGCTCAACCTCAACACCAGAGCGAAGAAATGGAAATATAAATTTAAGTAAATATTTCATCTCCTCGAGTGGGGATCGAACCCACAACTATTCGGTTTTACAGTCACACTTCGTGCCGCTGCGCCACGACTGGCCTCAAAAAAAAATATACACATAAATTAAAATTGTAGCTGATCACTATCTGTACATGGAAGGTATATGATAAATTCTATTATTGGAGACATTTATTAATTAAATATAAACCAAAACAGTGTTATTTTTTAATTCTGTTTGTCTGTGCATTTGCGCATGCAAAATAGCTTAACCAATTAAAATACAGTTTTGATTATTGTATTTTGACAAATTTGTCTTAAAAATGAGCGATAATTTTTATTAAATCGGTAACGAACGACAAAGCGCGGCGTAAAGTTCTGCCACTCGGCACAATGACAGAAAATGATAAAAAAGGTTGACTAAATCAAAATCAACATACATTAAACTGTTTTCATCTTGGTTTATACAGTTCCACATTATAATTCTTGTGAGTACAATTTATACTTACTTTCCGATGTCCCAAGTCTATAGCAATAACTTTGTCTGTAACAGCCTGAACATCCTTTGCAACATTAACTATATCCTTCAGTGTATCGTAAACTTCCTTTACCGTTAAATCGTTAACAGGTTTGTCATTATCAGATTTGTTTTCACCAGATTTCACCAGATCATTAACTAGGCCATCATTGTTTGGCCTCTCATCAACCGATTTATTATCATTATTTGACTTCTTTTTAGCTTGTTTCGCTGCTTTTTTTGCAGCCCTTTCAGATTTGATAGTTTCTAAAGATTTTTCTGCATTTGTTGCAATATTTTCTGTAACAACTGCTGCTCTATCGACTTCATCTTTACTTTTAGGTGATTCAGATGTTATTTTTAATTCTTCATGTTTATTTTCTTCTATTTTTACTGAAGTCTCACTTTTTGGTTTACTGCCACTTGGTTTAGTGGATGGATTTACATTTTCTTTTGTAGAAGTAATGATAGTATCTTTTACTTTTGCTTTTTGTTTTGCTAATTTTTTAGCTTCTCTTGCAGCTTTGATTTCTTCTCTTGATTTCTCTGGTTCATTATTTAACATTTTTATTTCTTGTATGTTGTTTTGTTTCACTTCTATAATACAAATTAATAAATTACAAGTTACAACATTTTTTTCTCAATAATTATATTATGTAAAAATAAAGTAAAATGAGGTGTACAAACTATAATTTTTCAGTACTACTAGTAGACTTTTACTTATTAATTCAAACCTCTACTAATAAAAGTTTTTAGTTAGCATCAGATAGTATTTCATACTTAAATTTCTTGCCTGTTGTAACTTCTTTCTTCTTAATCTTCTTTTTTTAGCAGTGGTAACTGTTGTACAAATACAACCCTCCTCATCTAAAGGATTACCCTGAAAATGAAATAAATATATTTTATTATCATTCAAAGCTCTTTTTTTTCTTCACTCTGTATGCTAGGCTTAGGAAGGTAGGCAGAAGAAACTTGGTATTCTCACACTCTGTTCCAAAAATTGGCCTATTTAATTTTAACCTAGAACCGTAGAGCCTTGCACTTTGTCTTCTTACCAGAGTAAGGAAATATTACCATTACCCCAAGTGCCACTGTGCCACAGCAGTCTCAAATAATATTTATATGAAATCTTATTCTGATACACATTTTTACATAAAGAATTAGAGAAGAAGACTATTCAGTGTTCAATCTTAGTTGAAAAAAAACTTAGTTAAAATTATCACATATTTTATTTACAGCATATTCTTTATATAGAAACTAAAATGTAACAATAAATTTCAGTTTAACATATATGAATAACTTATTTAATTCTAAAAAAATATTCTGAGATGTACAAAGAAAATATTATGCTTGTAAAATCAAAAATTGCGTATGGGACAAAGTATACGTAAATGACTATTTTTACTTCAAGCAGCATTTCTACAAGATAACCTAAAATATGACAATCATAATAATAAAAAATACCTTAAGTAAACCCATTGCTGCTTATCCTTAGTAAGCTATGAAATTAGTAAATAAGAAAAATATTAGGAAAGTCATATCTAAAATAGTAATTTAAATTATTTACAAAGTTTACTTACCTAACGACCTATTAAACTTAGTTTTTAGAAGAGCGCTACACAATACCAATTAAAATAAATTAATTCAACTGATTATATACTACAAAAAAAAAAACATTTAAACATTACATACGTAATAAAATATGTAATCCTAAATGTTTTATACTTTTTTAGACAATGACAAACACTGAAATTTACGTGACGTCTTACGTCATTAGTCAACACGTATTTATGTTTATGATTTTATTAATGACAACTTGACATTGATAACAGTTGAGTAAAGTTTGAGACGTTCTTAACCTTTAATTCTCATTCCAGAAACCGGCTGATATTGTACTTAATAAAATCTTCTATTACCGTACAAAATAAAATATCGAAAAAGAAAATAAGATTGAAACAACATAAGAATTTTTGTTATTATCTATAGCATGTTTCATTTAAATATATTATGGAAATTTAGAGATACTGGCATTTTTTTTTGATTTCTCGCTGTATCCCGCACATAGCAGGACATTGACTGTTAACGCGACGGTTGTGGGTTTGATTCCAACTCGGAGGATTTATATATTTAATATTTTCATTTCCTCGCTCTGGCATCAAGGCAAACCGCGGCATTGAGTACCGCCACTCAACATTATATTTATATAATTATATACTTAGCTTTTTATAAGGTTCCATACCTCTGAAGGAAAAAACGGAATTCTTATAGAATCACTTTGTTGTCCGCCTATAGTAGGTCTGTCAAGATCTCATAGAGGTATCAAGCTGAAATTAATATCAAATATTTAGATCAATGTTTCATTGGAGCATAGAGAAATCAACTTTCTATGTCAACGCAATCAAAAGAAACAAGCTTTTATGCGGCATATAGAGTACTTCCACTACAGAGTACTTAGCACGGTCTACAGTTGTAAAATTTTGTACGAAATGAGAACGTACAATATAATAAGATCTTTGATTTTCACGATTATTAGACATTTTAAATGGAACTATATAATCTGATTAAGCGCGTATTTTAGTATTATACATTTTAAGATACTCGACTTTTCGGTATGGAGGGTTTGAGACTTCAAATATATAATTATAAGCCATAGTAACAATCTAGTTTGTATACGCCTGCACCCTGTAAAGGAATATTATTTTTCACTAGTCTCAAGAATTGGCTATATAGTTTGTATTCAGCTAACTATAACGCCATGCAGGTGAAGCAGCTTGCATAGGCTAGATAATCTATAGTTTAAAAAAACTTTAAATAATATCAACTTTCAAGTGTAATAAAATCTATACATTATAACTAACCTTCTATGAAAATTAAATGTACATAGTTGATTTACTATGGCTTGACTAAGAATTTAGTATTGTATGTTGTGTGTAGTGCCAGATAGTTTTTCCATGGGCAAAAGTTAGGAAGGAAAAATAAAAAGCTATTTATAAAACAATATTTATATTTTTATTGGATGCCTAATTGTCACATTTGTTTATAAATAATAATTCATAATTCACCATAAGTAATTTATTATCTTCACTTAAATATTTCTGAATAAAACAAAAAAAACTCAAGACTCAACTCTAGAACAAAAACTACTTCTTGCGTATTAATTACTGAATTATAAAAATGTGATAAGAACCCTAAATGCTCTCCCACAACATCTTATTTTTATAATAAAATATTTTAAAATGGATAATTAATAAATTACGAAAAATAAATAATACTATTTTGAGTCGTGGTAAAACAAAATTTTCTACGTACATTATATAGCATAACATACTAATGTACGCAGCATAAAAATAATAATCATTCATTCAGTTACATAAATAGCTGCGCCATAGTTAGGACTAGTTGCAAATACGTATGATTTAGCGGAAGCTTTATCAATATTACAATATTTTATATAAAATTCATTTTCTAACATTTCAATATAATCGTTAATCTTATCATTTGGACACAGCGCCACGATACATCCGCCCCACCCGGCGCCCGTTAGCCGCGAATGGATGTTCATTTGTTTAGAAATATCTACAAGAATATCTAGATTTTCATGAGAACATTCATATAATGTTTTTAAACTTTCATGGCTCTTCGACATTAACTCTCCTAATTTAGTTAGTGTATCGTTTTTGTCTTCACAATTGTTTAAATCACCAATTCCATTTAATGCACCGTTCAACTCTCCGTTTTTTACAGAATTTGTACAAATATTACGAAATGCATCGACTCTCAAAGCTTCTTCGTATACGTGTAAAGCTCTCTGTTTAAGCTTGAACTCCTGCAAATGTATCGTATTTGGAGTTAAATAAAAATTACTCATTTCATCTTCAGTAATATTTAATATAGAGCACACTTCCTCCTTGGTATATATTTCCTTTGGTAATTTTTCATGTACTAGTATTATCATATGTTCTAAATTTTTATTTAGTAACTTTTGTACTTGACTTAATGTAATAATATTATGATCATTTACTCCATCTGTAGACAAAGCTAATATTTTTGCTGCGAATCTGCATTCTATAACACGACGATTATAGTCATTAGTAGCAGCTTTATTTAATTCAGATAAGCTGTGAGCTACAACAAAAGAAGCGTTTTCAGGTAACAGAACTTTTGTAGCTTTCAGTGGATTCCAAGTAATATATTGGGCACAGTATTTTTCTGCCAGAAATGCTATGGCCTGATCCATCCCACCTCCTTGAGTCCCTATGTACCTTTCGCTTCGAGCACAAAGTGATGCTATATCTTTTTTGTTTAAAGACGCCTTTTGAGCATACAAAAATGTCAAACAAGCTGCACTGACTAATGCTGAAGAACTAGATAAACCCGACGCAGGCGGAATATTTCCATCAACACAAAGTTGAAGACCTCTCGACACTTCATTGTTTAAATATTCCAAAGCTCCTTTGACACCGCAAAGTACATAATTGTACCAATAAGGTTTTCCATTTAAATCAGCTTCAATTTTAATATCATTATGATTTTTTATATTGAAATCTTTACTTTTATACGTACAATTTTTGTTTCGTAAGCAAATTTTATAGTCGTTTATTATTTTGCCCGCGATTAGTATATCCTGTTCCAACGCCATTGGCAACACCGGATAGCCACAATAATCAATATGTTCGCCTATGATATTAACGCGGCCGGGGACACGAGCAATGAAATCTGGTTCACATCCAAATTCATTCAGAAAATGATCTTTTAAGGCCTGGATGCGTGAATCTGATGGCATATTTAATATAGGTACCGAGTCATGTCCCTCCATGTTTTGCCACTGTTTGTAAACAAACAAGTACCGGTACAAAGGAATGTTATCACGCCGGCAACAAAATTACAACTGGGAATGTTATGTTAAATCACTTTGTTATCAGTACCGAGAATACAATGTGTATTTATGAAATGATCGCGTATGCACGCACTATGTTATGAAGTAAGACTATATTTACAAGTTATCACGATATTATTATTAGCAAAATATTAATATATGTAGATATTTTTTAAATATTTTACGCTAACACACGTTTCGTCTTATTTCGCACAAGTTATTGTAACTACACAATAATAATAAATGCAGTAAATTTAATAATTTATCTAAAGCCTAACCTAAAAGGTGTAAAATCCAATCAGCGACATGGCAAACGACGCACTAGCAAACTTGACATTTAACAATGAGATATGAATATGCCGATGTACCGTTAGAACTTATTTATTGTTAACAGGTTTACAAAAATGCTTATCATATTATCTATAAGAGCATCTTCTGTTTTAACTCTAATGTTTAACTGTAAACGAATATATTTTCATGACAGTTTGTAGAGATTAAATTATAAATTTTGAGCAACTAAGCTATTCATTTATATTATATATTAATTATAAAATAAATATAGCAAAACATGCGTGCATGCAAACAAATTTTACCGGTTCCGATATAAGTCAATATAATTGTTAATTATTGTACAATATAGATTGTGCAATAAAATTGAACGCATATTTCTGGATATTGAAAGGTTGCGCCATGTTGGCAAATATTGCATTAGCATGGATGTGTGATATTGTGCAATATGGAGTTAGTTTGTGTCAACAAGTAGAGACTTACGTAACGTGATATTATGAATGTAAAAAAAACAGAAAGGCAATTCATTCATCAGTTTATCGAAATGTATCGTTCACTTCCTGCTTTATGGGACGTCAAGTGCAAGGACTACACCAACCGAGGGGAAAAGAAAGAACAATATGACGTGTTGACAAAGAAATACCGCGAGTATATCCCGAACGCCGACAAACAAGATGTTATAAAAAAAATTAATTCTTTACGAACAAATTTCCGCAAAGAACTAAAGAGGGTTAGAGAGACGAAGAAAAGTGATGGTAATCCAGAAGACGTTTTACCGTCACTGTGGTACTTCGAAGAAATGAAATTTCTTCAAAATCTAGAAGCACCATATTCTTCAGACACGAACCAGTTTACAGACCCTCGATCAACTCTTTACGAAGGTACAGCAACAGAGCGCAGTGATAAAAGAAATGACAAACTACTTACTTCAGAAAGTAATGTAAGATTTGTAATACTAAGACTAACTAGCGACCCGCTCGCGATCTACACAATTTTTTATTTACTAATCTGAATTCATTTAGTTTTAATTTAGTTATAATAATTATTTATTAAGGATTTAAAATGATAAAGCCTTATCATTTTAAAGACTATATTATACACATTGAGAACTAAAGTTTCAGCTAATTCAATATACAATTTGTAGCAATTTTGTCCAACAAAACATTTTATTTTTTGAGACCGGTCATGGCGCAGGAGCACAAGTGTGCGACTGTGAACGCGACTCGAGGAAATAAAATAATATTTTCATTTCCTCGCTGTGGAAACGACGCAAAGCGCGGCGTTGAGTTCCTAATGGGAACGAAGTGTCTTAACAGTAGGATACCAGGTTGCCACTGCCATGTGCGGTACATAGCGTGAACCTAAAATATAAACATACTGATATATTTTTTTGATTTTTGAACTGATTTAACTAAAACATACCCTTAAATGTCAATAACACTAATACTGCCGATTCCAAAATCCTATAGTGAATGCCATTTCTGAGGCACAAACCCACAAACAACTACGCAAAAAAATTTTTAATTATTTATTGGGTTGTTACATTGATACATGTCCTACATGATACATTTTCTCATATACATCTTTCATGTACATACGGCGATCACAATTTTGTAGTATACATAGATTTTCATTGATTCTTATGTATAATATTTAATATTATAATATTATTTAATATTGCCTATATGAATCATTAATTACAATATAAATAATCATTCCCACTATACTTTATAAAACGTATTCAAATTTTTCCGATACCTTTATTATTGAATAATTATTAACTGTACATTTTCCTAAAAATATATCTTTATTTTTTTATCTATACTAATATAATAAAGCGGAAGAGTTTGATCGTTTGTTTAAACTCTAACATCTCTGGATTGGTCGGATTAACTTTTTGTTTGTTTTGTATGAAAGCTACATTCTTGAGGAGTGCTATAGGCTATATAACATTGCGATTTAATTCTTAGTTAGCCTTAAATGAGAAATAACAATAATTAAGTACATTGTACTACAAAAACGCGACACCCTATATCTATCTCTTATAAATACTTAAGTCACAATAAGACATTTTGTGACTAAGAAATGCAGTACAATAGTCTAATTATAGGTGGTATGCGGGCAAACCCGCGAGAGGGCCGTTAGTATTCTATAATAAATTAGGTAACAATTATGTTAATAAAAACATAATATCATGTCATAACCTATGTTTGAGTCTATTTAGGCATACATTGTTTCGTTAAAAAGATCGGACAAACGAAAATTGATCGTTTAAAAGTTTTTATCCAAAGATGCGTCACGTGCAAACTGCGTACCGAGTAGTAATTAAACACCCCTGTCAAATATTCTTTCAATTATGAAGTTAATGTCACAAACAATGATAAACTTATATTAAACATTGCACAATACTGCAAATTTATTGCAGCTATCATTCTGTTTCAGTTAGTAGTAGTAGTCTGTTTTAGGTATTATATTGAAAATTATTTATAATGTTATTTTTTTATGGTGTTGCAGGCACAACTTGAACCCCCTAGGAAGAAAAAAAGGCCAAGAGATATATCTGAACAGCTGACTCAATTGTCTTGTGAATACTTTAAAAACTTGCCTAACTATTATAATACAATAGCTGCAGCGTGGGCAGTGGAACTCCAAAATATGGCAGAAACTCAGCAGATGTTAGCAAAGAAGTTCATAAATGAAATAATATTCGAGGGGCAAACGGGGACATTACATCGTGACTCGGTAGTTATTAATAACCCTCCTCGTACATCTTCTCCTCTCAGTGTTCAATCACTTCCATTATATAGCAAACATGATCTAGAGTCCTATGCGCAAAACAAAAGAATTTATTAAAAAATAATTAGAATATCAAATATTGTAGCCAAAGTTTTGTGGATGTTAAAATCGGCAAATTTACAGGGAAGTCTGTCAAAGTTTAAAATGTTAATTTTTTTTAATATAAGTAGTTAATAAAAAACTTTAATATTAATTTTGTGCAGATTTTTATTAACCACGGCCGTATACAGGATGGAAGCGTCTGCGCTCCTTTTACGGGATCTACATATAGGATAAAATATTTCAAACCTGTACATAAAGAAATTAATCAAGATACCTCAACAGTTTAAACGTGGGATTTTTTTTTTCATTTTACGATGTTTATCTATACCTGTATTTCGTGTGACGCAGTTACGCATAGATACTAATAACGTAAACACAGTAGGTGTTCTACAACAATACTAATAGCGTTGCCTATCTGGCACTTTTCTAGATATTGCTCGTTCTATTTTACGCAATTGAACATAGCTGCCATTACCTACGACGCGATTTTGAATGAGGCGTGTGCGGCATTATCGCTCAATAGGTTTGTGTCTGTTTGCGTTATTCTTGATAAATGGCGTTTTATTTTACAACGATAATTTTACTACTTATTTTGTATGAAAAAACCACTTTTTCATTTTTGGAAAAATCTCTTTTGTTTTAATTATATTACGTCTTTATAGAGTAGTTAAAACTGTGGTTTCATTTAAAGTGGTTATACCAAAAACACTCTGTATAAAAAAATGACGAGCTCTCCTGTAAAGTTGCCGTTTTATATCCGATAATGTTAATATGGACAGACGTTATTTTTCTGTATTAGGCAGTACTTGGCTCATTTCATAATATTGTGCAATAAATTCGCACAATAATTTGAAGCATATGCTGCCAAATATGAATATTTCCGTACTCTAATAATAAGAAAACCATTATTTTACATATTATTAAATAACAAAAAACAATATTGGCCCTTTACGAACTTTAAGGACAAGAGATTTTTATAGAAGATAGAATGAGAATGTTTTATTCTTACAGCATATATTTCTATTATTTTTGGGAAATAAATATTCTAGATTATAATATTGTTAACAAAAGTACCGTGTTTTAATTTTATTAGTATATATTCCATGTCACCTACTCAATGCTGTTTAATATTCTTATCACTAATGAAATAAAGCGTCCTTATCATATAGGTAACAGTAAATTATTTCAAAACATTTAATTTGAGTATCCACTTAATGTTCAATGACATTCCAGTTGCTAATTAGTTATATCTTTAAACTTTTGTGAAGTACGCAAGCATTTACTGTTTTTATCAGTTATTTTACAACAATTCAAGAGCTCCCAGGGATAACCTCATTTCTATATCAATTCAATTGCTTCTTTTTAAAAAGTAAGTAAGTATCTAGAGGCCAGTCGTGACGCACTGGCACAAAGTGTGGCTGTAAAACCAACTGGTTGTGGGTTCCATCCCCACTCGAGGAGATGAAATATTTACTTAAATTTATATTTTAATTTCTTCACTCTGGTGTCGAGGCAAAAGCGCAGCGTTGAGTTCCGCCACCGTTCCATCGTTCAACACGCAATGCTTTCAGAATTTGGCAGAAAACGAAACGAAAACAAAAACGGGGAACAGAGTGTCTTAATACTAGGTTCCTTCTGCCCACCCTGCTCTGCTGTGTGCGGCATAAAGCATAAAGCTAATTTAACTAACAGAAAACGATTTAAAAAATTACATGAGGATGAGCGATAGCCACCTTTAAAAAATATTATCTCTATTTGGTTAGATTTGTAAATATGAAGAAGCTTTTTTAGCGCACAATATTTTAAACTTTATAATCATATGCTTCAATAGAAGTATCCTATAGCTCTGGATAAGTTTTCCATGTTTTAATAACGTAACATCGTACGATCGTACCGTACCGAGTAGTAACATCAACATTTTTTTTGCGTTAAATAACAATGTTTTCATCGTTTTTCTTGAATAAAAAGCAGAAGAGTTCGCCTCCTTTGAATTCTTTGTCAACTAAAATATTGCAGAGCGCCCAAACCAAGATAAATAATTATTTTAACGAGCAGGATATATTAAATGGCAAAGCGCGGCGTTGAGTTATGTCACTCAACACGCAATTCAGCAGAAAGTGAGGAGCAAAGTGTCTTAACACTCTGCCTGTCCTGCTACTAGCTTGATACAGTGTGAAGCTGAAAAAAAAGAACATATTAATAATAAATTTTGTGTGCTGTTAAAGACAACCTGCAATTACTTTCAAGTGTTCGGCCAACTCTATCGCTGGTATCAAAAAAAAACGAGCTTTGATTTTTCTGTACATAAAAGTCCATAATCTGCGTAATTTTACCAAAAAATATAGCGATTTAATTTCGGACAATATGGCAACACCGAGTATAATCATATAATGTAAATGCCAAATTTTTATCTGTAGTCAGTAAGTATAAAGATATAAACTATATTTATGGCCTGTACCAAATTGTTTGTATAATTGATTGATTAGTTCTTTACTTATTTGTTGTAAATAATCAATGAGTTTGTATATATTTTTCATTGATGAGTAATAATGTCGCATATATTAGACTTTAATAAGATTTGTCGGGCTTGTTTGTCTGATACGAGCCCATTAAAAGATTTATTTACATCTTGTTCTGCTGGCGTATTTAAGTATTGCACTTCCGTTGAGGTAAATATAATTATAAAGTGAAATCATACATTTGTTTCTTTAATGATATTTCATCTCTAAGTGATGAAATATTGACTTATTCTTCTCTTAAACATTAAAATTTAACATATTTATATCTTCGACCAAATATTGTTCTTATTTACAGTTCTTCTATTGATTTTCTTTGTTCTTTATATATTAAATAAGTAAAATATAAATTTGTGGAATATTTAATTTGGTAATTTTTTTCTAATGTAGTAAGTTTTTTGGTAACATCATATTATTACTACTGTTTATTAACTTATTACCATTCACAGGTTTCAGATTCAGATGCTCTTCCAAAACTAATTTGTCAAACATGTCTGGATTTGTTGAACAAGTTATATTATTTCAAACAAGTAGTAGTAAGGTCCAATGTTATATTGAAACAACAGTGCAAGTTACAGGTATGTTAATAATTAAATAAAAATATATATATTATTCAAATAGTCTTTTGCAAGCATTTTCATGACACCAAATGTTTTTGAAGGCAATTCTGCCAATATAGGACAAGAAACTTAATGGTAGCTACAATTAAGTACTATTTAATTAGTGTGTTACAATGGTACCTAATCTGCCTGCATCCAAATAATTCCACATGGTTCCATTACTTTAAATATTTGTAAACAATGCTAATAAACAAAGTCTTACTAAAAGTGAATTCTATAGTGACAATTTTATTACAGATACACTCAGGCCTACTATTACATATTTATTACTTTAAATCATACAATCTAAATTCACTTATTAATAGTAACATTTTTAAATAAATGTTGTGTTTTTTTACCAGAATTTACAAACAAAAAACGATCAACCTACAAATGATGGAAATGATATTGTAGAAGTAAATATAACAGAACTCAGTGATGAAGTTAAAATGCATGAAAATAATATGGCCATGCAGAATATAGATAATTCAGATAAAACAGAGAAACCCTCTGCAGATGCTATTCTTATCAGGTAAAATATCACATCTCACATCTCTGTGGTGTTAAGTTACATTGGTCAACACTTAATATCATGAATCTTTGTAGAAAGTGGAAAAGGAATATCTTAACACTAGGTTCTTAATGGCTATGTTGCTGTTTGAAGCTGAACAAACAAATAAATTGCCATTGATACCTATTTATACAGTCAAATATTTTTATTTCATGTTATTATTAATTTTAGCGACAAGATAAAAGCCCAGAATTGAATTCCACTAATCTACACTCAATCCGTTAAGATTTCAGGGGAAAGTAGGGAAGGGAAATATTTTAATAGAAAAGTGTCTTAATACTAGTTTCCCAGGTTAATATTGTAAAAAAATGTATATTTTTTTAGTCAAATCTTGCAAAGGCGGAGGCGGCGAGGCCCAGGAAGACCTCCGAAGGACCCAGATGGTCCAAAACGAAGACGGGAAAGGATGAAATGTATGAAATGTGGCAAGAGCTTTCAAAAGTATGAAAACTTTGAAGCTCATATGCGAGGACATTTTGGGAAGAAGGTATTTTTTCTATACATGTGTTTTTGTTTAATCAACATAGTGTGAAAATAATTTGACAATTGCGTTTATAGCGATTTAATTTAGTGCACTTACATTGCGTGCTTACAAATGTTCGTTGTAACGTTTTCTTGTCTATACTAATATAATAAAGCAAAAGAGTTAGCTTGTGAGATCTCTGGATCTACTGATCCAATTTACTTTTTTTTTTGTTTTGTATGAAAGCTGCATTCTTCAGGAGTGATATAAGTTATAAAACATTATGGTGTAAGTCTTCATTAGCCTTAAATAACGTAATTACAATAATAAGGAACGCCATCAAATCAGTACATTGTATGGAAAAATATTCTACTTTAGTATTTCTAAAAAAAAGTCCGCGATATCTATCTCTTAGAAATAAGGAAAAAAATAATTGAATATTGTAAGGTGATATTTCATCGATTTTTATTTCACGTGTATATTGAAACATACGCGCGGAAGTTATTTTATCATCAAGGAAATTTAATGAAGATAAGCTTTGGCCTTTATAGCATGTAAATTGGACGTATATTTTTCGAGAAAAAGTAAAGCTCGAGTACCGCGGGGGGCGCCCTTGCCGCTCATGACGTCCTATTATACAGACACGTTAGTGTTCACGATTAATGTGTCAATCTGTTGGCAAATGCAGCATAATAAAAGTATTGTATATATTATTTTCATTTGTCTCGTCTGGTGCAACAAAAGTTATTTTTAAAAAACGATGAAGTAGTTAAAGGAGAAAATTTTTTTTTTTTTGCTTTTGAGAAGAGAGAAGTAGAAGGTTTTGTGAATACCTCTTAAAAAAAATCTCTGAAATAGGCAGCAAAAATTAAACATTTTCGTAATGAATGACCATTGAAAAATTGATGATTTTTAAAGTACAACTTCTTACAGTAGGGTGTGTGACAGTAGTTGATGAGTATGTGTTGCGCGCCCGCAGCCGGACATCAAGTGCAAGCAGTGCGACAAGACGTTCCTGTCGCTGCGCAGCCTGAGCTCGCACGCGCGCATCCACTCCGCGGTACGCAAGTATCAATGCCCGGCGTGCGGCAAGAGCTTCGCCTACCTCAACGTGCTCAAGAACCACGAGCTCATACACGCCGGCGTTAAACGCCACCACTGCAACTTATGCGATGCGAAGTTCGTCCAGCCCTACAATTTGAAGGTTAGAGTTTGGTTGGCTCGTTTTTGAGGTGTGGATTGAGGGGATTTTTTTTCCTATTTTCTTGTAAGATGATGTGTATTTATTCTTCTTATTTGAACGTTAAGATTTGTGGATTCGTTTTGAGGCGTGGCGTTTTTTGTTACAAGTTGTAAGTCTTTGATTTTTTTCCAGGTTTAAAAGACTCGGAATCAGGTTGAGAAAATTGTACTTGTTGAGCAGTTTTAGAAACAAAGTGTTAATTTATTTTCTTGTTAACAATATGCTCCGTAAAGATATATGATCTACCTAGTAAAAAGTCTTGAAAATATTCCATAATTTCGGTGAAATATCAAGGCAAACCAACATTTTCATTATAATGAAAAAAATTAATGAAAACTTATGTTTTTAAAATAGGAACTAGCAGGTAGAAGTAGGTATATATTTTTTAAATAGATTTTGTAAATATATTTATGTTTATTAAGATAAGATGAATTTATTCCCTGTGTGTAAACCAAGAAACTTACTTAATTTGTAGTCTAAACTCTAAAGCGAATGAAGTTCTATTTATTAGGGTGTAGTTATTGTTCTTTATCTATAGCGTTTCGAGCGTGCCAGTTCAGCTCTAATCTCTTCGCCAATGTCACGATAATATTATACAAAACGAGAATGCATGATTTTTTTAATCTTAGAGAGGTGTGTCTCATATTACTGCATTCTAAAATTTGGATTGCTATAATCTTTAGTCTTCTATATTTAAGCCTTGATTCTCACTCAACTTAAAAGCGAGCTCATTAATGTGTTGCTAATCTTTTCTGGTCGTTGCTGCAGTTCATTATTTAATATTTAAGTATTGGTAACTTTGGGTCGATAAAATATGATTTTTTAACTCATTTCATATAACACCACTTGCTTGAAAACCGTCCAGTATTTTTATATTTCTGATGCTAGCTGTACCGAAAAAATTTAAATTATAGGCCATAAGTTCTTGTGCTCTTGTTCTTGTGTACTTTTTTTAATCTCATTTTGCGGGATTTCGCTATGTTCAATTTTAATGGTGGACAAGTCTCTCTTCGGAACGTAAAGGCAACGTGTGTAAGCAACTTGTTTTAATTAACATGAATTATCCATATTTTTAACTATCTTTCTGATCTTTCAATATGTATTTGAAATGAAAAATAGAAGTATGTTGTTTACACGTTATATCTAATGTCTTTTTTATATAATAAAAACAACTTTGAGATGAATCCTCTCATTTTCACTTTCTTGACAAAGACTCTCAATCCACTCTTCTATATTAAAAAGTACATTCAATGCTATTGAATGAAATCTGCAATTTGAAATTCAATATTGAATGCGGCTGTTACACGAACTTCATATACTACAAGGTTTGTCTTAAAGAAACATGGTGGGTAGAAGTAAAAAATATAAATGGGTCTCTATTACACAAATATTGTATGTTTAATTTTTCACCTTTAAAAATACATATGACAAAATAATTGTCTTCTCTAACTGTGGCTGACTGACTGAATTTTCATTAAATGTACTAAATCACTTTTTTGAAATTTTGAAACACTGAAAGCATTTGCTTCTACACTCCATAATATAAGATATATGACTATTGATTATTCTCCATTATATGTTAAATAAATATCGCATCACCTGTTCTATGGAAATTAAAATTATTATTAAAAATTAATCAAATATATTCAAAATTTATTTTTTTAATTAAAATATTTTATCGAGACCAGTCATGGCGCAGGGGCACAAAGGGGGGTGTGCCTGTAAATCGACTGGTTGTGGGTTCGATCCTCACTCACGAGGAGATGAAATATTTATTTTCATTTCTTCGCTCTAGTGTCGAGGGGAAAGCGCGGTGTTGAATTCCACTACTCAACACGCAATGCCTCCAGAAGTTGGCAGAAAGTGGGGAACAGAGTGTCTTAGCACTAGGTTCCCTCTGCCTACCCTGCTGTGTGCGGGATACAGCGTGAAGATGAAAAAAAAGTTGGACAATGATAAAAAACTTGATAGTCAATTATAAAAACTTTATTTTAATTTCACTTCTACTATAGAATCCGTTGATTGAAAAATTTAATTGTGAATTTAATTTTTAAGTATAATAAATAAAAATAGTCTTGTATCTTAATAATATTATTAATAAGTCAATAGAAGATGTTCTCTAAAGGCGATGTTTGAGGTGAACTTCAATTCAGGTATTGTTTCTACTATTCCTTATGCTGGTTCGATAAATTTCGTAAAGTTTTAAAGGTAAGTGACATTTATATATTTTTTTTTACTTCGTTGATGGTAAGTCATTTATTCTTTTCTATAGATTCTTTTACGTAATATAAAGTATAATATCTTAATTAATATAGTTTTTCGTTGGTCTTATTATTATTAATTATAATCGTCGAAAAGTAAATAATAAAACAGAAACACATCTAATTTTATTAATATTATAATTTATTTAAACAAAATTTTATTTCTGCTTTGCAATACCAAGTAACTAAACGATTAAAACAAAAACCCCAAATATATGCAAATATAGTAGGATTTCTGAAATCGAAGCCGCACCCACCTACCTGTAATCTGCAACTCTAATACAGATGCATCTAGAAACGCACAACAATCAGAAGAACTACAGCTGTTCCCAATGCGGCAAGAAGTTCGCGCAACCCGGCAACCTCAAGATACACCTGATACGACACACCGGGATCAAGAACTACGCGTGCACTATGTGTGATATGAGATTTTACATAAAGGTAAGTTGTTTTTTTTAAGTTTACGCCAGGGAACCTAGTGTTAAGATACTTTCATTGTCCACTTTCCGCTAAATTCTCGACGTATTGCATATTGAGTGGCGAAAGCAACACCGCGCTTTGTCTCGATAAAGAGCAAAGAAATGAAAATCTTAAATATTTCATTTCATCGAGTGGGAATCAAACCTACGACCTGTCGCGCTTAGAGTCACACGCTTGTGCTCCAACGCTACGACTGGCCTCCACTACTATGTATTTTGTGTATTACTACAAAATAAGTTCATTGTGCACTGCAATGTGCACTAACGTAGATGTAACTTTAAATATTTTGTGTTTGTACTGATAGGGATGTACTTGAGTACATAAATGCGTGTCCTTGACGGTTTT
Organism: Heliconius himera; assembly: GCA_021202915.1. NCBI lineage: Eukaryota > Metazoa > Arthropoda > Insecta > Lepidoptera > Nymphalidae > Heliconius > Heliconius himera. Next base: position 133,031 of record JAJHJA010000133.1, on the reverse strand, counting down.
TGAGTGTTTGTGTGGGCGTAAATAATAACATATATTTTCCTATATTTTTAGAGCTTTATGTATATGTATCTCACATATAGCAGGGTAACAATCTCAATCCGTCTCTGCTGTCCACCCAATTTCCAGGACATTGTGTGTTGATTGGCGGAACTCAATACAGTGTCTTGTCTTCTTACCCTTACAGAAAAAAAATATTTTAATTGATTTGTATTACTTTCAGGCTGATCTAGTAAAGCACATGAGGTCACATTCCGCCGAAAAGCCCTTCTCGTGTGAACTCTGTGATAAAACATTTAAAAGTAGAAGTTTCCAGGCAATACACATGCGGACGCACACTGGTCAGTATTTTCAACTCAATAATTCACATATTCGAGTGGGAATCAAACCTAAATCCATCGTGTTTACGTCATACACTGTGCCGCTGCGCCACGACTGCCTTAAATATATTTACGTAATCGTATCAGATTTTTAAAAATATTCTGATATATGTAATTATCTAATATAATCTATAAATAGATTTCTCTATTTGTAATATTAAAAGCAGTCTAGTAAAAAATATAATAAAATTATAATTTTAAAAAGATCAGTTGGTTAAAGTGCTGTCGTCTAGAAATTAAAGTTTTTTAGAATTAACTAACAAATGATGTTTCAATTTTTATATGATAGATATATTTTAAATAAAATGATTGCATACATATTTATCAACTCTTTTATCATCTTCATATTATATTTATTCTCATATTCTCAAATTTCAGGCGAACGACCGTACGCCTGTGACCTGTGCCCTAAGAAATTCATGGCGAGAAAAGACTTGAGGAACCACAGAATGATCCACACCGGAGAGAAACCGCATAAATGTCAACTTTGTAATCAAGCGTTCATACAAAAGTGTGCGTTGAACAGACATATGAAAGGGCACGGGAAGGCTAATGAAGATCAAAATCTTATAAGAGCTCCTCTACCACTCAACAACACCCCGCCGTTGCCCGTTGCGTACGCGCAGTGGCATAACTGAAAGGCAAAAGAAACTTAAATTTATTAATTGATTAAATTAACTATTAATGTGGAGCAGTGGCACAAGAGTGTGACTGTAAACGCAACGGTTTGAATTCGATTACCACTCGCGAGAATGAATTATTTTATATTTTCATTTCTTCACTCTGGTAACGAGGCAAAGAATGGAGTTTAGTTCCGCCACGCAACTCGCAATGTCTGCAGTATTCGGCTGAAAGTGGGGATCGGAAGTGTCTCATCACTAGGTTCCCTTTGCCTACCCTGCTGTGTGCGGGATTCTGCATTAAGATTTTTAAAAATGTGATAGATATGGCCCTCTCAAAATATAATTATTCCTCCGAGCGGTTATTGAATACACAACACACTGTTCAATTGAACCAAGGTGTAGTATTAAATATTATTTTTATTACTATAGCATTTATTAACGTTTATTATTTTAGTGTCATTTATTGTTATTGGTTAAGTATTGTATAAGTAAAAGTTATTATATTTGCAAGACTATTAAAAGCATAAGTGTAGAAAAATAAATTTTCTTTGTTTGAAATTTTTAAATAAAAAAAAGCAATATTGTATGTAGTATTAGATACTGTTTAAATAGTAATGTAAAAGAAATAGTAGAGAAAAAAATATCTAAATAATTCATAATAACAAAGAAATATACAATATCACGAATCACAATTTTTTTACAAAGTCGTTTTATATTTTTCGCAATTTTTTAAATAAAAATATAAAAAAATGGCAGCTTTTCTTAATAAATTAAATAAACAGCTTTCTTTTCTGTTTAATATATACATTTTTAACAATAAAAAATAAGTAATCATAAAATAATGTGGCATAGTCATTGAGTTATTCAAAAGATTTATTTACATTATTTCAAATAATAAATGTCTTTATTCGATTTAAAACTTAAAAGTTTTTATAAAAGAAATAAATCATCAATTTTCACTCATGCAGTACATATTGTTAGTGAAGTTATTAAACATATTGTACAAAGGTTAACTAGTATATAAATTATTTCTTTGTATGTAAAAAGCTATACTTCTTAATTTTTAGTTTCTTTTCCAGTACAGTAAACGAGTTGTAGCCGCCCTAGAGTTAAGCTTTCTGAAGCTTTTTTTGTCCATTCGGAAAGAAAGGAAAAAAAAAAACTAAAATTACATCTACAGTTAGGTTCTCAGAGCGGCCAGGATTTGTTCACCGTACTATAAAATGTTTAAAGATATTCTAATATTTAAAGGAAATATGTTAAAATTAATTGATAAAACTAGCGAATCTCTCCTAAATAAATAAAGCATAGATTAAAGAAGTATAGCTTTATTTATGTACATGTTAACTAATTAAAAAGTCCGTCTGTCTCTATCAGTACAATTCTTACTGGTTAAAAGTAAAATAAAAACTACTATTAATATAATGTATGTTTTATTTAGCTTCACGCACATTATAGCGTAGGCAGAGAGAACCTGGTAACCTACTCACTTCACACTAAGTTTCTATTAAGCCACTTTCGTTCCCCACTTTCCGCCGAATTCTCTCGGCATTGTATGTTAAAAGGAGGAACTCAACACTGCGCTTTGCCACCTCACCAGAGCGAGGAAATTAAAATATTAAATATTTAACTCTCCCGAGTGGGACTAAAACCCACAACCATTGTTTAAAGTCGAACGTTTGTGCCACTGCTACACGACTTATTAAGTCACTTTGATGTAATAAAGTTAATATAACATGAACACTGTTTATCATAAATAGTTTATAGTAAAGGTTTATAGTTAAGCTTCAAACAATAAGCTTATAAATAAAACACATTTAATTTTTTTTTTTTTTATTTACCAACTTTTAAGTAAAAGTTTGAGACAAACATAAAAAGGCTTTACATATAATAAGTTCTTCGATTTTCACGATTATTGCACATTTTAAAGGAAATACTTAATCCGGAAATTTATTTTATTTTTTTAAAGGAAATATTTAGTATTATACATACATGGGTGAATATTTGAAGATAGACATATTCGGGGTTCGTAAAATTAATTCAAATATTGTGTCCAATTACAACATTTATAGGTTTAATATGATGTTTATAGAGGCGACTATTGAAGGAAACCAAACGCACACTTGTTGGACTACTCTATAGGTTTAAATCTGAAGCTGAAAATTTTCGTCAAACGGTAATGAGATATATAGCATATGGTAATTAGCATTAAAAAATGGTAATTATGCTTCGCTATTGGTGATTAGAAACAAATTTTATAATATACTGGAATCGCATATTTATTAGTCTTTTATATAATTAATTATCAAAAAATCTATCTGTTTGCCAAATATTCAAAAAGAACATATTTAACAAGTCAAATGGTAAGATTTGATGAAATTTTTGATGTGCTGCGACCGCATGATAATGGGGTCCAAATATAATTTATTATCAGGCTTTATATCAGAGATTGCCGTGTGATCCCGGCCTAGAATAGGATCATCCTGGTACTGGTGGTGTCGTAAGAGGCGACTAAAGTACGTGTGGTAGAGTCACGTCGCCGGCAATGGCAACACGCATGGGCAGACTCGACCGGATCATTACCACCCCCGGCATTTAAAAACGGCGCTGAGTAGTGGCTTTATGCCACTGCGTTTCGCATCAGGTAATGCCGGGCTCCAGCGCCCAACCCACCTTACAGGCAGGCAACGCACCTGTCGCTCCTCTGGTATTGCACGGTGTTGTGGGCGGCGGTGATCACTTACCATTAGATGACCCGCACGCTCGTTTGCCTGGTCTTTTCCATGAAAAAAAAGACAGAATTTTAACGGCAGGTTCGACTCTTTTACGTTTTGGCTTAATTGAAATATTACTTAAGATTTGAATAGTCCTGTTAGTCGGCTTAGATTGATGTATTACAGCTGTGGTCGCATCTAGCGAATTATTATTTCGATTCTCTTTCTTTGTAATAAATTCTTTTTTGCCTGATGTCGCTCTAGAAATGGTATCATGTTCAAAAAAGAATTTAATATCTTGTTTTAGTTTCTCATATTCGATATTTCTTTTGTTATTTTTTTGTAATGAAAATTATTACTTTCAGACAAAACCTTGAGATCTTTAAAAAATCGATAATAGTAATAATTCAACTTTTAGCTGGCCTAGAGGAGTAAAGCCTTACAATATAACAAGAGATCAGTTTATACTGGATCTAATTACCATTTTCAACAATTCATTACCGTTTGTCCAAATACGAACGGGAAAAATGGTAATTATACAAATGGTAATTAGTTTTTGGTATACTTTTTTACATTAAACGTTCTTTATAAAAAATATTAATTTCGGAATGTCATCAATGAAAAGAGAATCCTATGACGCGTATCACATCTTATAAAAATTATTAATAAAAAAAATAGGCTTACCACGGCAATCTCAAACGGTAAGGAGATTTTTATTTGACAAACACGATTATTGGACGGTTAAGGTAGGCTAGACTTGGCACCAATACACTCTTAGATGTGTCACCTGCACGAGTAAAGACGCGCTGCTGTACACGTTCGCATAGAACTTACTCTTTTAATAGTAATTCACAACACAACATTTTGCAGCAAAATAACCATGCGACTGTGTGAACAAATGGTAGTGAGTGGGACGCGCTGGGACAATTTTTGAAGTTAATACAAATTATCTAAAAGTGTTCTTTAATGTGTATTGGTTTTGTCAATTGATAAAACATATAATGTATTACATAAATTACTGCTTTAAAATACAATCTTTAAAGTATATTTATAACTTTTCGAACATAAACCGCTAAATTTTGGGAATTGGGACACGAATGGTAATGAGATTTGAGAAACGTTTACAAACATAACTTAGCTATTTTTAACAATAGGAATATATTATGTACATCGGTATGTAGTGTTGTAACAATTTTATAAATAAATAAAAAAAAACATAACATTTTATCTTACTTAGTAGTTATTTGGGGAGGGCCGCGTGATATGCACATATTCAAATAATCACCCACATACATAAGACAAACCAACAAGCCACCCATAGTAGAGAGACAGCCGGCACTTCTACCATATGTGAAGGGGGTTACAGACAGGATTGGCAACATCTTAAGAAGAGCTTGCATAAAAACCATATTTAAATCTAACAAGAAAGTGCTCCAATTCTCGAGTGAAAAGTAATATTCCTTTAGTGTGCAGGTGTATACAAGCTTGATTGTGACTGTGGCTTATCATACATCGGTCAAACAAAGAGAAGCGTCGGTGAGGGTGTAAGGTCTCCGATATCATGAATTGGCATGAATCAAAGTCAGCCGTGTGTGAGCATACTGTGGATAAACCTAGCCATTACATCAAGTTCATGAAACTTGTGGATAAACCCCAAATCCTCGCTAAGGAAAACAGATATATTACTAGAATGATCCGCGAAGCTATTGAAATACAAAAACATCCTAGTTTAAATAGAAAGGATGGCTGGAAATTCTACCACCTGTGACCCACTCATAAAATCTTTGAAGTTTCAAACCCACCATACCAGAGGGCAAAATACAGTCAGCTCATTCTGTAGGAATCCAGGGCATTATGCGACGCAATTAAGAAATCGTTAGGGGTAGTTTGATATAATAATCAACTGATAGACATAGACGAACTGAGGTGACATCTCAGTCTTTCTGTGACTACTGCAGTGTTCGAAACGTTTTATAAAAATGTATAATACTAAATATACGTAATTAATCTGGTTAAATAGTTTCATTTAAAAAGGCTTTACATATATTTTTATTGTTTTTAATTTAATTAATTTAGGTAATAATGACCAATAAAGTCCCGAAAGTACATCTCAACGCCGCGCTGTGCCTTGTTACCAATAATCTCAAGTAAGTAAGGCCGGCGCTCTGTCATGGACCTTCATATGTCTAGTCAAAGTGCCGCGTTGAGCAAAACTATGTTCACAAATTGAACATTTGTGTGGTTTCTCCCCCGTGTGGATCCTAAGATGGTCATTTAATCGTCTCTTAGATATAAAACTTTTAGAACAAAAATTACATATATAAGGCCTTTCACCCGAATGAATCCTTTGGTGTTCAATAAATGATGATCGAGTTGAAAATGATTTATCACAAATGTCACATTTAAAAAACTTTTTCCCCTCATGATTCAATAAATGTTTGGCCAAATTATATTTGTCTGTGAACGGGTAGCTGCATATTTGACATATAAATCTTCTGCCGGTGTGACATCGTGTCACGTGTGACATTAGTATTTTTTTGGTGAAGAACTTTTTGCCACAATGTTCGCATGTGTATGTTCGTTCTCGGTTTTCTTTGTGTGTTTCTAGATGGGCCTGGAATTTAAATAATTTATGACTTAAAGACGAATTAATTACCTAACTTACCAACGTTTTTTTATATCTTCATTGTTTTGTGTTTTCTATTGAGGAACTATAACGGGACTATATGAAACTAAATAACTTTTAATTATATTATATTTGGAACTAGCTCGAAAGCACATCTGAGATGCACAATAGCAATCAATAAAACTATTATTTAACAATTAAATCATACAATACATAAGTACTCTTAAATTATTGAAGCCGTTGTGGCGCAGGGGCTGTGGGTTCGATCCCCACTTGGAGGAATGAATCATTACTTATTAATAAAAAACTCGGAATTGAATCCCACCACTCAACACACAATGCCTCGAAAATTTCGGCTGAAAGCGGGAAACGAAATGTCTTACTTAACACTAGATTCCCTCTGCCTACCCTGTTATATGCGGGGTACAGCGTGAAGCTGATTTAATATTTTTTTTCCTAAAATTATTTTTAACATATTTAAAGTGTTATTCCATACTAAGAATAGAAAAATATTTTAAATATAAAAAAGTTAAAATAAACGAAATCAAAGCAACTACAAGAGACAAAATATAACTTTAAAAGTAGTTTCATTTCAAAAAATACATTTAAAAACAACTTACCTTCAATATACAGCTGGTAGAACATCCCTTCCCACATACATTACATATAAACTGACGTCTCTCACCATGCAATTTCTCATGAACTTTCAATGTTTCCCTACTTTTAACTATTTTCCCACAAGTGCGGCATTTAACCACACTGAGCCTGACCCGAGTGTGCCAACTTGCGTGATGTCTCCGGAAACCACTTAGTGTAACAAATGTTTTGTTACATGGTGTGCATTTGAGTGATGTCTAAAATATAGATTATTTTTTAAACATATATTAATGTGGTATTGTTAAATTTCAAGTGTATGTATTCCCTATTCAAATATGTATTGTAAGGCACTTTTGAATCATCAACATCCAAAAAGAAAAAACACTATTAAACTATGAGAGAATACTATTTAATAAAAAATATTAATTAATTATAATATATAAGTCAAATGCTCTAACCAAATTGTGTATATTTTACTATTATACATTTTTAAAAACACAATATTTCAAACACTTTCTAGTAGTATACATGTAACAATGGACTACTCTAAAATTCAATTTTTTTATCATATTTTATTTTGTTGCAATTATTTTTTATTGTAATTAGAAAACATAGAGGTAAATCACCTATAACAAATTTTCAGTTTTAAAGACTATAAATTTTTTGTAGTGTTAAAACTGTCAGGTTTGTAAAAATGTATAATATAAGCAATTCATTTGGTTAAATGAATTTATTTAAAATGTGTAAAAATAGATAAAATATAATTTAAGATGTTATTATAGGATGTATTAAGTTATCAATTCACAAATTAGACATACTCCTTTACTTTGGTGTATTAACTTGTGAACCTCAAATCTTTCCTTTGAGACAAATCCTTTATTGCACAATTCACATGTGATTTTTTTCTTCCTTTTAATATTTTTTTCTTTCAATCTGAAATGTAAAGATATAGATAGTATTTTTTTTAAATTTAATTTATTATATATCTACATAATATAGTAGGAGTGTGAGATAATGTAGTGTCAAGACAAAAAATTCTGCATTTTCTCCATTTTAAGTAAAGAAGTTCAACACTGTGCTTTGTATAACCAGAGCCAAAATAATAACATTGTTAATATTGATCAATGTCACAATGGGACACAATTGTTAAAGAAAAAAAAAGAATAATATAGTGTATAATTGTTAGTAATTAGAATATACTACAAAAGTTTATAATTAGACAAAAAAAATACCTTTTGCTAATCTTCTTTCTCGTAACAATTGCTGGTAGTTCATCTACAAATGTTGGACTGTGCAAGCCTGAAATATATTTTATAATAAAAGTATTTATATGGATGTTAAATCAGTGGTATAGATTGGTATCTCATTCACGAGAACAAAGAAAGCAACACTTGTGGGTTCAAGAGAGTTAAGGAGATGAATTATTTTCATATGGTGATATAAAAAAGTATGGCATTGAGTTCTACCACATAACATACAATTGTTCGAAAATAAAGTGGTCCCTGGAAAACAGAGTGTCTTAATACGCTTCCATCTGCTTAACCTTTTATATGCTTAAAAAACTTTGTAACATACTCAAATAAGAACCCTGATTGACTTTAAAAAACACAGTAGATATGATTCACGAATAGTTGACTCTAAGAATTAACTGTGTACTTGTGTAGCTAAGAATCAATTGCCTAATTATTTTTATCTCACATAAACATAATATTTACCATCGTTATAATTATCTTCATATTCTTCTTCTTTTACACCTACATTGTGAATAACTTTGGAGTCATGAGAAAAATCATGTTGTGTACTACTAAATGACCAGTAATTGTTTGATGAAATGTCCTGAGTTGTTATTTTTCCATTTTCCGATTTAATATTGTGATTCATTAGTGTTTTATGTGATTGAAGACATGTTCTTTTAAAATCCGATAATTTAAAAAGTAAATCATAGCAACTATTGCACAGTGCTAATGGTAATAACTCGTCTTTTACTATCTGAAATACATTTCATTAATAATTTTAAATATCAAAAACATCTTTAATAAATCATTTCATATAATTGAAAAAGTCGCTACCTCTATAGAAGTGCAAAACCAATACACGTCCGGTGAAACGTTTTCAAATAAAATATATTTAATTGAATCAATAGTACTTAGACAGGCTCTACATAAATTATTAAATTCTGTCATTATATATTTATATTGAAGATTTTATCACAAACAACGAGAGGAGTTATTATTTAGATTCTTGTTTACATTAAACACAATAGAATTATTTTTGTTTTGACAAAGCGGAAACCACAGACTACTAAGCAAAAATAAAGATTATACGAGCAATGTGTAATAGAAGAGCAATGTAGGAAACATTTTCTAAAATAAATTTCTGCCAGTAGTACTAGTAACACTCTGGTTGCCATTAGTAACCGTAAAATGAAATGGATAGAAACATTTGTGGATTTAAGTTTGAGTAAAGACTTGGACAGTATTAACTCATAGTTTTATATACTGTATAAATAATGCATTTAACACCTTAGTGTTGTTAACTCTTAAGTTAATACTGGTTTTATATTCACACAATGTTAAAAATGTTTTATACTAATAATATAATTTCTATTTATAATTGATGTGGGGTCAATGGATACATCATATTGGGCGAACCATTTTATTGGTCCTTTTCGTCGGAGTATTTTTTTATTTATTCCTTCTGTCACATTTGGACGTGCTCAAACCAACTGCACTTTCTTCTTCGTGCTCATCGTGACATCTTCGCTAGTACCTGCCATCCGGTGTATCTCCTTATTGCGGATTCGATCAGCTAAGCTGACTCCGCTTATTCTACGAAGAGATTGCATCTCCACAGTATATCTTTCTTTCATTCTCCTTCTGCAATACCCGCGTTTCGTGCCGTATATCAGTGTTGGTACCAACACTGCATTGTGTACAATCAAGGCTCCGTTAACCCTGTTAACAGCAACGTTTTCGCATCCAGCTCGTGTCATCCATCTTTACTGAACATTCTTCCCAAATATACAACTTCGTTCCGTCCTTTCTATATTTCTTTCAAATGCCAGAACTATTTGCCTGTAAGTTATTATAAAATATCCATAGCCTTATTGTAAATACATACTATTTCTTTAAATTTAGACTGTAGAGAAAATATAAATTTCCACTTGCCACGCTTTGACAATGAGGGGGTTGCACTCATTGTCAAAGCGTGGCGAGCTACTCTAGGTCTCCTCGCCTGATGATGCTGTCAAGACCATCCCACGTCAACCGCAATAAAGCCAATTTGAAAAAAAAAAACAATTGTATCATAAATTCGCCGTGGCATGAAGTTCTAATCAATTTAGTACTTATTTAACATACATTTTAAGATAGACACATAGATATATATTTCAGGTAATAGACATTGGTGTAATAAAACAATTTTTAACAATATCGAAATTTTATTTCAATGTAAATATAATAATAAGCCAATCTCATTTTTATTAAAATATTTAAGAGAACAATTAAAATACTGCTCATTCTTTAGTTAGACTTGGAATGTATCTTCACCATCCACCACCGCCCATAAAATATAAAAAAATATATTTAAAATGTCAATTGTTTATAAAAATAAAATATATCATTTTTAAAACTTAATCTCAGTTCAAAATATTAATATATTATAAAGTGACTGTCAAACAAAATATTGCACGTATTAAGTAGGTATACAACATACATATTATATAAAAAATTATAAAATAAAAAAAAATATAAAGCATAATGTTGTTGATCAATATTGTAAGCAAGTTTATTTTTTTTAATAATTCATTAATTCATATATTTATTAAAATTTAATTTAACTGTTTTAATAAGAAATTGTCCTTTTTTATATAAATTATATATTTTTGTAAATCTCAAATGCGTGAATACTTTAAAAAGAAGAACACTTTAAAATATAATATACCTTATTTCATATACTAAAAACAAATACAATTTAATTATCCTTAACATTCATTACTTACGTCTCTGTCAACGTCAAAGACCTAAGGGCTAAGGCACCATAAAATACGGATTATATTATAAAAAAATATAAACAAAAATAGAAAAAAGTAGGTAACGTTTTTACAATTTTCCACGCATCAAAGGTTTTAAATAGGTGTGGAAACTTTCATTAACCGGTTCGGCATTAAGAGGACTTTTCATTGCTTCCTCCATTAGACGCTCGTACGCGTTACCGTCATAAGCACCTAATGTTGAATTTAAAATCTATAACAAAATTAATAATATTAATATAAATAATACTATATAATATATATATCCCGCACATAATAAGTAGACAAGTTCTATAATCTTTCCATTTACACTGTTCTTGCTTTCCATCTTTTCTTCGTTTCTTACAAAAACTTTTGTCTACGTATTTGTCACCATTTAACTGTTTATAATTGTATCGGATTTTTTTTACTGTGAAAATTATCTGGAAAAGATAGCTACTTAACCACAATATAACCTCTTTACATTGTTTTTTGAGAGTGTCACCCTGTATCCCGCACATCCCGTGTTAAGACACTCCGTTCCCATTAAGACACTTTTGTTCTCAACATTCTTCTGAATTATCAAAGTATTACGAGTCGAGTGACGGAACTCAGCGCCGCGCTTTGCTTCGCTATCAGAGCGAGGAAATGAAAATAGATATTAAATATTTTATTCCTGCGAGAGGGAATCGAACCCACAACCGTCGCGTTTATAGTCACATGCTTGTGCCTCTGCGCCACGACGGCCTCAATATTGTTTATTTAATGTAAAAAATGAAAAATAATTACCTCATCTCTAATATCAAAAGCGTCGACTAAGCCGACTGCATTTGGTCTTAGTTTTGTCATTAAATCTTCGTACCATCCTTGCAGTTGTTCAATGTTTCTTTCAGATATTGATGTGAACTGATATAAACAAAAAAACAATAGAGTTACGTAAAATAATTTTAAATGTATTGTAGTAAAAATATAAGTGTAGTAATAGTATTAGCTTCACGTTGTATCCAGATCAAGTAGGGTAGACAGATGGAACCTGGGAACCTAGTGCAAAAATACTCCGATCTCAATAAGGCACATTTGTTTCTCCGTTTCCGCCAAATTCTGGAGACATTGCGTGTTGAATGACGAAACTCAACGCCGCTCTTTACCTCGTTACCAGAGCAAGGAAATTAAAAATATTCAATATTTCATTTCTAGTGAGTGGGAATCAAATCTACAATCAGTCGCGTTGACAGTCGCACGTTTGTACCGCTGCGCCACGACTGGCCTCAGTCTGGCCTAGAACTAATTAGTAATTAATAATTATACTATGTTTTAAAAAAAATACGTGTTTTTCCATTGAATATTGTATTTTTGTATTCTCTGATGTATGCTGCGTTTAATTATGTAACTGAGGCAGTCAGAATGTTGTAGATTGTTGTTTATAAGGTGACTTTTTCATAAGCTGTAATTTTCAATTGTTTCTCAAAATTTCATACGAAAATAAATTTAACTTAATAATGTTAATAACATTTTCACTTTGTCCTCTTTTAATGAATAGCAAATTAGTATTACTCTAATTATTAATTTTTAAAATGTAACCCCATTTACCTATAATTTCATTAAATTCACTGAAGATTACAACAATATAAGTATGCTTAGTACTATCTAAAATTTTTTAACGAGATCGTATTATTAGAAATAATATACGTCTCTTCTATTTTCTCCGGTAAATATAACTTAATTATCACCTATCAGTTGGACATGAGCCTAAAGATGTGGTGGCACATGCCCACCCCAGAGTACATTAAGTGAAATCAGAAAACTTAATAAAAATATTTCATAAAAGATCAACTGCAATGTAAAGTCAAGGCTTCCCAGAAAATATTTATAGATTCGCCCATGTAGTCGGGTTTTCGAGAATACTTGGTGGACTCTTTAAAAATTAATAAAGTTTCATAGAACGCTTTAACCTCAGAGCTGCTCGAAGTCGATAAAATAGTTGGAAATGTCACCATGTCTATCACCTGTATATGACAACAACTTCTCTTCTAATATATATTATATAGATACAAAGGGTCGATATGGCGGTTTTTGAATTCGTAACAAATATATATAATACTTACTCTAAGCAAATCCCCAATACGTTGTAAGGCCCAGTACACCACGTATAAATCAACTAATTGTAATAAAACGGTGCGTAGTTCTGGTGAAACATTCTTGATTTGGTTCTCAGTTTCTTTGTAGTACGTCGAAAGTAGAATAGCACGACAGTGTGCCTAGAAAAGAAAATATAATTTAAGTTATATTTGATGTTATAATATAGGGTACAATAAAAATAAATAATTTAAAGTGTTATTTTACATAGTGTTATTTCACAAGAAAGAACAAAATTTTTAGAGAACGTACAAAAAATTTAACGTAGCCAGTTCTGAAAACGCTTTGACTGACGTCTAGGCCATACCTTCTCATAAAGCAACCTTCGAAATTTTTATACGTACAACTTATTATATACACTTATTATAACACTAGGTTCCTTCTGCCTACCCTGCTGTGTGCGGGATACAGCGTGAAGCTGATTTATTTAGTTATGTTGTTAGCATCTGTTAGGATTTTTTACAAGTTTCCGCTGCCTAAACATAATGACTTAGAATTATTGTTTGGCAAGAAAGAATTACTATTTATTAAATATTTAATTTTTACCATTAATATAGGAAATATTAGGTATTGAACGACAGAACTCAACGCTGTGCTTTATTTAATATCAAACAAGTGGGGGGAAATTAAAAAAAGAAAGCAAATTAATTTAATAACAATTCTTTCAGTTCTACACTTCCGTCCAAAAAGAGGCTGCTTATTGATGGTAAATATGACCATTTTTAAATAAAATAATTTATTTAATAAAGCAGAATTTGAAATCAATATCAACGTATGGTTTTTTTCTAAATAAAAAAAACAAACTAAATTGAGAAAATGAATTACATATTATTAAATGTTTTTTTTTAAATATAAAAAAATATGCAATACTTCACTTTAATTAGTCCAATTATATTGTCAAATGAATAACCATGCCAATCAAATTAATTGAATATATCTTATCATTACATTGTTATTATGTGAATTAATTGTATTTAATTAAAACGCATAAATACTAATTATAAATTAGATTACAAAAACCACCGTGTCGCAGCGGGATAGCTTCTGACTGCAACCGCGACAGTTGTGAGTTCGATCTCCGTTCGGAAAATTATATTAGTATTTACACGCTCTGGTAATGTACTTTAAGTTCGAACATACACCACGCAATGTCTCGAATTTATGCGGAAACAGGAGAAGAGAGGGTCTTGACACTAGATTTCCTTTGTCTTGCTATGCTGGAAAAACGTATGACTATAAAAAAATGAAATTACCTCGGATGCGGCTGCCAGTTGTACTGAAGTCATGTTCCACGCGTCCTCATACGACATGCCATTCTTTTGACGTTTCTCTATTTGAGCGACGCACAGACCAATTTTTCTACAAAATATAAATAAAAAAATACTTTTTAAAACAAATTTTCTAGATGTTTTTTAAGCAAGTCAAATAAAAGCTTGTAATAATTAAGACTAATGTCTATTTTAAATTAGTAAAAAACAATAGGCTGAATAGAATTTTATTCGTTTTTAAGAATAGAAATAATTTTATTTAACTATGCATACGAAATGAAAAAATATGATAATATTAATAATATAATTATACAGATTTAATAATATTTCATGGTAAAAGTCATCTTTTGAATGAATTTAAATACCAAGTTTCGTTTAATTTAGGTATCCTAACTACATATATTGATATAAATTACCAGTTCAAGTACTTATTCAATGGTACAAATAACAGTAATGATCATAATTGTTAGAGATAAAAAATACTTATCCACTCACATTCTGTATTTTTGAAAAAACAATTAGGTAAATATTTGCGATGTTCATAAAATAAATAAAAGAGTGGGCAACATCCATGGGCAAACATCCATGGGCGTAATAAGGAAGAAGCCGGGACGGCCGTGTCCACTCCAGAATAGTCTGGTGCCAACCCCAGAAATTTTATTTATAACAAAATTTGTTCCGAAAAATTAAAAACAACAACATTTACACGAACATATATGATACAAGTCCAGCCTATTAATAATAATTGGAATGTTGTTATTGATAACATGTGTAATATTTATACAGTTAGTAGGTACGACATACTATCCTTTTAAATATATATAGTAAATATAAAAAAGTTTATGTTTAATAGGATATTTTAATATGTATATGTACAGTATTGAGGCCAGTCGTGGCGCAGGGGCACAAACTGTGACTGTAAAATGGACTGGTCGTGGGTTCGTTCCCCACTCGAGGAAATAAAATATTTATTTATATACATTTATATTTTCATTTCTTCGCTCTGGTGTTGAGGCAAAGCGCGGCGTTGAGCTCCGCCACTCAATACGCAATGCCTCCAGAACTTGGAGGAAAGTGGGGAAAGGAGTGATTATGTGTGCGAGATATAGCAGCGTGAAGCTGTTTTGATTTGATTTTATAAGTACAGTAATAAAGTAAAGGTAAACATTAAACAATATCTGTAGGGCAGATCGCTTCACCCGAATCGCGTGCAAAGTAGGCCCGCGACTCAAGGGGACGACCTGTACCCCTCAAAAATACGTTCGCCCTAAATTTAGGACATTGCCCAGTTTTAAGTGGGCCCAATAATTTCCTTACTCAATAGATTGAGGCACGATTTGTTTAACGGCGATGTTTGCTAATGTGAAATTGTATGAACGAAACGATAGCGCGATTCAGAAACGTGTAACGCCATCTTTTGGTGACGCTTGGAAAGTTTATTGAAAATTTAAAAAATCAGGCTCACGCTGTATCCCGCACACAGCAGGATAGGCAGAGGGAACCTAGTGTTGAGACACTCCGTTCCCTACTTTCTGCCGAATTGTGGAGGTATTGCGTGCTGAGTGGCAGAACTCAACGCCGCGCTTTGCCTCGACACCAGCGCGAAGAAATGGAAATATAAATTTAAGTAAATATTTCATCCTCTCGAGTGGAGATCGAACCCACAACCAGTCACACTTTGTGCCACTGCGCCACGACTGGCCTCTAATATATATAAAACATATATAAAACATTTTTATTGAAAATAAAACTTTGTTTTTTCAGTACACTACATCCATCGCACTACGTGTTGGGCACTAGATGTAAATTAATGTAAATGTATGGAGGGATGTAGAACTCTAACGGTGTAAACAGGAACATTCTATTTATTGTGACCGAACTTCCTCTCCTCTCTTCCTCGCCTTAGCAAAGTATGCTTACTTTATACAAAAACTTTATTTCAAATACATCGTAGTGTTTCTTATAATTATTATATTTATTTAAAGTATTTCTTAAATATGTTTATAAAATAAAGTATTGGCTCTCTGCATTCCTTCTCTATATAAACTCTATACTTCAAAAATTAAGTTCAGGGAGGATATATGTATTAACATTAATGAAAAAAAAACTGATAAGTATATAAAATAGGAAAATTCTTAAGGAGAGTAATTGTTTTCCTTTAAGAATATACATATATAAAAATTATTATTTTATAATACAATTATTTCATTATCATATTTACTGTAGAAATACAAAAAATATGAAATGGTAGATATGATTATATTAGAGTATTTTTATGAAATGTAAATGATTGTTTTTATATACATACAAAACTGTTAAAAATAAACTTAAACTAAAAAAAAAACTACACAGATTTAGTGTAAACCGCTTTACACTAAATCTGTGTGAAATCTTAATTTTGACAATGACCAATGTTATTTATTAACATATTGAAAAAAATTAAAAGAACGAGTTACTTCGATGCTAATTTGTTGAAGTATAATAAAATACTATTTAAAATTTTGAAGATAACATTTTATTTTCTTGGGTTTCTTTTACATTTGTATAGTTTATACAAATGTTCTAAACAATAAAATAAAAATACATATATTTAAAATCATGGCGTTCATACTGTAGCAACTCTCTCTTTGCGTATGCCCGTATACTATGATGCCTTTAATAGTGTTGTCGGCCACCTTACCTAAGCGTAGAACTGTACGCTCTACTATACAGGTGCCTGTGACAAAAATAAAAAGAAAACCAATAATCACCCCGCAGCAACCCTGTGGAAGCCCCCGACGATGCCCTCGATGGTGTTGTCCCAGGGCGGCGAGCGGCGGCCCGCGCCCACCTCGCCCAGGTACTGCACGGTGGGCGTCAGCGGGTTGCCCGCGGCGGCTTGCTGCCACGCCTTCACTAGATATCTGGTCAAAATATATTATTATTATATTTTACTATATTGATATATTTTGTTTGAAAAATATAATAAATAGAGGCCGGTCGTGGCGCAGCGGCACGAGGTGTGACTGCAAAACCGACTGGTTGAGGGTTCGATGCCCACTCGAGGAGATGAAATATTTACTTAAATTTATATTTCCATTTCTTCGCTCTGGTGTCGAGGTTAAGCGCGGCGTTGAGTTCTGCCACTCAACACGCAATGCCTCCAGAATTCGGCAGAAAGTGGGGAACAGAGTGTCTTAACACTAGGTTCCCTCTGCCTACCCTGCTGTGTGCGGGATACAGCGTGAAGCTGACTTATTTTATTTTTTTATAATTTTTGCATTGCATCTTTCAAAATAAAGTAAAATTTACAATATAAATAAATATTTAACTAATAAAAATACATATTAAAAATAAAATTACTTATTAATTTAAAAAAAAATTGCTACTGTATCATTGAATGGTATTCTTCACATATAAATTAGGAAGTCAACAATGAAAAAATATTAAATGAATATTTATAAAAAAAATATGATAATTTTTTATTGCCCCCTTTTAATAGTTTTTTTATTATCTATAAATTTATGAATTTAGGATAATGTAGAATAATTATTATAAGTAGATAACATGTAATTAACATAAAATTACACAATGCAAAATAATTATAATTGTAAAATTTAAAGTTAGTTCTTCTTAAATAATTAACTTGCCTCGAAAAGATCAGCGGAAAGTGGAGAAAGGAATGTTTTAACACTAGGTTCTCTTTGCTTATCCTGCTGTATGCGGATACCGTGAAGCTGGTTTTATTTTACATAATAATTCACTTCAAAATATTATAAACTATAGAATTACCAAATTAATTAAAATATAATTGCAAAATTGATATTATTATTGTGATATGGAATAACGGAGTTTAGCTATAATTTAGAGTTGTATTTGTTGTATGAAGACTTAATTTGTGTTGTGTTATCTTGTAGTTAGTATAAAGGAGTATTAAATATTAAATGGAGTATTTTAAATTTAACACTAGGTTCCTTCCTACTAGGTGGATGTTATGTGGCAGGTGCTGTGCAGTGACATAAATGAATGACTGTAAGCGTTATGATTGTCGGTTCGATTCCCACTCGGTGAAATAAATTTTCGCTCTGGTAATAAGGTAAAATGCGGTGTTGAGTTTCACTATTTAACACGTAATGTCTAAAAAGTTTAGCGAAAATTAGGGAGAGGAATGTCTGAATACTATGTTTCCTTTTACCCTGATGAAAAACGCTAATCTTATCTGGTCACCCTGGCGACGACGGCATACCGACCTGGCAGTCTGCAGCAGCATGACGGTGTTCTCGCCCTCGTAGGTGCAGGCGGCGGTCACGAGCCCGTACGTGAGCGGCAGGTTGGAGGACAGCATGTACCCGTGTCCGCCGCACGCGAGGCGCGCGCGCTCCACGCAGCGCGCCGCGTCCGCCGTGCTCGCCGCCTTCAGGCAGCACGACAGCGCGTGCAGCTGCGCACACGGTTCATAACTTAGCATAAATTCTTTTTCTTGTAGTATTTGTTGTTTTCTTTTTATTTTTATTATGGCATAAATCTCATATTTAAAGTGGGAAATCTCATTTATCTGAATTCGTTTGCATCCATATGTGTAATGTAATCACTTTTTAAAATTATTAAATTGTTATTTAATCATACTAATCTACACTCGGGTACGACAATCAAATAATAAAAAATACAACTTTTTATAAAAAAAACCCACCTTCCACGGAATTTCTGGGACATTGCATATTGAGTGTCTAACTCACACACTCACAGCTGCTTGCACAACCCCAGTAATCACTGCGGTTGTCCTTCAATTGAAGTAGTACTATCCCATAAATATTTATTATTAACCATTGATCACAATTTTAACTGGCATAAGCATATTAATTATGTATGTGATAAACTAAGATCATTTTTGGCAAATATTTTCATTATAAAAAGTAGTTTAACGTATAAAAGTAAGATAATGCTTTAAACGCATTAGCTGATTCAATTATTTCATATGGACTGAGTAGTTATGGCAGAACTGACAAAACATACTTGAGTCATATATACCGGTTACAAGTTAGAATATTAAAAAACATCGTCCCTTTAAAAATCTAAGTGCAAGAGACTACTGATGAAAACTTTCTCCTTAAATACTGCCAAGTTATTCCCATTTATAATAAAATTATATTTACAATATTAAAAGAAAATTATTTTGACTTGATGTTTCAAAATAAAATTTGTCATAAAGTTGGAACACGCAATATGACACAAAATAAACTAGTTTCATTATCAGCTAATAACAAATACGGTCAGCGCACCAGGGCATACATGGTTACTTACTTAATAAATAACTTGGACACTATAATACGAAATAAAATTACTGAGGGGAGTTTAAATCAACTATTATAGAAATATTATTTAAATTTATAATTTAGACGAATTATGGTACTCGAGACAAACCTTCGTGGTTTTTTGTAGTGCCTTATTATTGTAAAATTATATTTGTATTTATATTTGATAGTAACAAATTAAAAAAAAAATAATAAAAAAAAAACTCAACTCCACGCTTTGTCTGTGTATTTGATAACAAATCAGGACAAAGAAATGAAAATATCAAATATTTCATTTCTCCGAATGAGAATTGAACCCCAACCGACGCAGCGTGAACGACGGTATGAAGTTAAGAAATGACAAAACCAATTACCTCAGGCAGTCTCTCCATATCACCGGCTTCTAATTCAGCAGTTACATTGTTATACATCAACCAGAGCCAGTTAGCGCTCATGCGGAACGCGTGTACTGACGCTATGCCGATCAGCAGTTTGTCCTGCTGAGTGAGGTAGTCCAGGATTTGAGGTTCTGGTTCACTATATAGATAAATAATAATATAAATTAATTATTGCGGAAAGGCGTATTGCTGCCGAACATAATTTTTATATGCCGAACTAAACAGCAGAGCCTGCATTTATGAGGTGTCAATATAGCTGCACGTTTCGCAGTAGGTACACAGTGCAGTGCTAGGACTGATGATGTTATACGGCAGCAAGAGAAATGGGCTGTGGAGATGCGCTCCGTTCGTATACGTAGAATAAGTTTAGCTGACGGAATCCACAATGAAGAGATACAAAAATGACAGATATTAGCGAGAATGTCACAATGAGAATGAGGAAAAACATGCTCATGTGATTTGAGCATATCAGAGAATATGTGATGAAAGAATTTCAAAAAAGATTTATGAAGAGTAAGGGGTAAACGAAGAAGAGTTAGAGCTCGGTTGACTTTTGAGAAGGGAAAAAGGTAACGCATAAGGACCACTGGGAGGGCATGTATGAAGGAATTGATGACAGTTAATGAGCTGAAAGAGGTAAAGTTTTCTCTGCCTATCCTGCTAGGGATGAAGCGTGAAGCTAACAGAAATAAATTAAAAAATATCTATTCAAATCTTCCGTTGTTAACTGTTTGGCTAACAAACAACGCACAATCCAAGCCACTGGCAGAAAGAATTTGCACTCTGGTATAAATTTGAGGATTATAGGGGAGCATTATGAGAAAATGTCCCGATATTCCTAATGGAAATGGAAAATATTTCACGTTTGTACTGATTTATTTTACTAACTGTAATTAAAAAAACTAATAACAAACAAAAAACCACTTACTTAGGCTTAGGCTGCGACTGCCTTCTTATGGCGGAATATCTAGTGGCTATCGTGACAGCTTTCGCCATATAATTGCACATGTCGTTGACCAACATCACGCGTACGAACATCATTGTGCCGTACGCCAGTTTTGAACTTGGCGCATTTACGTACGTACCGTCCTATGGGAGGATCAATATTAAGTAATAAGGCGATTACACTACTTCTGGTACACTATATCATGTAGGGCACTGCATGTCGCTACCCGTAGAAATAAGACCATTTTAACGGTAATCTAGTGCACTAGAAGTAGGGTGATGTAATCTCAAGTTTTCTAAGTCTCAAGTTTTATCCTTAAGTTCTAGAATATTTAATCTAGGTAAAAATAGGGCTAATAATTCTACATATATTATAATTTTGATCACAAATATTTGGCCACAAATATTCAAAAGAAATAAGCAGTTAACAGTTGTAAGAGTGTTTTTTTTTATAAACGTTCAATAATTTTACAATTCTTAGTGTGCCTATCTTATTTGTTGATAATTTACAAACATACCTCCAATACTTTGGAATTCTTCATTAACATATAATCTCTTGGTATCCTAACTTTGTCGAAGCCCAGGAAACCGTTATTTGTGCCATTCATGCCAAGCTTGGCCCCAATTTCACCAACTTTGATGCCAGGGAGTGGCATGTGGGTTTCTTCATCGCGAAGTTGTACAATGAAAGGGTGAATGCCATGACATTTCCCTTTGGTATATAGTTGTGCCATAATGATACAGTAGTTTGCAGTATGAGCCACTAGATGAGATGAGAAAGAATTAAATTAAATTAAATTAGCTTCACGCTATATCCCGCACACAGCAGGGTAGGCAGAGGGAACCTAGTGTTAAGACACTCCGTTCCCCGCTTTCTGGCGAATTCTGGAGGCATTGCGTGTTGAGTGGCAGAACTCAACGCCGCGCTTAACAAAGATAAATTTTATAAAAGAAAGAATTCTTTTATAAAATGTCGTATTGCAAATAACTCATTGTATTACCTAAAGTCAACGTTTATACAATCAGTAGTTTAAGTTGTTAACTTTTAGGTAAAACTGGCCCAGAGTAAGTATGTAGGTGTGACATTTTTGTTATTCGTTCGTATCGTTATTTATTAAAAAATTGGCAATACCTTTTAGTTCTTGAAATAGTCAAAATAATGAATAGAAAAAAGAAATTATATTTAGCCAGTTAGCTAAGACCAATTAATTACACACAATTAGCACTAGCTTGATAAATAAAATGTTGTTTTCGTTATAATATTGGACATTACCATTTTGAGTTAAGGATAACATAAAATTATGTATAAATTGTAATTGTTGAACTAAATATATACGGAGTGGTTTTTTGGAAGCAGCATAGGGTAAAATATTTTAAAACCATACCTACAAAATTAATCAACAGTTTAGACGTAGGATTTTTTTTCATTACACGATTTTTATTCGTACTGTATTACGTGTGACGCAGTTACGAATAGATACCAACAACCTAAACACTTATTACTACACGTAGCCGATCTACCACTTTTCATTCTCAAAAAAAAAAGAACCGAACAAGTGTGAGCCGGGCGCGCCCACAGAGAGTTCCGTACAAAAATTGGAGGTCTTGAGCTTTTTCTGAAATTCAAGCTTAGCTTAGCCAGAGCCTTTAATACCAAATTTTACCCCCCTTTTAAAGCTATATTTTTTTAGGATTTAACCACAAATGTATAGTTTTCCTAACCTAGTACTACTGTAGATGCTAGCTGCCAAATTTCATAATTCTAGGACAACCAGAACAACCATATTAAATTTGATAATTATTTATTGATGACCATATGAAACTCATAGAGCCGTAGATCTGAGTATATTAAATTTCAACTCGATATCTTCAAGCGTTTCTGGGATAAAGGCTTTAACAGACAGACAGACTGACGGGCGGACAACAAAGTGATCTTATAAGGATTTCTTTTTATCTTAAAAGGTACGGAACCCTAAAAACATACAAGAACGAGAAAGGTATTATTATCTCTCGTTCTATTTTACACAATTACCTATTTTCTATAAAAAACTTAATCAACGTTCAACTTCACCGCCATTACCTACGACTCGATTTCGTGTACATGTGCGTAATTTTTTTATTTTACAACGATAATTTTATTGATCATTTTGTTTGAATAAAACACTTAAATTTTTCGCAAAATCTCTTTACTTAAATTTTTATTAGGTTTTTATAGAGTAGTTAAAACTGTGGTTTCATTTTAAGTGGTGAAGACAAAACACTCTATATATATGTATACGTACATGTATTTATGTACCTATAGCTATTTTATATGTTTTGTTCAAAGTCCGATCATAGATCTATTAACTACAGACAAAGTATGCGATTTGAAACAAGACAAAGTACTTAAAAGATGAAAATTATTTAATTGAAGCCATTGTGACGCAAATAGGATTTGTTAACGACGAAGTATAAACGCAATATTTGCTTTTTCGATTCATAATCGAAGAAATTAATTATTTTCATAACTTTATTCTGGTAGACAAAAAATGGCGATAAGTTCCTCCACTTAACATGCAATATTCATAACATGCTTATTTCGGTGGTAAATATGTAAATATTTACTTTTACAATTACACGACTTACCACGAAGAAAAATAATAAGAATATTATAATTAAAATTAAATAAAAATCAGCTTCACGCTGTATCCCGCACACAATAGGAAGGTGGTGGTGGCATTGCGTGTTAAGTGGCGGAACTCAACGCCGCACTTTGCCTCGACACCAGAGCGAAGAAATGAAAATATAAATTTAAGTAAATATTTCATCTCCTCGAGTGGAGATCGAACCCACAACCAGTCGGTTTTACAGTCACACCCCGTGCCGCTGCGCCACGACTGGCCTCAATTTTTTGATTTAGTTTTAAATAAATATCCTCGTTCACACTGTGCCTGCGCCACGACTGGCCTCAGAATAGAATATTATATTTCGCGAAAATAAAAAAAAATACTTAGTTTAATTATCAAAAAGTGGTGCAAAAAAATCTGCAAAAAGTATGTCATAAGTTATTTATATGGAACATACAACATTTTAACGTCATTTGCTATCTAAACGATGACCTGCAAGCCCTTTGAAGTCGTTCACTTGTATTTTATATATCATACACGTTCACAAATAAATGAAATAATTGGTCGACAAATTAGGTTATTTTGATAAGGTACACATCCATAAACATACATATAAGAGAAAGTATTCAATTATTTTTTTATAAATTTGACCCATCTTCCAGCATTTAGTAGGGTGAGTAGAAAAGTAAAGCTGGAAACGTAGTGTTAAGATATTCCGTTACGACACTTCTGGTCCCTCTCTTTCCGCCGAATTCTTGAGGCATTGCGGCGTGTTGAGTGGCGGAACTCAACGCTGCGATATGCCTCGTTACCCAGAGCAAAGAAATAAAAATATTAAATTGTCTTTAAGAAAAAAGGAAACAAACGAGATGAGATAGAAAATGTTGTACAATACTTATCAATTGTCAACGCTTTGCATGGAATATTGATAATTGAAATTATTCTTTAATTTTATTGTTTAAATTTAAACTTAAGTTTAAGCTTAATAGTATTCTTATCTAAATAGTGAATGTTAATGCGTTGTGGCACCATTTCCTCATGGTCGATATCTGGAATACATACATTGTAATTGAAAAATATGTATAAACACGGGCAAAGTATAAGATATATTATATAAATTGAGTGCGCTATACTTAACTTAGAGAGAACGGTGCGCCAAACGTTACGATCTCTGCATACCACTTTCGCCTCGTCCACAGCCATCAACCTCTTCATTTGCCCCTCGGGGGTCCTCATGCACACTTTTCCATCATAAATTTATTTTGCCATTATTTCATCACTGATTCGCTCGACGTGCCCAAACCAGCACGTTCTTCTTCATTCTCACCGTGCCATTAAAAAAGCTTAACAGATTCTGCATATTCTACGAAGAGATCGCATCTTCACAGCATTCATCTTTCTTTCATTCTTCTTACTAAACTAAACTTCTGATTAAACTATAAAAACATAGCATTAAGACCCGTATTTATAAATAGCTCAACTATGAGAGCGATTTTGAGAGCCGTTTTAAAAAAAAAAAAATAAAATAAAATTAGCTTCACGCTGTATCCCGCACACAGCAGGGTAGGCAGAGGGAACCCAGTGTTAAGACACTCCGTTCCCCACTTTCTGCCGAATTCTGGAGGCATTGCGTGTTGAGTGGCAGAACTCAACGCCGCGCTTAACCTCGACACCAGAGCGAAGAAATGGAAATATAAATTTAAGTAAATATTTCATCTCCTCGAGTGGGGATCGAACCCACAACCGGTCGGTTTTGCAGTCACACCTCATGCCGCTGCGCCACGACCCGCCTCAAAGAAAAGCCGTTTTCATTCATAGATTATTAAAGCAGCATCTCAAGATTGATATCACAGTTGAGAGCGGTTTATAAATACGTCGTACGTTATATAAATACGTCTTGCTTAGTGAATGTGAAAGTTTACGTTAGTTAACTTTCACGTCATCACATATTCCGTCTTTCCCATAAAATCAGTTGTTAATAAATTCGTTGATATATTAATTTTGTTATATTTTTTCATAATATTGACTGTGACGCGACGGTTGTGGGTTTGATTCCAACTCGGAGAAATTAATTAGATACTATTTATTAATATTTTCATTTCTTCGTTCTGACAAAAATGCGGCGTTGAGTTCCGCCACTCAACACGCAATCAAAACTAGATTCACTCTGTCTACTCTACTATATCCGGGATACAGCATAAAGCTGAAGAAAAAAATTGAGGCAGTCATAGTTTAAAGGCACAAACGTGTGACTATAAGCTTGCTTGCTTGCTTCACACTCGGGGTAATGAATAATTTAATATTTTTATTTCTTTGCTCTGTTAACCAGGCACTAGCGCGGCGTTGGCTTCTGCCAATTAACACAAAATACCTCGAAAACTTTGTGACAAGTTTGGTAACGGGGAGTCTTATCACTAGGTTCCCTCTGCCTACCCTGCAAACCAAAAAATATATATATCAGATGGATGGTGACAATTTTCAGTTTTGTATTTTTATATAAGCATTGATTAAATCGGCTATAGAAACTCAATCTAATATAAATACTATGTAATGCCAGTTAAGAAAACATCATCATAATGTTTCATAATAACTCTTAACCTTTGAATGGAACACCGCACGACAGCAATTATACAAATGCTCTACGTTTTATTTAAGTGCTAGACACGCCGTAATTACGATCATTCATGATTTTTTAATTATTCATTTAGCTTATGTTTTCGTTTTTAAATTCAGTGAAAATATTTAAAAAAATACAATATATAGTGCGCCAGTGTCTGAATGTAAATGTGATAATTGCTCACTCTCTTTTCCATCCTCACTTGGGAGAATCATTTATTTATATTCATTTTCCTGCTCTATGAGACAAAGTGTGGCGTTGAGTTCCGCTACTCAATACGCAATGTCACGAAAAGTGAACGGAGTGCGAGCACTAACTTAGTTCTCTTATTAGCATTGTGTGTGTGCCTCAACACCAGAGCGAATTAATGGAAATATAAATTGAAGTAAATATGTAAATGTCTCCTCGAGTGGGGATCGAATCCACAACCAGTCGGTTTTACAGTCATACTTTGTGCCCCTGCGCCACGACTGGCCTCGCTTTTTACTTAAATTCAATTTTTTGCACAAAAACCTAAACAAAAATCATTGTAAGTATATATTTTGCAGTATATCATGTATCTTACGAGAATTCCGTCAACCTTTGAACGGCCATGACCATCGACTTTGTTCTAAGTGGGTAATAAGTTAAAAAAACTGCAAATATTTCCAGTTATTCATAAATACAAGTCATATTCATATTACACTTTATTACTAAGCTGATCTTTGCATTAGTGTAAGTGTTCATATAATGTAGGTTATACCTATCCCTTGCTTGGTTTCAACCAGCTTCAAGTACTGGTGTTTGACAACCAGCCTATACCTCTTGTACCGATAGCAGCGTCATATATTAAAATCATAATATTTATTTAAAAAGATAAAGATGATAAAAAAATATGGAAACTATTACTATACGAAAATGGAAAAATGCATGACCAGCTAGTAAAAAAAGAAAAAGAAAAAACAAAAAAACAACTATAAAAATGAAAAACAGATATGAAATAACAGAGCGAATAATTATATAATAACGACACATTATTAACACAAACAACACATCAGACGAAACGAATGAAAATTCTGACAGACATATATTTTTTATGATAGACATATATTTTTTATTGATCTCTAATAACTAAATATTTTTTTTCAGGTTTTTTTTTCTGGTACTACTTTTAGTGATCACTTACACAAAAGCATAGCTTACCTTGATACCTAAAGGCTCGTGAAGTTCGTCAAATATTATATAATTTATTGGTCAATCAATATTTAACCTCATTTCTGTAACTTTATTTTATTTATTTTTTTATAGTGCAATAAAGAATATATATATTTTTTCAGATTCATACCGTATACTGCGTATAGCAGGCTATGCAGTCAGAGCCTAGTATGAAGACACTCTGTTCTTCTTCTGCCTGAATACAAGAGAGTGTAGCGTGGCGGACCACAACGCCGCACTTTGTCTTGTTAGAGCAAGTTAATAAAAATAATTAATTCCACAAGCGGGAAAAGAACCCATAAACATCGCGTTTATAATCAGGTGCAATCACTACGCCACAAAGGCCTCGTTTATACAAAAATCTTATAATATTTTATAGAGCTCAACGAATTTTAACATTATCATTTACGTGTTTAATTTCATTTAAATAGATTTTTTATTTTAGTTTTCATTCTCATAAACATAAACATAGTAGACTGTACAGAATAACTTAACCTAGAGTAATAGTTTTTGCACAATTCAAACGTATTAAACAAAGGAAATAAAAAAACTATCTAATATCGTATAAATTGTAGAATGTATGGAAAGAAATGAAGAACAAACCATTAAAAGTAATATAAAATGCCATCGCAGCGCAACAGGTCAGCGTGGCTTAAATTCAATCTTTGCGGGATCGATTCTAACCGAGCTTCACGCTGTATCCCGCACACAGCAGAGTAGGCAGAGGGAACCTAGTGTTAAGACACTCCGTTCCCCACTTTCTGCCGAATTCTGGAGGCATTGCGTGTTGAGTGGCAGAACTCAACGCCGCGCTTAACCTCGACACCAGAGCGAAGAAATGGAAATATAAATTTAAGTAAATATTTCATCTCCTCGAGTGGGGATCGAACCCACAACCAGTCGGTTTTACAGTCCCACCTCGTGCCGCTGCGCCACGACCGGCCTCAACTGTGACTGTGTGTAAAATTATTCCTGTTATCTCTGCCTACTTCACATTTTAGAGGAAGTCAGTCAAGATAATAAAAAATCACAATTAGCTTATAGATTACAAAACATTTGTAGAAATTTATTTTTCGTAGTTATAATAAAATTTTATAAAAATGGAACCTAGTTATAGCAGTCTTAATCATAAAAATCTGATCATAATAGAAAAATACTAGGTACTGATTTGTATTGCTCCATAATAATTTTATCTACATTTTATCCTAATCGAGTGATTATACTAAACAGATAAAACTTAAACATTCTAGAAAATGTTAAATATTCTTAAATTTAACGTGATACATTAACTTATATATTTTTTTTCAACATTATTTAAATATAGAATGGAAAGTAGTTATTAAAAAAATCGCATCATGAGAAAAGATTGTTTGACCTCAACACGATAGAGAGAAACTCATTTAAAAGATTGCATCAAAAAAATATGCATTCAAAAAAATGTTTGACCTATATAAAAACAGGTTGTTTTACACTCATTAGTACCTATATTTCGTAAGATCTCTTTCCGTCCTTTATTTTTTTTAGCTTTACGCACATTGCAGGGTAAGAAGCAGTTAAGGCACTCCGTTCCCATTAAGGCACTTCGCACTTCCGCAATTTCCGCCGAATTCTGCATTGCATATTGAGTAGTGGATCTCAATGCCGCGCTTTGCCTTATTACCAGGGCGAGGAAATTAACATATTAAATATTTCATTTCATCGACCGGAAATCGAGCCCACAACCTGTCGCGTTTTCACAGTCGCACGCCTGCGCCCCTGCGCCATGACTGACGTCAATCCTCCCTTTATAAAAAACTTAAATATTACGTTTTTTTTTAGATAATATCAAGTTCAAAAATTATCCAATTTCTATATCTCATCCAAATTAGTTTGAGCGTTATCATGTAACTGATTAACAAATAAACAAACTGTCACACCTATAGAATATTACTCTCAAGCAACCAGCAAAAGGCAGAACTAAACCGGTTATAGAAAAAAGGGTAAAGTAAGTAATTACTCACGAGTCAAGTTTATTACACAAGTAAATACCTATATAAATTTTAGTTACGTTTCATTTTATACTAAATCAACACGTACAATTATTGTAGATTCTATTAGTTTTAATATTCGAATTAAATATATTACTAACCTATATTATATTTAAAAGTCATTTAAAATTTATAAATTATTAAGAAATATGACTATCTCAATGCTAAACTGTATTTAGAGAGAAGAAATTAAAGGAAAGTAATCAATATAAAAATATTCCCTCAAGTGAGAATTGAACATACGAACACCGTGTAAAACTAGATTTTTTTTACCATTATTATTAAGTATATGATACTTACATCCTCCAGGCCACCATTTGTAGGAAGTAAGTGTGGGACTGTGTAATACAAACTCCTTTGTACTAGCGTCGTAAGTGGCGGTTGTTTCTAAGCCTCGTATAAATGTACCGTGGCCTAATTCAGTCTGCCAAAGAAAAAAAAAAACAGTCTTTAATACAAAATAATAAAATATTCATTGAATATATATATATATATATATATATATATATATATATATATATATATATATATATATATATATATATATATATATATATATATATATATATATATCTATATCTATATCTAATACATAACAAATTGCGTGGTACGAGTATCTAAATAAATAGTAAAATAACGAATAATTGTCAAAGTCAGGCAAATGTGCAAAGTCCTACTATAAACAAGAATTTAGATTCTTAATTCTTGTTTAGTCAATAGTATAAATGTAAAAGTATATGAGTATGAATGTTCCACTTTCACGCAAAAATTACTGAATGGATTTAGGTGAAACTTTACAGTAATATTAAAAAGAATAACACAAAGGCTACAATTTATGTAAGGATTGTGTTTTTATATAAATTGTATATAATATAACAATAAGTTTAAGCGTACGAAGCCGCGTGTGAGCTTTTAATGTGTTATATTTTGGTCTTGTTAATAAACAAAGAACAAAGAAAAAGATATGTGTATTGTAATTATTTCATTCTGACTGTAAACGCGACGGTTATTGGTGCGACTGCCACTCGGGGGCAAAGAGCGGCGTCGAGTTCCGCCACGCCATAAGCAATGGGGCGAAAATTGGGTGGAAAATGGGGAACCAAGTGCTTAACACTAGGTCCCTTAAATCTGTCTACCCTACTATGTACAGGATAGTGTGAACCTAAAAAATACCTGAAGGTGCATATATCAAAATGATAAAAACCATACAAACCTGTGCATAAGTCCCTATAATATCCAAATTGAACGCTCTTCCAATCCAATAGGCTTGCTGTTCCACCGTACCTTGACCCATCAAGGTGGGTATAAACATTACATAGTGCAATGTGAGAGGCGATCCATCTCCTAGGATCGCTGAACCTAACGTACCACCTAAGACGGCCCTATAACAATTAGCCACAAATTATTATTGTTATAGCCACACACAGTAGAGTAGGCAGAGAAGGGAAGTCCGCCAAATTCTGGTGTCATTGCGTGATGAGTGGCGGAACTCCACGCTGCTCTTTGCCTCGACACCAGATCGGAGAAATGAAAATATTAAATATTTCATTTTTTCGAGTGGGAATTGAACCCACAACCTGTTGTGTTTATAGTCAAACGCTTATGTCCCTGCACCAAGACAAAACACACAAAACCACAACAACGACTAATAATATAATAAAATTAAATATTTTTGATTTCTAAAACCTGTCTAAGAGGGTATAAAAAGTTTATTCTATTATATTTGCAACAAATTGTAAATTTTGTGTTAGATCACATAAATTAGATAAGGTCCGTACACCTTCAGAAAAAATACCTTAAGACCTTTAGGAAAAATTGTTTATGGACACTGGTAACCACACATATTTCGACTTAATATTCTGAATTTCTCCCAATACCAATAACAATTGCTACAGTACCGTCGGATACACGTGGCCGCTCTTAAGTCAGCTGTGGATGGTTGTGCAGATTTAATTTTAGAATTTTTCTTTCTTTTGACTGTTTTCCTCTCGACTGAACAATTCGAAAAATTTCAGAAATGTAAGAACCTTCTGTATAACCTTCCGAACAACTACCATAGTTGTGAGGAAGGTGATACGCGATACAAAATATTTTTAGGTACGCATGTCCGTCCCATAGTAGGGCCATTTCGTATTGAGTCATGGAACACGAAAGAACAAACGAAGATTATGATTTATGTGAACTAACTCAAAATTAGCAATTTATGCGAAATGGATTTGTAGAGATTTAAAAAAAAGTTTTTACAGAGACTTTTTGGCATATTGTCAGAGCAGGGAAATGAACTCAATCAATAACTACGAATACAATCACCTGTTCCACTGTGCCATATTATAGCAATAATAACTATCTATTTGTAATATAAATTAGATAAAACTAGATAAAAAAAAACTAAGCTTACATATAATTTTCCATGCCAGCATTCTCCTCTTCCTGTAATCGTCTTATCATTTTAAATAACAGGCAAGCTTTTTTCACAGCCAACTCATATTTCTCTTTGTGACTTAAATAGACTGCTGGTACATCATCATTGTGAATATTTTCTTTCATCACCATCTCCTCTATAGATGGAAATAAACAGCTATATGTATAAAACGCTTTTACTAAGTGACGGAAAGTCAACGCTCAAACCATAAATACGCGGCGTAGAACGCTTAAATTCATCATGTTGATTGAATTTAAGCGTTTAAGCTTGGAGAGTGTCGGGAAATTCCAACGGGAACGGAAGAAACGAGATTGCAAATTACATCGTATGAGTATATACTAAATATTTACTAGGTGAGCGTGATAGTCTCAGAAACAAATTTTGTGAATTGGAGAATTCTTATTGTGTTGAATATATCAAGGAAGGGTTATTGGCTATATTACATAACATTAATGGTTTCGAACTTTCGTTTTGTCCTACTGTATCTGCAGTCAGAATTAACTTGGACACTTAGAATATGTCATGGGTCTGCACTGGAAACAAATGGCAGGCAAAATTTTAAATTCATAACATATTTTAAAAGAAATATGAAGCTCAACGCTTCATCCCGCAAGACACACAAGTTCAGCAGAGAGCCTAGAGTTAAAACACTCAGTTCTATTCTCTCGAAAGTTAACATATTACATGTTAATAAACAGTACTCAACACCACAAGTCACCTCTATCAGAAAAGAATAATATAAAATTAAATGTAGCGGAACTCTCAATAGGGACGATACGAAGATATAGATCGGATGCATCCAAGAGGCAGGGATTTTGATCACGCTTATTTTTTTTTTTATTGCATGTATGTATATCTGTATCCCTCATATAGCAAGGTAGGCAGAGGAAATTTAGTATAAAGTGCTGCATTTCTCACTTTCAGTGAAATTTCCTAAACATTCATTGTTGTGGAACTCAACGTCTTGTTACCAGAATGAGGAAACAAGAATATGAAATTATTCATTTTGCCAAGTGGTAAACAAACTCACAACCATTTACAGTGACATGCTAAGCGACTGCATCACAATGGCCTCAGATTATGTTTGAATTATAATTTTTTTCTTAATTTCATGCTGTATATTGCACATAGCAGGGTAAAACAGAGAGAATATAGGACATGACAACAACCTAGTGTTAAGAAACTTTAATCTCATTAAGTCCCTTCCATTCTCCAATTTTCTCCAAATTCAATAGTGGTGGAACTCTATGCTACCCTTTATTTCATATCCTTTAGCAGGAATCAAACCCACAAGCTTTCACATTTATAGTCATACACTTGTCGCCCCTGTGTTTTAATCTATATAATGTATCAAAAAGATATGAAAGGTTTTATGAATACAAAATCTGATGTCTTAAATATTTTATTCCTATGAAGATATAAATATACAGTGATTATTATAATCTGTTATTGTTTATTAATTAAAAGTAGATTTTTTTGATAAACAAAGATAAAAGGCTAATTTATTATAAATATGATAAGTATTGAACATTGAACCATTAATGTAACAATAACAATTTTAAAAATGTTTTAAAATTCCAATTTATTTGACTATTTGTTAAATGTATTTTGATTTTTTTTTTAAGATACTAAGATTGTGTTTAAGTTACTTTGGAATGAGGCAATTTGGAGGACAATAAAAAGTTAAAAAAATATATGAAATGGAACTTTTTGCCAATTTACTTTAGTTTAGATCTCTTACCCAAAAAGTATTATACAGTTATTATTTAAGATTATTTGAAACAACAATGTAATAGATATAACTTTGTTAACTTTTTATATTAAATATGATTTAACGATGAATACAGAGACCACCTAGATTCCTTTGTTATGATCTAATAATAACACAGTAAATTGCAATCGAGTTACTGACGGTGAAATATTAATTACCTCTTTTTTTTCTCTCTTCTGTCTTTTTAACACCTCCATCAATTAGATGAGTTAACTCTTTAATACTAAAACTACACTGATTTCTCTCATTTTGCAAATCAGGGTTTATTTTTGTAGACATTTTATAATAAAGTAAAGCGCACCGAATATTTATAATAAAAACAAATAATACTACTATTCTTCACTGTGTACACGTACTCACTGAAATCAACGGTGATTTGTGATAAAAGTTAAATATACTATTAAGAAACAGCCGCTGCGTACAACGAATTTATAAAACTGGTTTTTAAGGTACGATTAAATTGACAAATAAAAATAAATACTGTAATTGTATATTCTGTCAAGGTGCAATGACAGCTGACATTATTTAATGTTTGGTTTAAACGCTTGCTGAGGCTAGCCAAACGTGAACAACTGTGGTCCACAATCCATAACAGCTGTGGAGCTTAGTTAATAAGCTCCAATCCTTAACAAATGCTTGAATTGCGCTAGTATGTGCCTGAGAGGAAAGCATGACAGACATGGATGTTGAAGTTATTTTAGCTCTGGTGGTTTTTACATTTACAACTTTAACTTATTTTATCTGGGCAATATTACATAAAGCGTTTCAACGCGGGCCGAGGTGTTCCTGGCGCCCAGCGAAACACGGAGTGGTAAATGTAAGCGGCAATTTTAGATCTGTGAGAGTGAGAGTATGTAATTTTTTTTATTACTTTCTTTATATTAAAATGAACTTAGCTGAAAAGAGCAAACAGTGCAATTTTCTATTATTTATTTGTTTGTAAATTATTAAAGAGTCGTGGCGTTGTGGTATACAGAATAACTCTAGCAGTGACAGGTTGTGGGTTTGATCTCACTCGAGGAAATCAAATATTTAAATTTATATTTTCATTTTCTTCGCTCTGGTGTCGAAGCAAAGCGCAGCGTTGAAATCCGCCATTCGACACCCAATATCTCCAGAATTTGGTGGACAATAGGGAACGGAGTTCACTATATTCCCTCTGCTTATCCTCATGTGTGCGGGTTACAGCGTGAATTAAATTATTAAAATATCGCGCAGCAACACAACGTTCGTGAGAAATTAATGAGTGGGATTGAATATGCGCCAAACGTATAAACTATAAACAGCTGGCAAACATTTGCCACAAGCTTCCTTTGATCTGTGTTCAAAAACCGACACTAGTCCGGATCGATGGAGGCGGACGGAGTGACAAGCTTTTACAGCCGTCGTGGCTTGTGATGAAACGGAGTGTTTACATGATGGTGTTTGTTGGCAACTCTGCAAACCTTCACAAACGTAGAAAAATTAAATTATAACAGCGTACCGTACTACCGTAACGTATATATAAAATTGATTATATTTTTTGATTTGGTTTATTTCCAATATCCAATATTAAAAGATTAACTCGTATTTTCTTCAATTGACAGATTCATGAAAATTTTCAAGTGTCTTTTATTATGATTAAATAAAAAATATTTTTGTTTTTTTTTCATTTTAAATATGTTTTTATTCTAATTGGTAGTGATAAATTATTCTATGCAGTGCAGAAGTTTCATTTAATGACATTTGAGGTCTGTGATAAATTTTTATGGTGCATCTGTTTTACGTAGCTTATCTGTACAAAACCCGCCATATTTCTTTCTTGTATGCGTTGGATCTCACCGTGTCACGATGAGGTTAGTTTAGAAAATAATTAAATAATTTTCATGTATTTTGATAAAATATTAATATAAAACAAATATTTTCATAGCTACATACACGTGTAATGTATTTTTTCAAAATAAAAATGCATATTTCACACATTACTGTTGTCAACAATCGTCGTGTGAAAACCATGTGGTCTACAAAGATAATATTTAAATTTCAGTTCCTTAAAACTGCAGAAGAGGCTAGCAGCCTCTGTTATGCGATGTGGTAAAAAGAAGGTGTGGTTAGATCCAAATGAAATCAATGAAATCGCCAACACTAACTCCCGTAAGTTTTTTAGTATTTGTAACCATGTGTGTTGATTTTGTTTTTTGCCAATATAACCAAGTTATTTTTAAAGAAATCAAACAAATTATATTAATTATTATGATTTTTTGTGTATTTCTCATGAATTAACTTGTAATATTATATTTGTAACTATTAATTTGCAATTAAGCATTTGACCTGTATTTAGTTATAAATTCCAAATGCTAAAATATATTCTAACAATTCACAGGACAGAACATCCGTAAGATGATAAAGGATGGTCTCGTCATTAAGAAACCAGTTGCAGTGCACTCGCGCGCCCGCGTCCGCAAGAACACCGAGGCCCGTAGAAAGGGAAGACATTGCGGTTTTGGTAAAAGAAGAGGTACTGCAAATGCTCGTATGCCACAAAAAGTGAGTTATTATATTGTTATTGTTTCTCTTTACCTAAGGATGTGGGGATCATAGAAATCCCATCTATATAAGGCTTGTGTGGGGACATAAGTCCAACGTAAAGACCCCTCAGAGAATATAAAAAAAGCAAATTTTATTATTATATTAGCCTGTTCTGTCATATTATTGGACACCAGCTTATCTGCAGTTGTTCCAATCGTCTAATTGTCGGGTCACCGGTTTTGGTTGGTTGAGATTTTATAGAGTTGACGAGTCCAAATGCTAGGAATATTTTTCCTTTCGTAAGCCTAGTGTAGGGCAGACATGGCCCAATTCCTTTTTAGCATATTTGTCTTAATACCCACATTCTTTTTTATTTAACCAAAATGTAAGTAATGTTTATGTATTTAATTTGTACCTTTACACGTCTAGTGCATTCATAAAACTAATTTCAATAGTTCCTCTTTGTACTTTTAAGGCACATAGTGTATTGTAATGTAAAACTTTACTTATTCTAAATAGGGATGCTAAAATAACTAATTTAACATTCATCTAAGCTTACGTTGAATCTTGAGCCATTACTTTTTTGTCTCAGGATTGCCAAGTTTGTTACAAAGGCGTTATTTTATATCATCATGATTAGAGATATTCCACTCTTAAACTGAACTAACAAACATACACAAATAAGTGTAATTACAATAACATTTGTCATTCAGTAAATGTTAGCAAAAAATAGCATTAGCAAAAAACAGAACAGACAAGAAGAAGACAAATAAATAAATATATATATATTTTTTAATCACCTTTCTCGTCTCAAATCAACAATATTGATTGTTTGTTCTTAGAGCTGTTACATCATTTAATCCAGAATTCAATGTAATTAGAATAAAAAAATGTGGAAGTTCGGTCTGAAACCAAATAATTTTGACGCATGTATAAAAATTCTGTTATATATATTTTTTAAATTCATGATCAAAAATTCCTTGCATATTTGCAGTCTTTTTTGCAAAGTTTGTGTTAAAGTCTTTTGCCAATATGAATATTAAAATTTGGAAGAGAGGCGAAAAAAAATAATATCAATTTTTATTTAAAAGAGGAAAAAAAAATATAATTACATTATTAACCTTTATTTTATTCTGTCAATTAGTATTATTTTATTTACTTCTGATTGTTAGCTTAAGATTCAGATTTATACTATTAGCTTCTAATATAAATATAAAATTATGAAGCCATGGTGAGTGGTAAAAGAAGCATAACAAGACCTTGTTTGACCTTGAAAAACATAGTATTGATGATACTAGAGGAAAGTTGTGTATAAAGCTGGAAGACTACCTGCATTTTTGTAGGGGTTGATAACAGTTGGTGAAGCAAAAGTTGTATGCAGAGATCATATCGCTTTGTGCCAGGGCATTATCTCCTTTCTATAGTTTCCAAAAAGGCATTGCAACAATGTCTAATTAGAACTCATTAATATTCACATGCTTGATATTCATAACAGGAACTGTGGGTACAAAGACAAAGGGTGCTCCGTAAATTACTTCTCAAGTACAGAACAGCCAAGAAGATTGACAGACATCTCTACCATGCCCTGTACATGAAGGCGAAGGGTAATGTGTTCAAGAACAAGCGTGTACTCATGGAGTATATCCACAGGAAGAAGGCCGAGAAGGCTAGGACTAAGATGTTGAGGTATTGTTGTATATTATATTTTATTTTGTACTATTAACCCTCTTGTACCCTCATATTATTAAAAATTATACAAAATGATTTTTACATATATTTTAGCCTATGTGTTCTTCTGATGTATATATAGAATATATATATTGCACACAACGCTCAGCCTACATAAAACACTACCCTATGATCCTACTCGAGTCGCTAGAAGAAGGAAAGATATCGTGACGCAGTCCCAACTGAGACGTACTGATTTTGCCAGACGTTAATACCCTAGTTTAAGTGTTTTTATTTACAATTCCATTAACAGAAAGTTAGACAACAATATTTACCCTAAATTAAAGTTTAATTGCAAAAAAAGTTTAATTGAGTGGCTAAGCACACTCAACTATGAGGAAACCGAACGGATTTTAAAAAGAATTATATAGGATTTTTATCATACATACATGTGCATACACACAAACACACAACACATATATACAGACACACACACAAACACACACACACACACATACACACAATTTTTTATTTTATTATTATATATATGTTATTTAAAGTTTCATCTAACTCTACTCTAAATATTGAATTTTATTTCTTTTATTGAAAATACACATAATAATGTGAATAATTGTCTCTAAAAATTTCTTACTATTCTACAATGAGTTAAGTGGTGTTTATGTTTTTACCTCACTTACTGATAATAGTTTTTATTAATCTTTATACATGATTGTTTCTACGTTCTCCATGCACCGCCCAAATTGTCTAGATATTAGGTGTTAAATTGCGGAACTCAACGCCGCGCTGTATTGTTATTTCTACCTGAGGTTTCAAGTTTTTGTTATTTATTATATTTGTTTTATTTCCAGCGATCAAGCCGAGGCCCGCCGTAACAGAGTAAAGGAAGCCCGCAAACGCCGTGAAGAACGTATCGCAGCTAAGAAGGAGGAACTGCTGCAAACGTTTGCGCGTGAAGATGAGGCCGCCGTCACAGCCAAGAAGTGATTTATACATAAATATAAATAAATAAATATAAAAATTGGATGTTGTTTTCATTTTTATCTCTATTTTCCGTTCCCGATTCGGATCCTGTTCCATTTCTCTTCGAATATATCTCGGATGGGCCTCATTCGGGAAGCTACGGACAGATCTTCACATTCATGACATACGGGAGCCAGATGTGGCCTGTAACTACGAGTCTCGTCAGAGGGCTCGAGAGTTACTGTCACGGCGGTCAAATAGAGAGAGCAATGCTCGGTATTTATGTAAAATTTATCTATTTGAACGGTAACTACCAACATTGATCGAAGAATTGCTCAATTGAAATGACAGTGGGCCAGATATGTAGCGAGGTGATCTAATGGCCATTGGAGAGGAGAGGTTCTCGAGTGGCGGGCAGGCCCTCCAGTATCTGGCCGAGGTCGCGGGAAGCCTCTGGATGCAGGCATAGGACATCGTAAACGTCGAAATGCTAATGTGATGGAATGTGTGCTAATGATAATTGCTAATGATAATTAAAATTGCCTGCCATACTGAACATCTTAGGCGATATTTTATTAATTATCATAACTTACTAGGCTATTATAGTCCATCACATATTCCATATCTTAAATTATCTTTACGCTGTAGCTTTAGCGGAGTAGCCAGAGAAAACTGAGCGCCAAACGGGGTCCTTATGCTGTTTACGTTGCTTCAATATCTTTGATATTATATTTTCGGAGGTAAACCGATCATACCGCTCTTACCATTCATTTTTTCATTTTTTTTGTAATATTTTCCTTCTTTTATTAGGTTGACGTGCCGAAACCACCTGAGCACGTCCTTCATTCTGACTGTGACCTCGCTAGTACATGCCATTCTATGTATCTCTTCATTGCGGATTCGATCAGCTGAGCTGACTCCACATAACCTACGAAGATCATCTATTTTTATTTGTCAATAGAAAATATCTATCATGCTTAACAACTTTTGCTAAGGCTGCATTTCATTATTTTCAGTTTAGCTGGACTGTTATGGTTGTTCATCTTTAATTTTTATGTCGTCAAAAATTTTTTTGCGTTAAAAAGCATCGCGTACATATACTTTTGTTAACGCGGAATTTTACTATTTCTTATAGTTTAGGACCTGGACCACTACGGTTCTACTTCAGG
Organism: Heliconius himera; assembly: GCA_021202915.1. NCBI lineage: Eukaryota > Metazoa > Arthropoda > Insecta > Lepidoptera > Nymphalidae > Heliconius > Heliconius himera. The sequence goes on along the minus strand of JAJHJA010000133.1, from coordinate 93,105 downwards.
TGTAAATGTCTTCAATTTTTAAAAAATCTAGAACAATATATCTAGGTTTCTAGACCTATTGATCTACCTAGGAAACCAATAGCTAGTATGTCTAGCTAATAAGCTACACAATAAAAAAAAACATTCTAATTAGTAGTAGTTCAGAAGAAGTGCATATACAAGACTAAAATATTAAAAATCACAGATTCATATTCTGTTAGTTATATAAAACTCTCCTGCAAATATTTTCAATAAATCTTCGATCAAGTGTCCATTAAAGTCTAGTGACTAGATTATAGGTTACATACTATACGGCTCAAAAAAATGGCAGGAGTTAATATAAACAGAAATGTAAAATATTACAAACATAGGACAGGATTAGGGCAAAATCATATGAATAAAATCCAACCTTAATACAGTTGCTTAAGGTTTAGTCTCGGCTAGCGGGTAATGGATGTAAAACATTTTACTCCGAGAGCTCGTAATATTTTGACTGTACGCGGTTCATATAAAAAAATTCAACTGTATTGTTATAACAACGCTTATAAAATAAAATATAAAATTGCAAAAGCAATTTTTCTACCATTTTTTAAAATTCTTTTATTAGTATTATACTAATATTATTAAATGGAAATATAAATTTATAAATTTAAGTAAATATTTCATCTCCTCGAGTGGGGGGATCGAACCCACAACCAGTCGGTTTTACAGTCACACCTCGTGCCGCTGCGCCCCGACTGGCCTCTACTAAACAAATAAAATAAGAAATCAATGATATAGGTCATTTGGTGTAACAATGACGAATTTATTTTTTTAAATATTGCAGGATACGTACGGAAGTGCGGATATTGATAAAATAAATGTAAGTCAGATTCGTTAGCTTCAGTCAGGCAGAGAGAAACTAAACTAGAAATTATTAAGACACTCCGTTCCCCACTTTCTACCGAATTTTAGAGGCATTGCGTGATGTGTGATGGAAAATAAAAATAAACTTTCATATATAAAATTTTACACAACCTGACAATACATACATTTATTATCAAAGAGAAAAAAATCACATTTTTCAAGTATAAATTCATATAAAAAATATACATATAAAAATATAAATAATACTTTTCCGACGGCGGGACAAGGGTCAAGGCTAGGGTTCCAGAAAGAGGAAGCTCACAATACGCGCCGTCTCAATTCTCAAATAATACTGCCTATCAATAAGTACTAGAATCATTGTTTATATATATATATATATATATATATATATATATATATATATATATATATATATATATATATATATATATATATATATATATAAACTGGTTTCCGTCTGTCACTCTATAATATGGTTCATACGGCATACCGGCGCACATATAACACACGAATGATGCACTGTTTAATTTCAGTATTTGAGAAACTCTTGTGGTAAACGTCCGTATTTCGAGTGTTCCTCTTAAGTTTTGACATAATGTCCAAAATAAATGTTGATTTACAACGAGAGAGAGCAAAATGTACTTTTAATATTGAAGAGCTAACAACATTTATGGATGGTGGCCCGCAAAAGACTAAGGAAAGGAAAGAAAGCGGTATGTTTCTACTTATTACTATGTTATCAAGGGTCATTGAACTATTACTTAAACTTATTTATAATGGTTAGACTTTTTTATATGTATAAATTTCAGAGAAGGACCATAAAAAGCTTCCTTACTTTGTTACATATGCTCTATAAATATTGTTTTTTTTATATATTATCTATATTTATAATAGTCTCTGCTAGTGTGTTGTGAATGTTTTAAGGAGAGAATAATATTATTTTTTGCTTTATTATTATTATTATAAATATACATCTTGAGGGCCATAAAATTCCTTATTTATATTTCTTACAAGTACCATTCGTAGCTATACGATAACTTTAATAACCTTTCCGTTTAAATTCAGTGTATGTATTTTGCGTGAAGCAGAGATCTAAATAATATTTAAATATTTTATATTTTAGGCTTTTGACGATTAGTAGTACGAGATCTAGCTGCAAAAATCTGTAGGTATCTGTTTTTTTTCCTAAAACATTTTTTTATAAATGATACATGATAATAGAAAAATAGAATACACCATGATGGCCTTGCACATTTTTGCCGCAATTTGCCGTTTGTTGGTGACCAACCACATTTGAAGACATTTTATTTGAGTCGAATGATAATAAATTTAAAGATTGAGAAATCACCGATGAAACTAATACTCCAAACGAACGCTTGCGGCACCTATTTTACAGCCAATTATATTTTATAGTGTAGAAAAAAGAATAAACAAATAAATAAAAACGACACGTAAGTGCAAACACGTAAGTATAAATGACGTGTTTCACATTACACCTCGCAAACCATTTGCGGCTGACTGAGAGCTGGGAACTATTATTATTTCGATTTCTTACAGTGTCAAATGATGTTGGATCCACTAAAAATTATATACCTAAAATTTATTTAAATAACTAATTATCCTCCTCCTAACTTACTCCTAACACAAGTGTCTTCAGACTACTTACTGGGAGATCTCAGTGCATGTAATTTGTATGTTATATTTCTAAATAAAGATTATTAGTTATTATTATTATTATAATTATACATCTACATACACTTTCTCTTCTGTACTGTGTGTTGCTCCTTATCTAAAAGAGATGTTTGAATTTTTAGGAGCACACACAAATAGACTGAGATCCTCCGAGAACCTTGCTCTTAGAATTCCGAGACATTCCTCTAGATCTTATGAGCACTCCTTTGCTGTGAAAGCAACTAAGTTGTGGAACGATCTACCTCTAGATATTAGGCGTTCAATATCTTTAAAAATATTTAAAAAAATAGTTAAAAATTATTATTTAAAGGTTGATTCAGCTTGAAATGACATCAATATGCACAACTCACTATTATAAATTGTATTATTATATATATTAGTATATTATAATATTATATATTCTTCAAATATATATGTATTATGTTTATGTATTAGGATTTAATATGATATGTAAGTTTATTTACACCATCCACTCTATTCTATCGCATATATCCTAACCCAAAGGTTGTCTGGTAGAAATCGCTGATTAGCGATAAGACCGCCTTTTGTGTGTCAATTGTTCTATCTTTGTTCTTTTATTTCCTAAGGAATAATTGTGGACAATAAAGTGTAAATAAATAAATAAATATAATTACTATAAATTTAATAAAGGGTTATTGTGCCAAATTTTACTACGCAATTATGGTATAATCTATTGTATTGAGTATACTACATTCATTTAAAATAATTTCATAATTTCTTTGCAGATTTTTTTCAACCAGATCTTAGGCTATAGGTAATAATCGATTAATACTGATCTATTAATAATGTCGTCTCAACAGCAAAATAGTGAAGATATTTTTTTTAATTTAAACAGAAGTAAGCATCTTTAACTTTTAAAGTCCGAGAGCTCTCACTCTAGTGACTTATATAGCAAGGTACTTGCATATACACATGGTTCCTAGGCCGGCGCGTAACGTGACCAAACCATCTCAGGCGACGCTCTTGGAGCTCATCCGCTACGTCACGGACTCCAAGACTATCTCGAATGAATGTGTTGCGTATGCGTTCAGACCGCGTTATGCCGTATCCACCTCAGCATCTTTATTTCCGTGGCGTGAAGCTCTAGAGTTTGCCGAGATAGTGCTGAACAACATTCGCTGCTGTATAAAAGAACCGGTCGAATGATGCTCTTTTATATCAGACAATTGAGTTTGGGCGATATCCTTCGATCGCAGACTACACAAGTGACCTTCCGCCATTTGGTCCAGGCAGCGTTTATCCGGCTATAGACATCGTGATCGATGTGCCAGACTCGTGCATAATGGATCCAGGTTCTTGAACTTTTCTTGAACTTTGATTCATAAGTTTAATGCTCCTATAACTATCACAATCTTGAACACTGCTCCTTCCCTTATAAATAGGGGTATTAAAGCAAAGCGCCACTGGTATAGCTTCTTTCCAGTGTTCAAGATATGTTTAAAAAGGTCAGTAAGTATGAGAGCCCAACTATTTCCATGCTTCGATCGGACTGTCTTCAATTCTTACCGCTTTTCCGGTTTTCGTGCGTCGAAGGCAATTACGAGTTTTGTCAAGAGTTATTAGGGCAATAAATCCGAGGTTAGGTGTGTGGGTCGTGATGAAGACTGCATGGATGAGTGTTCAGCAATTCCTGAAAGTAGCTTCACCATCTCCCCTTCACAGAGGCATGACTACAGAGCAGCGTATTATATCATATAACGGTGATAAACTATCACTGCGGGCTCTGTTTACAGCTCGTATAGTTATATAATTATGTAAATATTAAATAGAATATTTACTCATATTGAAAATATATTAGGTAAACACTTATAAGTTGTACTAGCTCGCGCTCGCGGCCACTTGAACCACCTAGATCATTATTAATTTTCTAACCTGCATTACTTTCATTTTCTAATAACGATATCATTTTACAACAATATTTAAACCTAAAGTAAAGTTTCAGCCAATTCAATGAAACAGTTATTTGTCCAACAACATTCTTTGAAATTGTATAACAATTTTATTTATAAACCGATTGAAATAAAAGAAAAAGAAACACAACATTTTGCTTCCCTTGCAAATAAAATCTAAAAATAATTGTTTTTGGTTCTATTACGTTACTAAATGCCAACAATAACATTCTTTCTTATATATATTTCATGTTCAGACACCAACCAATCCGTTACGATTTTATTAAAAGCATAAATGTACTACTAACTACGACCTTATATACAAGGATACGTTCTCGCCAAATGGATTTAGTGGTTTCCTAAATATGTAACCTGACATGTTGAAATTTCTTAAAAGAATTCCGGTAATTAAAAGCATATTTTTTATTACTGGAGAAATATATCAATATTTACATGTTTAATCGCATTGTGACACATTACGAAAGGTTAATTAAAATGCTTACTTTCAAATATACAATTTACGATATGTATGTATGTACGTATATACGTACATACGTACCTACCCACTAACATGTTAACATACTAGCGCGGCTTCGCCCGCTAGAACTATATTATTTACAAATATTTATTGACTACTCTGAATTACTTTGGTTTTCTATCAACATTATCATTTTTAAGTCAATAACCATACATTGAAAACGAAACTTTTAGCCAATTGAATTGTAAAATTATTTTGTAGCAATTTTGTCGAACCAAATAATTTATTTGATATAACTTTTTTATTTATGTACGGATTTAAATAAAATAAACCGATATTTGCCAAAATACATAAGTGAACATTTTCCATGTACAAAAAACGATCAGATATCATTTTATTATATGTATAGATATTGTATTAAATATTACATCCTTTTAAGTTGATTAGTTCAATTTAATATAAAAAAAAAATTGAGGCCAAATTTTATATTTTCTTTATGCCCATGCCCTATGCTATGAATCGCGATGCTATAAATACCATTCACTGTACAAACTGATTAAAGCCACAAACCAGAATATAGAGATGTACGATATAACATCATAAGCATTGTTTTTTTTAAATGAATATTGTAGATCTCTTAAATAAAGATGATGTTTTCATATGATAGTTTTTAGAAGCTCAATTCTATTTCAAGTTTATAGAAGCTATCGCTAGGAAAGTTGAAATTTTTATGTCAACAGTGGAGTTAATCTAGGATCGAACTTTCGTATAATACTTTTTTTAGCCGCCTTAATTTTTTTACACGTTCGAATGCATGTATATCACTGCTTTCTGCTCTTGGTAAAAATATACCACAAAGTAAAAATTATTTTACTTATAAAATAGAAAATATAGCCACGAATTTAACCTTGGTTTACATTTTGAAAATGGTTAACAACAGGTTTTAAGTACACCTTCTCTATTATACAGGATGGAAGAGGCAGCGCTCCATTTACGGAAACAGCATATAGGGTAAAATATTAATCAAGATGCTTCAACAGTTTGGACGTAGGATTTTTTTTCCATTTCATGATTTTTATCCATACCTGTATTTCGTGTGACGCGATTACGTATAGATCCCAATAACATAAACACTTACTCCTACAAAAATACTACTAAAGGTTAAACAACTTTGAACTTTATCGCCAATACATACGACTCGATTTCGAAATGAGGCGTGTGCGGCTGTGTTCCTTTGATGGGTTTATGTGTGCGTGCGCCATCCTTACAAATGGCGTTTTGTTTTAAAATGACAATTTTATTATTTATTTTGTTTGAAAAAAAAACTTTTTCATTTTTGGGAATTTATTTTTTTCTGAATTATATTAGGCTTTTATAGAGTAGTTAAAACTGTGGTTTCATTTAATGTGGTGCTGACACTTCCACTCTGTATAATAAAGTAGGATATATATTTCTTGTTTTGCCTCGAAAAAATCAGCGGAAAGTGGGGAACGAAATGTCTTAACACTAGGTTCCCTTTGCTTATCCTCATATCTTGCTGTGAGCGTGATATAGCGTGAAGATGATTTGATTTTTTAATGCCAGATTTAGGATAATGTAAGTTATAATATAAACTGTTTTTAGCTATATTAAATGCAAATCTCACAATCATATATATTTTTACGTTAAAATTGATTAAAATATTAATTTTCGTTTACATTTTAAATCCATACCTATATTATAAATTCGAAAGTAACTCTGTCTGTCTGTCTGCCTGTCTGTCTGTCTGTCTGTCTGTCTGTTACGCAATCAGGACCAAACCGCTAATTCAATTGTGATAAAATACTCATAAAGAGATACTTAAGGGTCTTCGGATGAACATAGGCTACTTTTTTTTCTCATATTTGTAATATTGTCGATATATACTAATATATTAAAATATTTTTTAGTTTGACAGGCAATTTATTCTGCCATCTTAATAACAACCGACCGTTGCTAAGCAACGGTTTGCAAAATTTGTTTGTTGTTATAAAAAAACGTCACCCAAAATGAGCTTGCTTAACGCATACATGTCGTGCGCTGACTCAACCTTATAAGATACATAAAAACAATGTTTAATATAAATATGGTTCTTTAAATAATGACAATTTAAAAAAATTCCGCGATGGTATATGTTTATCTCTAAAGGTTGAGCAAAAGTAACCATTTTAATTAATTTACTTTATATTTATCGGGTTTTTGTTGTACGTATTTTCTATAATTTGATATTGATCCTTATGAAAATTAATATAATAGTCACTTTTAGCATTTCATCTAGATTGAAATTATAGTTTACTGTATAACATTCTAATAAATAATTAAGGATCACTGATTCAAAATGATCTAGCCTTCGGGCGGCATAGTATGACCGACGCGAACGGGTAATTTTCATACATTTTCGAACTACTGTTAATTTTTATGTAATTATTTGATGTTTATAATTAATTTATACTTTTCTTTGGTTCTTTGCTTATTCGAGTAGTAGATTAGTCAGATTTTCATAAATTTCTTGGTGTGGTGTAAGTTGCGGCCCTGCGCGGCATCGGCATTATATTATTTAAGTATTTATTATTTAAGGAAAAAATTGTTGGTTATTTCATCTCGGTTGGATGGTTATCTATACCGTGGTTATACACTTAATAAATTATAGTTTTAGTTTTTTGGGATTTTATTTGATATTGCTCGCAAAACTTATAATATTTAAATGTAGAAAGGACTTTAGTTATTTCATATAGTGTCTGTGTACGCGCGCAAGGAAAACGTGCAAATAGATTTTTCCCGGGTAAATGAGTAAAATCGATCACTGAAAGTCCAATAAAAATCAGTTCAGTTATTCTGGACATTAGCTCGGGGAAATAGAAAAACAGACAGAGACAAAAAATATAATATTTTTTATTGTATTTAAGTATTATGTAAATAACCAGCACAACACATTTAATTTTAATTATTTTAAATATTTATTTTACTTTGATAATATTAATAATGCAGCTGGTTTTGTTTAGTTTTTTTATTAATATTTTAATATGATTACGTTTACTTATATTTTTTTTTATTTAAATTAGATATTTTCAAAAACAATTTCATATATATATCTAATAAGCATCCGTATAGTTCAAGCGGGCGAAGCCGCGTCCGGGTCCGCTAGTTTATTATAACTATTTCATCATTCATTTTAAATTAACAGAACGAATGAACAAAGGAAAAAGATAAAGGTCATACATAAATACTGCTTTTAATTTTTAACCGCCTTCTGTAAAAGAGGATGTTCTCAATTCGACTGTTGTTTTTTATGTTAGTTACCTCAGAGCTTTCGATTGGATGAATTCATTTTGACTTTTCTTTCTTTTCTTTTCTTTATTTAAAAACTGGTGCTCTCCGTGTTTTCCCATTTAAATTTGTCCAATTCTGAAAATCATATAAGCCTTAAATTTATATAGTTTACTGTTTAAAGTCGATTTTTTTTTGTAAAAATGATTTCTTTTAGATATTTTTTAAATAAAATTTGCTACGGTATGTAATCCTACTAAGTATAAATGTACCAAATACACACTTTCGAGTGAGAAAGAGTAAATAAAAACTACTTTTCTCTAAAAAATAAATCCAGTTTCACGCTCTTTATTACTCTACGCTCGTATTCCGACTCGTATTACGCTCGTATTTATGACAGGGTAGGTAGAGGAAACCTGTGAGATGTTAAGATACTCCATTTAGATGTTAAGATACTCCTCTCTCCACCAAATTTTGCGAGGCATTGCGTGTTGAGTGGCCGAACCTCAACGCCTTGTCACCAGAGCGAAGGAATGAAGGAATACTTTTCTCTACTTTTTAATTAATAAAAATTTTCCTAATTTTTCTTATCTACTTATCTTGGACGTCGTCGTTGGTGACCTTGCAATCCCACTATATATCTACTCATGTAGGCTATAAATACATCTTCCCATGTAACCTTAAGTCTTCAAACAAAGTATGTGGCCTGCCTTTAATGTATTAAATAAATATTTTTTTTTAGAAAACATTATTATAAAGCATTTCGCAAAGTTTGATGATGTGCCGGAATATTACTTGAGTCACAAGGAGAAATATGAAGATAGTGTTAAGAAATCTGCTGTACTGTTCTCTGTGGTTCGACAAATGCAAGACGATGGGAAAACCGATTTAACGAATTATAGGTAAGTTCCTATATTTTTTAGTTTAATAATATTCATTGCAGTTTTCGAGGTATATCTGAATGTAGACAGTAATTGAGCATATATTAGGTAAGGCAAATTAAGTGTCTTAATGGAAACGGATTGTCTTAACACTAGGTTCCCAGATTCCTTTTGCCCACCTTGCTACGTGCGGGATACAGAGTAAAGCTGGAAAGAAATATAATTTGTAGATGAAGAAAAACCTCTCAGTTTACCTGGTATAATGGCTTTGCCCTATGTTGAACACTCTGTATATAGTTATCACGACACACATCAGCTTGTAAGGAGAAGTTAAAAAAGTCAAAACGCGCAACGTCTATTTTACTTGAACCATTTCATAACTCGTAATTTCAAGCTCATAAATATGTACGTAATCACACAAAATATGACGAATTAATTTGATTTTTTTTCTTTTTATTCGTGATTAGGGATGTGGTACCTAACTTACTTCGGCTTTCAACGTTAAGGGACGGGTCTCCCCTCGCGTTACATTACGTTATGTTTATGCCAGCTATCCTCAACCAGGGTGATGAGGAGCAGGTAAAACAGTGGCTGCCTAAATCTTGGAACTCAAGGATAATTGGGAGTTACGCACAAGTGAGTATAGAATAGATATACCTAGTAGTATGATTGTCTAAACTGCTGAACTGCGTACCTGAAACTTTGAAACTAGAATAAAAAATAGTTAAGTATAGGTACAATTTTGATTACGTAAGCAAGTGTTATTGTAATATGAAAATGTAATTTTAAATTTAAATTTTATTTCGAATGTTGCATTCAAGTAGTTATTTAGAAAATGTTTATCCTATTTAAGGCTTCTAAAGTATTCTTTATATAAACCGTTGTTAATTTTCTATACGATTCCTCGGTTTACTACTGCCATTCCATATACAAGAAATGTTTATTTTTTTTTCCACTTTACACTGTATCCCGTATGTAGCGGGGAATAGAAGGAGCCTAGTGTTAAGACATTTTGCTACCTACATTCCGCCTAATTCTGGATGCATTGTATGTTGAGTGGCGGAAGTCAACGCCCTGCTTTGACCCGACATCAGAACCAAAAATGGAAATATTAAATATTTCATTTCCTCGAGTGGAATCGAACTTTTGCCGCTGCGCCACGACTGGCCTCTATTTATTTTTTTTATTTATCTATCTATTTTTTTTTATTTATTTATTATTATTATTTTTTGTTATTTTTATTGTTTTTGTTGTTATTTTGATGTTTTTTTTTATACCAGACGGAACTAGGTCACGGGACATTCATTAGAGGCTTGGAAACGACCGCAACATACGACACCGATACACAAGAGTTTGTTCTGAACAGCCCGACTGTAACATCTTACAAATGGTGGCCTGGAGGATGTGAGTATGACATAATATAAATTTTTATTATGAAGAAAATTATGATTATTTGGTTAATTTAGTGACAAATTGTTATTAAACATGTAGAATTTTTCATTTTTTTAACGAAATATTAACAATAGACAGATATTTTCAAGTATAAATTGTACCTATATATAAATGTAATATAAGAATATTTTTATTAAATATTTGCCTGCCTTAATGCTGTGTTCTACTATACACCAGACACTCAGTTTCCTACTTTACGTCGAATTTTCGAGACATTACGCGTTGAGTGGCGGAACTCAATACCACGCTTTGTCTTGTTACCAGAGAGAGAGAGAAAACATTAAATAAGTAATTCCTTCGAGTGGAAATCGAACCCACAGCCGTCGCGTTTACAGTCACACGCTGTGTCACTGCGCCATGACGCGCCAGGTTAATTTACCAGATTAAATTAACCAAATGAACTTCGTCTATATTTTTCGGCCTCTCCAAAAAACCTCTGTTTCGGAGTCAAGAGGCCTATGTCTAGCAGTGAACTAGGACAGATTGATGATGATGATATCTTTTGCTACGAACACGTTTTGTACGTTTTAGGACAATGTTTTATTGTTTAATTTTTTTTTTATTTTATTATTTTTTTCAGTGGGTCAATCAGCAAATTATTCTATAGTAATAGCACAATTATACACCAAAGGAAAATGTCACGGTGTACATACATTTATAGTACAAATAAGAGATGAAGAAACTCACATACCTTTACATGGCATTAAAGTGGGGGATATCGGAGCTAAAATGGGCTTAAATCCTGTCAATAATGGCTTTTTGGGTTTTGACAACGTGAGGATTCCTAGGAGGAATATGTTGATGAAACACGCAAAAGTTTTAAAAGTAAGTAAGTTATTTGAATAAAAACATTATTAAAAATTGTTATATTTATAATTATAAAAAGTTATGGTTAAAACGTAGTAAATAATTATAGCGGCCATCGTCATAGGCGTAGGAATACAGGGGGCCATGTGGTCCGTGGCCAGCGCTACCAGGTTTTACATTGGGGGAAAAGCGGGATTTATAAACGTTTTAAGTAAACAACGGGGCTCTTTCGAGAAAAGCGAGACATAGAAAATCTATTAATAATAGTATTTTTTATTAACCGACTTCTGTAAGAAAATGAGGCTATCAATTCGACTGTATTTTTTAATGTTTGTTACCTCAGAACTTTTGACTGGGTGAACTGATTTTGATGATTTTTTTTCATTTGAAAGCTCCCCGTGTGGTTACCATTTTTGACAATGGCATTTATGAGAAAATCACATAAGTCTTAAATTTGCCTTAGGTATGTGCGCGACAAATGGACGAATAACTCCATATCACGCCAACCGATTCTGAAGATTATTTTTTTATTTGAATTGAAAGGATACACTTTCAAGGGTATTTTGGTGAAAAATTGGTTTGGTTCTGATTATGGGATCCGGTTGAAATTGAACAAGTTTGTTTTTTTTTAGTAAAAAATATAATTATACTTTTTTTGATAAAAATTATAATAGTTACAGGGAAAATTGTTAAAATGAGTGTCAGAAGTGACATTTCTCATCGTTGCATTTCTATTCAACCAACTCCAAAAAGCGGAGTGGTTCGCAATTCGCCCGAATATTTTTTGTTTATGTCCTTGCACAAAAATAATACCTAATTAAGATTGAAGTTTAACATAGGACAACGATTACCTACTTGTTTGAGAATCATTCTTTTTAGGTCTACCCATCACTTAAAATCATCAAATAAAATATTTTTTAACAAAAAAAAATCTACTTCAAACAATGAACAAAAAAGTAAAAAGTAGTTTTACATAAAATAAAACGTACTTTGATTTTGTTAAACAAAAATAATAAAAAAAAGATTTTATAATTTTAAAGTAAAACAAACAGGCTTGGTAATTCGATATTGCAGTAAGGTTGTTATAGCATTAGCTTCTTTATCTGTTTATTGTGTGATAGCAATATAAAATATTTTTTTATTGGAAAAATGTCACTATGTATAAAGATAATATTTGGTTTATTTTGTATCTAAGGCAACTAAATCGTCAGTGAGAGTCTATATCTCTATATATCTAAATTGTTAGTAACTTATAACTAAAAAAAGTAGTTAAACAAGATTTCTCACAGTGCGTGGAATTCTCCACAAAAAGCGAGACCAGGCCTGTCTCGCTCGGGGCACTTTTCGGTTTTGGGCTATAAAATCGGCACCCCGCCAAAATCTAGATCAGTTCCTAGTACAGTCTTGCCCACTATTGCTTTGCCCATCTCAGAAATTTTAGGAGAAAAAATACCTTGAATATCTAAAAAAACCTTTACATAAATAGATTATAGAGGCCAGTCGTGGCGCAGGCGCACAAAGTGTGACTGTAAAATCGACTGGTTGTGGGTTCGATCCTCACTCGAAAAAATATATTTATTTACATTTATATTTTCATTTCTTCGCTCTGGTGTCGAGCCGCGCTTCGTCTCAAATTAAAATACTACAAATTTAATTTAGTCGACTAGGAATCGAACTTACAGCTTGTCGCGTATACGCTTGAGCCCCTGCGCCACAACTGGCCACATTGTATGAAATGAACTTCAAATATGTGTTTGTAATATTGTTTTTCTATGAAATACATAGTTTTCACTTTTCGTATTTTTTTTCTTTATTTGCATTGTACTTGTAGTTCTGAATTCATGGCAAATTTTGTAACTGTAGGTTCACGAGAAGTACCGTATAGGTATAGATTACGCGGCGTATTTCATATAAAACGTAGGAAAATGATGCCTGGAATGCTCGTACCTTTTGATGGCTTTGACTTGATTTGCTTGATTTTTCTGTGCTCTAAAGGACCGTAGACGATTTGAATATTCGATATTAGTACCAGCTTGGTACCTTCACGGGATGTCGAGAAAAATGATCTTGACAAACGGCCTGACATATAAGAAAGTGATCTTATACGGTCTGATGTATTCGTTTGGAGTACCGAGCCCTAAAAATGAATATTTTTTAAATTTCAGGACGGCACTTATGTCCAATCTACAAACAGCAAGTTGAACTACGGCGCCATGGTGTTCGTGAGAGTAGTTATAGTCTTCGATGTGGTCAGTCATTTACGTAAAGCTGTTACTATTGCGATTCGCTATTCCGCTGTAAGAAGACAGTCGCAGAGGAAAGCTGAGTATGAACTATATAAATTATAAACTTAGTATGTAATGGTCAGAACATTATGTCATTTGAAAAATCTGAAAGTATTAAATTATTTTTAGGGTTTCTCATCTCAAAAGGTAAAAATGGAAACCTTATAGGATTACTTTGTTGTCCGTTATCTCGAGAAAAAAAATTAACTTCGAATACAACGCAATTATAAGATATGAGCAATTATGCATCGATTTTGCTGCAAATTCTATAGGGTACTTCCCGTGGACTTACAGTTATAAAATTTGGCACTAAGTAGGAACTTACAATATAAATTTAAAAATAAAATCAAGAAAGTGAAAATTTATACGTTTTTCATCAAAGTTACATATTATTACATAGTAGTTCATTTCATTCAAAATGAGTGCTTATTATTGATGTTTCGTTCCGGTCGGAGTCCGTTCAGTAAAATATTTTTAAGAGTCTGAATTTAATTTTTATAAAAGTTAATATTATAAAAAATAAGCGATTTAAAGATTTTTCTGAATAAACTTTCAACCCCTTATTTGAACCCTTAGGGAATGAATTCTAAAAAACCATGAAACACGTGTTCAATGAAATGTTTTTAAGAGTCTGAATTTCAATTTTTTTAAAAATCGATGCCGATTTAATTTTTTTTCGATATAAACTTTCAACCCTAATTTCATCCCTTTAGGGTTAAAATTTTTCAAAATCCTTCTTAGTGGATATCCAGATTATGAAAATAAACATCTGTCCAAATTTCACGTTTCTACGCACAGCGGTTACGGCTGTGCGTGCGTCTTACCTCAGTCAGTCAGCACAAGTCCTTTTATATATATAGATAGATAGATAGACCTCCTCGAGAAATGGATTGGAAACATTTTTGTCAATCCCAGTCAGTTGCTTCTGAGATTAACGCATTTCGTAGTCTTAGTATTGTTAATAGGTAATAGATAATTAGGTATATAAGTAGTAAAGTACGCGCCCGTACGCGTCGTTTTATTTGGTTTCACCTGTTTCGATGTTTGTTTGTTTCTAATTATATTTTGCAAGCTAAATTCCATTCACTTCTCGTTTTCCGATTCAGCTGTAAATTGGCACGTATTTTTATTACCCGTGACAATGCAATCATATATATTTACTTTTGTTGTTAATCCAAGTAAACGACATAATTCCGTCGAATTTGGATTTGTATGATTTCTTTTAACGAGTACTTTAGCACTAGATGGTAACCAGTTTCTAATGATGGAGCTGGAAGATGTACATAAGAACTCGGTAACTAAGTTATATGATTCCAGTGAATTTGAGTTTTTATCTTAATATGTACTTTGGTTCTAGATGATAACCAGGGTAAAAACTTAAAGAGGAGAGTACCCAATAGATTTTGATTACGGAGTGAGTTTCATACAAAATGCAGCAAAATCGATGCATACACGTACTCGTATTTTTTGATTGCGTTGAAAAGCTTGATTTTTTTTGTGCTTCAATACGTCTATTACCTGTATATTTGATATTAGTTTCAGCCTGATTCCGTTTTTGCCTTTTGAGGTACGGAACCCTAAAAACGGAAAAAGCGAAACCGGAACGACAATTAGAACGTCTTTTGAAGCCGGAATAGAATAGCAGATATTCCTCATTTTGCCAGAATCACATCATATCATTAGTGCTTAGGCCCGCAAGCTTAAGTTCGTTGACTTTTATAAGTAGTACTTCCCGTTGAACTACAATCCTGAAATTGGTACGTAATCATCGGGAGTTTCAATTTCAACTAGTTTTTTTTATATTTCAGTGAGCCGGAAAGCCAAGTCCTCGACTATTTGACTCAACAACACAAATTATTCGTGGCAATAGCCGCGTGTCACGCCATGCGACTGTCGGCGACCAAACTGTGGGACACGTACAATGTTATTAATGAACAGTTACTCAGCGGTACCTTTGACAGATTATCTGAGGTACTTAGAATGTTTTTTTTTTTAAGAATCAAATTTGTTTGTGCAATTGTAATTGATTTTTCACTTATTAGACGTAAGGGTTTTTTTACATGCAAACTCGCTTTAAGTTTTTTTTAAATGTTTTAAAAAATAATGATTAATACATATTAATCCACTAATACAGTCCGCAACGTCTAAACTCTAAGCTGAGATTTGCATTTGTGTATGTTCATATATATCTAGTGTAGGTGTAACGTCACTTTCTTAAACCGGCTTGGCTTATATTGCTTTTTGACATCTGGCCTTTAGCTTGTACTGATTGATACCTGCGTCACATACTCAATTATTAATATTTTATTTTTGTGTTCGATTTATTAAAAGTGGAAGATAAAGTGAGCACTAGGACTGTTCTAGAATGCGAAAATGTATGTGACTAAGCAGTAAAAAAAACGTGGTAACAACTCTGCCTTTCGATGATATAATAGAAAGAACCAATATTAACTCAAACGACATATCAGACGAGATTAAAAGTTCTAAGATGCAATCATCATCTGGGGATGTTAAGATTTTTTTTCTTGATTTCTTATTATCTTTCACACTATAAATGTTTTACTATTATTTAACGAAGTGGAGAGAGTGACAGAGAGTGTTTTCACGTTAGGTTCTTTGTCTTTTCTGTTATATGCAAGATTCAGGTTGAAGCCGACCAATTTTCTAGTTTTACGTGATATTCGTTGCATAGCAGGGTAGGCAGAGGGAACCTGAAAACCTAGTGTACAACCGTTCTCATTGAGATATTTCCGTTCTCCACTTTTAGACGAATTCTTGAAACCGCGCCTCAATGCCGCGCCCTTGCCTGGTTATCAGAGCGAGGAAATGAAAATATTAATTATTTCGTTCCCATGAGCCAGAATTGAATGTACAACCGTCGCGTTTATAATCGCATGGTTGTGCCCCTGCACCACTACGACTACCTCAATTCCTCAATATTTTTGTCGATTTAAATCAAGGCCTTCTTTTTTTAGCTGCACTCCCTGGCGTGTTGCTTAAAAGCAATAGTGACCTCTGATACGGCGTCGTTTGTAGAGCGCTGCCGTCTCGCCTGCGGTGGTCACGGGTTCATGATGTCTTCGAATTTACCCAGCTTATATGCACAGGCCACTGCCGCTTGTACCTATGAAGGGGAAAATACCGTGTTATTGTTACAGACTGCTAGGTATGTTAATGTTAAGTATACATAATCATGGGCGTAGGATTAGGGGGCCAAATGGGTCCTGACTGTGACCCCAAAAGGACCCCAAAAACGAAAAAGTTGTCCTGAAAAAAAAAAACATTTTTACACAAACATATCTGTTCAAAGCTAAAGTCGAAACCCTCATCAGCAAATATACGTCTATATACGCTGACAGATGTGTCTGACACGTGATACATTTTTATTTATTTTTTTTAATTTTAAATTTTTGTTCTCGATAAAATGGTATAAAAAACATAAGAATTTTTCGGTTTGAACCTACAGTTCCTGAGATTAGCATGTTCAACCAAATAAACTTTTCAGTTTTACAATATTAGTATAGATATAGATTGAAAGTTATTATAATAATTTGTATTGAATTGTATTAAACAGAATAGTAGAGATAAGATGCGTAGAGCTATCTATGAAAACAATAATAAAAGAATCATCTCTGAATATAACATGTTTCCCATAATTTTAGAAAATCAAAACGTCAATAAAATTTCACTATCTAAATTTAATGAATAAATTTGCAGTATTTGCATATATTTATAATCTAAGTGTATTTTTGCAATAATAGCCAAAATTAAATGAACTGACAAATTTTCCTTTTTTTAACATTTATATGTTTATTCTGTTACAGATTTTTAACAAAAAGTTGGCAACAAGTGGATAGCGGTAACTTAACTCCTACAGTCCAATATTTAGCTGATGTCAGAAAAGATGTCTACAAAAACTGGCAAAACTCCGTCGAATGTATTGTTCGTGGTTTCCAAATTGTTTCTATGAGGTGAGATAAGTAACTGGGATAACTATATATATCATTTTTGTTGAGGACAAACTTATAGTTACCATACTAGATACTGTTAGATTTGGTCTGTATAATTATATTTATATTACTCGTTTCTTTTTTTTCCTTCCCGTTGTATTCCGCACGTATCAGGGTAGGCAAAGGGTATAGGTACCCTCTGCCTACCATGATAAGATACTTCCATTCCCCACTTTCTGCCAAATTCTGTAGGCATTGCGTGTTGAGTGGCGGAAGTCAACACCGAGCTTTACCTTGTACCAGTACGAGGAAAATAATAAATATCTCATTCCCTTTCATATCATAACACTAATTAAGCACTAAAAACATTTTATGAGAGAAATACTTGTAAATGTAGAAATATTTGTGGTGGTAAAGGCCACAGAAAACGATAAACTGTCTCACCCTAAGAACTAACAGAAGTGTTATCAGAACGAACCCATTTATAGTATTCTCTTTTGCTAAAAGAAGTAAAATATAAAAAAATGAAATATAATTATGAAAGATTTTATACACATCTATTTATTAATGGAAATATAACATAAAAAAACAATTTATTACAGAAAGACATCGATGTGTGTCAGCAACATAGAACAGAGAGTAGGTTCGGGAATGTCGTTTGAAGATGCATGGAACATTACTTCTGTTCAGCTGGTTGATGCTGCTGAGGTAACCTAAAAGAACATAATCCATGTAACTTGAAATCATTGTTTTTTTATCTAATATTGGGCGTCCAATGGCTGATATCATGATCTATAGATAAATTGTTTACGTTCCATTCAAATTGACGATATTCGTATTCCTAAATAGATCTATTGAATGAAATATTGTATATGTATAAATGCGACTTTTCAGTCAGAGTAGGCAGAGGAATCCCAAAACATTCCCTCCTCCAAGCACCGCCCAGTTTTTGAGTAATTGCGTGTTGAACGGCGGAACTTAACGCCGGATTTTGTCTCATTGCATGTGCGAAGAAATGAAAATAAAGAATCCTACGAATGGCAGTTGCACTTGCGACGGCCTTTGTTATATTTTATTATTAATTTTATTTTTTAGCCATAAATAAATTATAACATTATATACATATTATTTTTTTTTTATTTCAGGCGCACTGTAGAGCAATAATTTTATCAACATTTTGCGAAGAAGTCAACAAGACAGCTCATACATTATCTCCAGAACTACATATCGTCCTCAAACAGCTACTTGAATTATACTGTATGTATTGGGCGTTGCAAAGGCTTAGTGACTTATTACAAGTAAGTAAACCTTTTTTTTTAGATTCACGTTATCTATCCTGCATAGCTATGTAGGCAGAGGTAACCTGGCGAAGGGGTACAAGCTTGTGACTGTAATCCTGAAAGGTTGTGGATTGGATTCCCACCCGAGGAAATATTTAATATTTTCCCTTCCTCGCTCTGGTAACGAGGCCAAGCGCGGTGTTGATTTACGCCACACAACACACAATACCTCCAGAATTCGGCGGAAAGTGGAGAACGGAAGTGTCTTAATAGGAATTTAGTATCGTAATACTTGGTTTCCAGGTTCCCAGGGCTTAAATTTAATAATTCATTATTTTTCCTTCAGCACACAACAATATCGTCTAAAGACGCAGAGTCTCTTCAACTCTGGTACGAGGATATACTATTGAAGCTACGACCCAATGCTGTTGGTTTAGTTGACGCGTTCGATATTAGGGATGAGGTAAAAAAAGGTTTTTATTTAAATAAGTTATCCTTAGGTATCGTTTATATAAATCTTTATATTATAAGATGAGATTAAATGTTATTAGTTATTAACATTTAGGAATGTATTCTGTTTATATGTAATGTTTGGAGTTTTACGCATCAATTGTGCTGCATTTTATATAAAGTTAATCGCGTAATGAAAAAAGGATATTTCTCGTGGACCTACGGTTATGAAATTAGGTACAAAGTGAGAACTTATAATAAAAGGAGGTAAAAGTTTTTATAGTGGAAATTTATAGCTATTTCATAGAAAAAAGTCATTACAAACTGATATTTGGAGTCCATTTTGTTAAAAAATATTTTGTAAACTTTAGTTTGTCAATTTTATAAGACTTACCTTGGCCTAAAATTCTGAAATTGTTACGGAAGCCTCGGTGGGCGAGTCCCACTCGCTCTTAACCGGTTTTAAGTGCCATTTTTTTGGGTAATAAAATGTTTTTACTGAAAATATTGTTGGGGGCAGTGCTCTGTGCCTACTTGAGAGGGAATACTGCCTATCCTAAGTTGATTAAATAAAAGAGTGGACTGTATTATTATATATTGACTTCAGAAAATAAAAGTACCCCGATAATAATAAGTAAATGGAAGACGTGTGCTCGGTCGCTCCGGCCGTCCCTGCTCCCCCCGCTCTATAGACGCGCGGACCAATGCCCGCGGGCAAATGTCAGGCGCAGTGTCCTCAACAATATGGTTTTAATCCACAAGTAAATGAAAAATTGTTACGTTTTCGGATTAATTAAAAAAAATGGCATTTAATACTGGAGATTGCCTTTTTTGTAAATTTAGAAATTTTATTTTTTCTGAAATAAAATGAGTGTCAGTCCCTCTTTATATATCTGCTATAAACCGAATTTAATTTTTATTATGTCTACATAAACATAAAAAGAAATATTAAGTTGTATTATGTTCATATTTATATATACAATTCGTTTGTGTTTCACAGATGCTTCTTTCAACACTAGGCGCGTACGACGGACAGGTCTACGAAAGATTAATGAAGGAAGCGCGTAACAACCCTCTTAATCAAGAAACTGTTAATTCTACATTCCACGAATACCTCAAGCCTTTCATGAGAGGAAAACTGTGATATATATATATATATATATATATATATATATATATATATATATATATATATATATATATATATATATTTAATAGAATTTTGAATTGTTGTTTTAAGGAAAACAGGGTTTATAGTTATGTGATTAAATGGTGGCTGTTACATATATAATAGATAATTTACAACTAAAAAATTGTATATTTTTTAGTACAAATTAATGAAAATTATTATTGTGACACATTAGAGGCCGGCCGTGGCGCAGAGGCACAAAGTGTGACTGTAAACGCAACTGGTTGTGGGTTCGATCTCCACTCGAGGAGATGAAATATTTTTATATATTTTTTTAATT
The DNA here is from genome assembly GCA_021202915.1 of Heliconius himera. NCBI lineage: Eukaryota > Metazoa > Arthropoda > Insecta > Lepidoptera > Nymphalidae > Heliconius > Heliconius himera. Next base: position 72,320 of record JAJHJA010000133.1, on the reverse strand, counting down.
TATTTTTCGATTTCTTCGCTCTGGCGTCGAGGCCAGGCGCGGCGTTGAGTTCTGTCACTCAACACGCAATGCCTCCAGAATTCGGTAGAAAGTGGGGAACGGAGTGTCTTAACACTAGGTTCCCTCTGCCTACCCTGCTGTGTGTGGGATACAACGTGAAGCTGAAACACATTATAAATATACATAAAATATTGTAATGCAGGTGTTTATTATTTAGATATTTGTAGGTATAAGTTTTATATACTTGTATTTTTGTACAGTTTCGATAATTATTTATTTAACATTATTCATAATGAAGTTAATAAATTATGTTTAAAATGTTAATTGTGTTGTTTTTTATTTTTATTAAATACTAGTGAGTGGCTCGCGGCTTCGTCGCGGTTCGTCGTCCGCTTATACTACAACACTTTTTTTCTCATCTGAATTAATTTCGTGATATAATAACATTATTATTTTAAAGATGATTTGAAGCAATATTGTCGCATGCAATTATTTATATCGACATAACTCTAATATTTATGAATCGATTGAAATAAAAGAGACTTTAAATGTTAAGGAAAGTTTCCCAAAATATAATAGTGAAAACAGCATTTAAATTGGTTAAGGTATGTCAGAGATAGCGCAAATAAACATATAGACAAGCAGATAAACAGGCAAAAACGCCACGACGGCCTCTGGAATACAAGGCAAAATAAAGTTGACTTCCGCAATTCTACACGCAATGCCTCGAAAATTAGGCGGAAAATGGTGAATTTAGTGTCTCTGCCTATATCTACTCTGCTATATGCGTTATACAGCGTGAAGCTTAAAAAAGAAATATTACGCTAAAAGAAATATATCTTGTTACGCCATAGAAATATTTTACATACTTCTTACGTTCGTACATAAAGTACACGCATACATTTTTTTACTATATTGATATTCATTATACAAATTTGTTGATTGCAAGGTTCCAAGGATATGTTTATATTGTATGTATCGATTGTAATTTAAAAATCACTAGTACATTTGTCGTCGTTGAGAACACAACGCAGTTTATTTGTGAAGTGTCATCATATACATGTATGTATAGGTATTATATTTAAATGACTTTCTTCATTTCATTCAGTTTGACGTCAGGGTTACGGTCAGTTTACTCATGTCTTTCCATTTACAATCATGACTTAACAATTTTGTTATACCATCGTGAATCAACATAAAATTATTTTCCTAATTATCAAGCTCGGGTTAGGCACAGCTGGGCGTGCCACAATCCACATAGGTACAGAAGATACTTTATCCACTGGTTTGCACCTTTTTATATCAGTGTTTCTCTTTAGTCCACCAGTGACCAGAGAGTACAGTATGCGTATTTGTTTTGTATGATAGTAAGCCCTTTACGCTGCTGTCTTTCTTTTTTTTTTCTTTATATTTCACGCTGTATCCCGCACATGCTGTACACAACAGGATAGGCAGAGGGAACCTAGTGTTAAGACACTCCGTTCCCCACTTTCTGCTGAATTCCGGTGGCATTGCGTGTTGAGTGGTAGAACTCAACGCCGCGCTTAGCCTTGATGTAGCTGTCTTTCTAATTCACAATAAAAATATTCGTAGATTTGTACATTTCCGGAAATAGCTATGGGAAAGGGAACAATCGAAATTTTACATTTAATTTCATAAAGTCAGCAATTGCAAGTTGAAACTCCTTTTTGTTTATAATAATAATGAATATCTATTAATCATGATGGCATAAAATTTCCATAATAACTTTGAAGTACAAAATTTATATAGGTAATTTATTCCGGCCTCACTTTCCAGTCATTTCTTTCATTTTCGCACTCATTAATCTTCAAGATATTAGTTGCGGAGTGGAAGCATTAAACGTTATATTATTATTTTTGTAACTCTTATTAATCAAAATTAAATCAAATTCACGCTGTATCCCGCATACAGCAAAATAAGCAGAGGGAACCTAGACCTACCTTAAGACTGTTCCGTTCTTCAATTTTTATTGTGCGTTGAGTGGCAGAACTCAACGCCGCGGTTTGCCTTGAGACCAGGGCGAAGAAATGAAAAATAAATCTAAATAAATATTTCATTTCCTCGAGTAGGGATCTAACCTACAACCAGTTGCGTTGACAGTAACACTTTGTGCCTCTGCGCCACGGCTGGCCTCTACAATATTTAAGAATACTTAAATATTTAAATTTTAAAAGTTTCTAGACTGGGAATCGAATCCACAACCAGCTTGAAACTTGTTGATTTAAATGTTATGACAATATAATGAAACAATGTAAGTATACATTTTATTTATTGCTTTTATAAGGATTGAACCATTAAAAAAGGATACAAAATGACTCATATTAATGAAGATTTAGTGAACGAAAGAAGGAAATGCAGTTTTAATATCCAAGAACTTATATATGTTATTGATCGCGGCGAAGAAAATACTAACAAGAGAAAACTTATCGGTAAGTCCTATTTTTATTAGCTTGACGCTGTACTCCGCATATAGTAGGCACAAGTATATAGCGTTAAGAAAACCTTCTTCAGAGCTCGACCTCCTATAAAACCCGGTGACACTGTAGACACCACTATGACCATACAGCAGCATACTATGCATTCGGAAAAAAGAAGTGTTAAGACACTTCGGATTCGGTAGTATACACAGTGTTAATAACGTAACTAGACGTATAGGTACACCTAAAAATTAGAGATACACTAATATTTTTTTCTTATTTCCTTAAAAATTGATTATTGAGAAAGAGAAATATATATATATATATATATATATATATATATATATATATATATATATATATATATATATATATATATATATATATATATATATATATGGACATATAACATTTTTTCTCTCTAATTTTTTTAGCGTATTTATAATCAGTTATAATCAGAGTTAATTTAATTTGACGTTTTTTACAGAGGAATTGGTTCTAAGCATAGAGGAACTTAAAGACGAAGTACCTGAGGATTTCATGAGTCACAAAGAAAAATATGAAAATGTCATTAGAAAAGGATGTATATTGTACGGTTTTATTCTTAAGTTCTTAGATGGTCGTCCGCATGAAGTGGATCGGTCGTGAGTATTTCTTTCTTTAGAGTTTAGACGGTTGCAAAGATGAGGTATAAGAATGAAATTGCTTTCGATATAATTTTCTTCCTCTAAATCGAATCACAAGCGGGGAACGGAGTGTCTTGATACAAGGTTTTCCCGAAAAAAAGAAATGTAATCTTCTTTCAGGCCATCAAACCTGTATAGAGTAGCTCAAGGTGTAACTCCCAATGTGGACCCATTCTTAAATCACTATGGTTTATTTATGCCGACTATTTTGAGTCAAGGCAGTGACGAACAAAAGGCACAATTTATTGGAAAGGATTATCGAATAATTGGAACATATGCCCAGGTTTGTACCAATATAATTTTAGTTTATTATTGATTAATTTACTAAAATATTTTGGAATTTTGTATAAATAGAATAAAAATATGTATGTAAAATTTTGAACGTTTTTGAACCAACCGATTGTATTTAATAAATAGAATCGGTTGGTTCAAACGTGGTCAAAATTATTGTAAAATTAATTATTAATAATATAGAAATAATATTTTCCAGACTGAGCTCGGACATGGCTCTTTTTTAAGAGGCTTAGAGACCACTGCAACATTTGATCCTTATACCGATGAATTTATTTTGAACAGTCCCACCATTTCATCATACAAATTTTGGCCTGGTTGTTGTGAGTTTTTTACTTCTTCTTTTCTTTGATTTCTTTGTAACAAAAAAATAGTGTCTGCTCACTTTGCCGTATTGGTTTCATTATGGTTTCGCTGCTCGATCATCATATGATCATCTCATCTTCTACAATACTTTCCTCGTTTATACCTAAAAGCTTAAAAAACCAACGAAATTAAAACAATTGTTTATTGAAAATTCCAGTGGGTCAAACGGCTAACACTTGCATCGTGATGGCGCAACTTATAATACGGGGCGAATGTCACGGTATTCACTTATTTGTTTTGCAAATAAGAGATTATGACACTCACGAACCTCTTCCTGGCATCAAAGTGGGGGAAATCGGGCCTAAACTTGGTTTTGCCACAGCAAATAATGGTTTCTTAGGTCTAAGTAATGTTAGAATACCAAGAAAGAATATGCTGATGGGAAGCGCTCAAGTGTCACGGGTAAGTAGGCAACATTTTTTTGCGTTTGTCTAATTATCGAAATATTGTGTTTCGAGACATTCGTGGAACTGAACGCCACGCCTTGTCTACTAGTGTGGGGATATAAAAATAAATAAATAAATTAGCTTCACGCTGTATCCCGCACACAGCAGGGTAGTAGGCAGAGGGAACCTAGTGTTAAGACACTCCGTTCCCCGCTTTCTGCCCAATTCTGGAGGCATTGCGTGTTGAGTGGCAGAACTCAACGCCGCGCTTAACCTCGATACCAGAGCGAAGAAATGGAAATATAAATTTAAGTAAATACTTCATCTCCTCGAGTGGGGTTCGAACCCACAACCAGTCGGTTTTGCATTCACACCTCGTGCCGCTACGCCACGACCAGCTTCTGGGGATATAAACATTATAAATATAATATAATTATTTTTCCTACACTACTCCGATGACCTTAACCTAATATGTGCAATATTATTTCAGGACGGTTCATACAAACGGACGAAGCACGACAAACTAACATACGGCACAATGGTACTAATTAGAGTTCAATTGTTGACTGACTTGTCGTTCCTGGTGTCCGCCGCCGCCACTATCTCCGTACGGTACTCCGCAGTTAGACACCAGTCTAAGATAAAGCAAGAGTAAGCAAAATTTGTTATTTATTATAATTATTTGAGGAAATGAAATATTTAATATTTTTTTCCAGTGAGGCCAAAATAGGCGTCTGGCCCCACTCTGTCTCTGGCTAGTCGTGGCGCAGGGGCACAAATGTGACTGTAAACGCGACTGGTTGAGCGTTCAGAAACCACTCGAGGAAATTAAATATTTATTTAAATTATTTCCATTTCTTCGCTCTGGTGTCGGAGTGTCTTAACACTAGGTCCACTATGTATGAAATATATAAAAAATAAATAAAATATATCTTGAAAATTCCGTGTTCCGTGGTTATACCTTTTTTTCTAAGTGCTTTCGGTATATTGTGTTAAGTGTAAGAAAATAAAAATCCCCTAACAGCAGTTCCGGTAGACGTCAAACACCTTTTATTAAAATATTAAAAGACTAATAGAAAATCTTTTATTAAAAGTGAATTGTACTATAAACGCGATAGGTTCAGTCCCCACTCGGGATAAGGATTATTTAAGAAATATCCTACCACTCTTGTGGACAAAATACAGCCTTCAGTTTCATTATTTAAAATCTCGAAAATGAAGCGACAAGTGTGGAACGGAATTCTGTCTTAAAATTAGGTTCCATCTGGCTACTCCGCTATGCGCGAAACAGTGTGTAGTTTATTTATATATATATATATATATATATATATATATATATATATATATATATATATATATATATATATATATATATATATATATATATATATATATATATTTACTATAAAATTATGCAATTACAAATTCAATAATAGGGCCTTCATGGCACAGGGACACAACCGTACGACTGTCTGTTGTGGCTGTATGTTGTGAGTTCAAGTCCTATTTGTAGAAATGGAATTATTTATATTTTTAATTCCTTATTCTGGTAACGAGGCAAAGCCGGCGTTGAGTTGCACCACTCAACACGCTATGTCTCAAGAATTCGGCGGAAAAATGGGACATGGAAGTGTCTACCCTCCCCTGCATAGCGTGAAACTCAATAAAAATAAAACAATAATCAACAGTGAACCCGAGCCCCAGATCCTGGACTATACAACTCAGCAGCACAAGTTGTTCATAGCGATCGCGTCAAGCCACGCCTTCAGGGTGACCGGGTGGTGGCTGTGGGAGTTATACTCTGGTGTCATGAAGGAAATCGCCGAAAACAACTTGGAAAGACTTGGCGAGGTATATCAACTTATAGAAAATGCAATTGTAAACATTTTTTTTTTTACTTTTTATAGTGTTTTAAGTCATAGTGCAGGAGTACAAGCATGCTACTGAAGCGTGATGTGTTGTGGATTCGATTCCGATCTAAATAAATTAAATGTTTGATATTTTCATTTCTTCGATCTAGTAACGAGGGCAAGCTCAACACGAGTTTCCCCACTCAACCTAGATGCCCCTGCTCCTGCTACGTCTGGGAAACAGAGTGAAGCTAAAAAAATAGTGTTTTTATTACTATTAATTTTATTAAATAACTAGCGGCTCGCCCACGGCTTCGCCCGCTTAAAATACATGATTATTGCTTTAATAAGAATTAAAAATTATTTAAGAATTGATTGACAACTATAATGACTTCTAATATGATTTTTTTACGACATTATCGTCAAAGAATTTTTGATTGTTTTAAATAAAAAAATACGACCATTGTTGATATTTCATATTTATAAAATATACATAAAGCTAATTATTTATTACATGTATATATTTTTGTAACTTTATGTTCTTTTAACCTATATAATATACTCTGTTAAATGTGCTGATGTCAGTGAATAATTTTATTTACTCGTTCAGAAACAGTCTTTAATGTTAAATTATTGATTTGAAGGATTCATAATATTCTTTGTAAAATAACTGTAATAATTGCATATTAACTCCTGTACAGTTTTTAAATTAGTTACATATATTATTTGAACGAACCAACCAAAAAATCTTTGTGTTTACTTGATATTTCTTTCAAGATCGTTCTTTATCTCTGTGTTGAATTAATTACGACTTCTTTCAAATGACGATAACTTTTTTTTAATGAACCGATTTTGATGAACTAAACTTTAGTAGTTAAGTTGAGTTAAAACAAAGCAATTGGTGAAATTTTCAAGTAAATCGGTTCAGTACTTTCAGAGAAAAATGCGGACAAAAATATGTCGACAGACAGACAAGAAATTCAAAAAAAATCTTTTTGCTTTCTATTATTCTTTTTAAGTGTCCCTCTATCCATTTCAGTCAAAATTACTAAATGTATAGACAAAATATTTTTACTGTCTTATTATATATAAAGAAGACAGTACAAATAATTTGTCTGTATATTGAAAATTTCACCCATTGCTTTGTTTTAACTCAACTTAACTACTAAAGTTTAGTTCATCAAAATCGGTTCATTAAAAAAAAAGTTATCGTCATTTGAAAGAAGTCGTAATTAATTACACAGAGATAAAGAACGATCTTGAAAGAAATATCAAGTAAACACAAAGATTTTTTGGTTGGTTCGTTCATATAATATATGTAACTAATTTAAAAACTGTACAGGAGTACGTGTAATAAATAATTAGATTTATGTATATTTTATAAATATCAAGTATCAACAATGTTCGTATTTTTTTATTTAAAATAATCAAAAATTCTTTGACGATAATGTCGTAAAAAAATCATACCAGAAGTCATTATAGTTATCAATCAATTCTGCTTAATAAATTAATAATCATGTATTTTAAGCGGGCGAAGCCGTGGGCGAGCCGCTACTATTATATATAGAGATTACCATCCAAAGAGTCAGAAATACGATTATTACCTATTATTGTAATTGCCTAGTAAAAAATCATGATCAGTTATTATTTTTATTAAAACATAGAGAAAAAAAATATAACACATCTCTCTATGATTCTTAAAATCTAAAACACATAGAAAGCTATAAAAAATCACTTAAATTTTTATTGTTCAATAAATTCATTATTATTTAAATAAGGCAGTCGTGGCGCGGATGTATATAATCTGACAGTCTGTCTTAACACCAGGTTTCCTCTATCTACCCCGCTATATGCGGGATACAGTGTGAAGCTTTAAAAAACTTATATCGATTCATATAAATACATTTATATAGAGATATATTACTTTTAGTTACACGCATTGTCCTGCTGCCTCAAATCGGTAGTATCCCGCGAATCGACTAGCATTATAGATCAATGTCGTTTCGCCTGCGGTGGTCACGGGTTCCTTATGTCTTCTAATTTGCCTTGTTTAAATACAACGGCTGCAGCAACAGTCACCTATGAAGGTGAATATACGGTACTGTTGTTGCAAACTGGTAGGTTAGTAAGATTTTTTTATTTTTATTTTATTAGTATATTTATTTTTTATAGTTCATTGAAAACGTCGTATTTGAATTTGAAAGATCAGTATTCGCGTTGAGCGGAAAATGGAGAGTCTCACTCACATCTTTAAACGACAATTGTAATTTCATTCATATCTTATGGACATACAAAATATTTTTTATTATCAATTCTTCAATATCTTTTATTATAAAAATTTTATTTATAAAATAAAATATACAGGGTGGAAGAGGCAGCGCTCCTTTTACGGAAACAGCATATAGGGTAAAATATTTCAAACCCATACCTAAAGAAATTAATCAAGATGCCTCAACAGTTTGGACGTAGGATTTTTTTTTCATTTCACGATTTTTATCCACACCTGTATTTCGTGTGACGCAATTACGTATAGATCCCAATAACGTAAACACTTCCTACTACAAAAATACTACTAAAGGTTAAACAACTTTGAACTTTATCGCCAATACCTACGACTCGATTTCGGAATGAGGCGTGTGCGGCGGTGTTCCTTTGATAGGTTTATGTGTGCGTGCGCCGTCCTTACAAATGGCGTTTTATTTTAAAACGACAATTTTATTATTTATTTTGTTTGAAAAAATAACTTTTTCATATTTGGGAATTTATTTTTTTCTGATTTATATTAGGCTTTTATAGAGTAGTTAAAACTGTGGTTTCATTTAAAGTGGTGCTTACACTTCCACCCTGTATAATCTACCTTTTTTATTATTTTTTCTAAATTTATACTGAATAAAAAATGTTTTTTTTTACATCTTTCATTTATGTTTTTTTTTATTTATTTAATGGATAAAAATAAAACTGTACAAATATAACACAATATTTCAGATATATTTTAAAAACTTACAATGATGCGAAGAATGGCAAACCCGTGCCTGCAACTATAGGATTTTTGAAGGACTATTGCAATAAACAATATAAGCAATGGAGAAACACTCCGAAGGGAATTGTTGATGGAATGGATAGTGTGGCTGCTGGGTGAGCTTCATATGATTTAAGAGAGAGAGATAAGTGATTACTCACGACTTGTATCATCGCGGTCAGCCGTACGCTATATTACTTAAAATCAAATAAATCAGTTTCACGCTCTATCCCGCACACAGCAGGGTAGGCAAAGCAGAGCATTGTGTGTTAAGTGGTAGAAATCAACGCCGCGCTTTGCCTCGACACCAGAGCGAAGAAATAGAAATATAAATTTAAGTAAATATTTCATCTCCTCGAGTGGGGATCGAACCCACAACCAGTCGGTTTAACAATCACATTTTGTGCCGCTGCGCCATGACTGGCCTCTAATATTATTTATCCTATTTAAAATGTATTTTACTTTGATATTATAATAATTTTAATAACGTTACTTAGAAAAATTAAGGTAGCAGCAGAATCTCTACAAAAACATATAGCGAGTGGCAAAGAAATGGAGGACGCGTGGAACGCATCTTCAGTCTTGCTATGCAATGCCTCCGAAGTAAGCTTTATTAAATATATTTTAAAGACTCATTATTATGGAATTAATAAAAGTTATTTCAGTGGTCATTGTTAACATTTTTGAAGTGTAATCCACGCTTAGGAAGGAGAAATGCTTACTTAAATTACAAAACTTATAAAAAAAATGACGTCGCCGCATTTTTAACGATTATTAATTAAGGTTTTATTTACGATTATTAATTAAGGAATTATATTTAATTCCTCGCTCTGGTGACAAAATTGCGGCGTTGATTTCCGCCACTGAACAAGCATTATCTTAAAAAAATTTGGTGGTGCGTTGGCAAAAATTAATATGATTAAGTATACTTTATCTTAAATTTATTTATATTATTTTGTTCAAGGCTTACGCTCGTTCACTATTATGTAGCGTGTTCTGGAACGAAACTCAAAAAAAGACTGCTACAGTATCTAAAGAACTAGGAATCGTTTTAAATCAACTTGCTGAGCTATACCTTGTATATTGGGCCTTGGAGACATGCGGGGATCTTTTATTGGTAAAATGTACATATAGTTATGAAAACATTATAAATACAAATTGATCTTTCAAATTCTCTTTAGTTTTGCGTTAATAAAAAATTCTAAATAAAATTATATATCTAATGCTAAACGTGACGAGTCTATTATTACAATCTTTTATTTGACTTGCCGTATTAGTGTATATGAAATCTTTCAAGCTCAATTTCACCCACATTTGAAAAAACAGTGTGAGATTGAGTTAAAATTTAGATCACGACTTTAGTTTTGATGACAATGATGTTAAATATAATCAATATTGTTGTTAATCCAAAATGGTCGCCGCAACAAAATGTCGAATCGTAAATTTTTGCACAATTCACCTAATATCAAATGAAAAGGCTGGACTTATGAATATAAATGCCATCAAAAACATCCTGTAAAAAAACCCAAGTCTCGCAGCTCAATCTTTCTACCGTAAAAAGTTGTGAGATCCATGTAATACCAAGTCGGTTAATCTATTTAGTCTCTACTTAAAGGACCTTCTGTCTTAAGTTATTACAATAGTTATTATCATGCCAATATTAAACATATTTTACGTTTTAAACAAATAGATCGACTTGGACATCGCATGAAAATACAACCTATCGAAATACATAATAGACTTCATATTCGGAAGGACTCTGGTAAGGAATTCGGTTGCTGGCCCGTCGTGCTGTGTAGTGTGATACTATTAATAATCAAATCATGCGATGTCCAAGTCGATCTATTTGTTTAAAACGTAAAATATTTAACGTAAATAATAATTGTCTATGATCTTTATGGATAGACATTTTAAACTAAAAAATATTTTTAGTCTCTTAAGGATCTTTTCACGAGTTTAACGGAATAAGTTCGTCTTTTGTGAGGTCCTCTTAAGAAACTAAATTGCTCTAATATATGGTTATTTTCCGTTTTCGTCCCTTTCTAAAATAAATAAATAATGACTCACTGGTAATATGATTATGTTGTGGAGATAATTTCTAAACATATATTTTTAATATAATATTTAATAAATTTTAGTATTCAACAATGTCGAAAGTAGATGTAGAGACACTGTATCTTCGATATGAGGAGTTACTTGGATTGATCAGACCAAATGCAGTAGGTCTTGTTGATGCATTTGATATACGTGACGAGGTATTTTTTATAATTTTTTTACATTCTTTATTATAGAGGCCATCTGTAAACGTAACTTTTGTTGGTTCGATTCCGTGTCAGGAGGGAATAAATATTTAATATTTTTATTTTCTTAGCTCTTAGTCAAAGCGCGACGTTCAGTTCCACCACTCAACACGCAGTGCCTCTAGAATTCGGCGCAAGTGGGGAAAGAAAGCGTCTTGAATTGTCGTATATCCAGCACATATCAGTGTAGGCAAAGGAATCTGGGGACCTAGTGTTAAGATACTCCGTTCCTATTATGACACTTCCATTCCCTAATTATGACTTGTCGAATAGCAATCGAACTCACAACCGTCACGCTTATAATCACATGCTCCTGGTGCTCCTGTTCCACGACGGCCTTATATTTCATATTATTTTATTATTGTACAAAAGCTAAATAACTAAATAATCTCCTAAAACTAAGGCTAAGGCACCACCCTAAGCGATTTTTTTTACATTATATTTTTACTATTAATTTAATCCTTTAATTTTTTTTTGTATTAATACATTGTTTTTGTTAACACGATAGATCCTGTGCTCTACTCTGGGTGCCTACGATGGTCGTGCATATGAGAGGCTGATGGAGTACGCGGAAAAAAGTCCACTTAATGCTGAGACTGTCAATGAAAGTTTTCACAAATACATAAAACCTTTAAGGTTCAAGAATAAGCTATAGTAAATAAATAAAATAATTATTGTAAATCATATTATATATGAAAATGATTTATTTTTTGGAAACTTTTTGGGTTTGCCTTTAAATATAGGCCTAATATATAAAATTTTATTTTTAAATTTAACGGTGATACATTTTTCAGGATGAATGCTTTAAGTATTTATTGATGTCAATATTGGAAATGAAAATGAACAGAATGTTTTAAATATTTCAATTTCTAAATCAAACATTACTGAATATATTGTTAAAGGATTAAATTTTGAACAAAATGTATGTTTGTTTTATTATTTGTTTTGATAAATCTTATTCTATAAATATACTGAACATGAGAGTGGTAAGTTATGAGTAGTTTTACAACGAGAACTTCTTTTAGACCTATTTTAGTATTAAAAGGTGGGTTGTTGCTATTGAAAATACTTGTAATAAGAAATTAAAAGTTGTTTTAGCTTTTATATTCGTATTGTATTTATATTACATATATATTTTGTGCCTGTGAAGATAAACATAGAAGCAGGTCATTCTTTAGTTGGTTAAATATTACCATTATTTTCGTGCAGGCTGCTCGCGAGGACGAAATCGTTAAAAACATTCAAGTTTTACATTTTTTTTTGTTTAAATATCTCTTTTAAAGAAAGTCCGTACAATAAACCGTTATTAGGTCTAGAAAGTTTTATATTTAGTTTTCCTTGAAATGGGCAAGAAGTAGTTAGGAGCTTATCACTCGGATTTTACTAAATTCGTGTCCCAACCGAGTTGAGAAGGTAAAGGCAACAACATGCTGGATTATTATATTAAATTATTTTATCATTTCATTATTCTGAAACTCGTCATTTACATTTTCACAGGTTCACTGCCGAGCTGTTCCAATAGACATATATTGGAATGAAGTACAAAGGTTAACCAAAAACTGCAGTCACAATGTGAAGAATGTGATGACTCAGCTAGCCAAGTTATATTTACTTTATTGGGTTTTGAAAAGAACTGGGGATCTTTTACGGGTAATATATAGTTACTAGCGGCTCGCCCACGGCTTCGCCCGCTTAAAATACATGATTATTGATATAATAAGAATTAAAAATTATTAAAGAATTGATTGACAACTATAATGACTTCTAATATGATTTTTTTACGACATTATCGTTAAAGAATTTTTGATTGTTTTAAATAAAAAACACGACCATTGTTGATATTTGACATTTATAAAATATACATAAAGCTAATTATTTATTACACGTATATATTTTTCTAACTTTATGTTCTTTTGACCTATATAATATACTCTGTTAAATGTGCTGATGTCAGTGAATAATTTACTTTACTCATTCAGAAACAGCCTTAAATGTTAAATTATTGATTCGAAGGATTCATAATATTCTTTGTAAAATAACTGTAATATTTGCATATTAACTCCTGTACAGTTTTTAAATTAGTTACTTATATTATATGAACGAACCAACCAAAAAATCTTTGTATTTACTTGATATTTTTTTCAAGATTGTTCTTTATCTCTGTGTTTAATTAATTACGACTTCTTTCAAATGACGATAACTTTTTTTTACTGAACCGATTTTTGCTAAAAAATCTTTTTGCTTTCTATTATTCTTTTTAAGTGTTCCTCTATCCATTTCAGTCAAAATTACTAAATGTACAGACAAAATATTTTTACTGTCTTATTATGTATTAAACAAAAAGTTATGGCATATTATGCCTTTTTAATATATAAAATTAAAAATAAAGTCAGTCCAAACTGAAAATAATATTTATGGTATTTGTATATAAAAAAATATCATTTTATATATAAAAAAATATAATAATATATATGTCGCAGCGATCAGGATGCAACACGATTCTTTTTCATTCTACCCTACAACTTATTTGTTAGCGATCGTATAAAAGACCGCACGGACATTGTACAGTCTTGGCTCTGGTGTGGCTCGGAGCACTACTCTTGCTCTGCCACTGACTAACCTCGACTATTCGGATAATTGATTATTTAGTTAATCGATTATTATCGTAATTATGAATGTGGTTAACACCTATTTCTAATTGCATTGGGCTGGAGCAGTGAAGGCGAGTGTTTGTTACAGTAAAGGGTAGCCTGAAGCCTACACCTGTGGTCGCAAGTCCCAGGCACTGCTCCGAGCTTCTGAGTGTTTGTACATGTGTCATGTGTTCACATATGGCATGTGTTCACATAGGAATAGAACCAAAGGCTAGGACATGGTCGAGGTTCTACTCGTTTATTATTTACGCCCACCGTCTTCGGTCGTGTCTCTCTCTCTCTCTCTCTCTCTCTCTCGTTCTCTCTCCGACATATATTATTGTAATATTTTTTTTTTATATAAAGTAATATTTTTTTAGTATTCATCAATATCGGAACAAGACATAGATCTGATACAGCGACAGTATGAAGAACTATTAGAAATTATTCGTCCGAACGCCGTCGAACTGGTAGATGCATTTGATCTTAGAGATGAGGTAAGAAACTTAAACTTTTAAGTTTAGTTCATTTGGTTGAGCCCGTTAAGAGAGCCCGTTAGGCTCTTACGATGGTAGAGTCTATGAGAGAATAATGGAGGAAGTAAAAAAGAATCCATTGAACAAGGAATCTGTAAATCAAAGTTACCATAAATATATGAAGCCTATGATGAAGGGAAAATTATAATTAAATATAAATTTATTATCTATAGAAATCGTGTATTGAGTATAATTTAATTAATGACGGGCTATATTCTTATTTTTCTATGTTGTGTCTTTTATTTATATGTACTGTGTTTTGGATATATTTGGTAATGTATAAGTAATTAGTTATGATTATTTGATAATTATTAATTAAAATATTTTTTATTTAACTGGCATGTGTTTCTTTTTATATGATATCTATGATCCGCATAGCGAAAAAGGTACAGAAAATTAGCTTATATTATTTAAGCCAAATTATTAAATCTTTACATAATTCGTTGCCTATGTAACTACTACTATGTACTTTTACTACATTGTTATGTACTATGTTATTATGTATTTTTACTGTAAAGTTTCATCCAAATCCGTTTAGTAGTTTTTGCCTGAAAATGGAACAAACATCCATCCCCACAAACTTTCACGTTTATAATGGCCTAAGATCCCATCGCTTAACACTGTAGGGATCAGATTTTCTAATGAAACTTATATTTAAGAATGATACATGATAGTAGAATAGATTACACTAGGGTTGCCCAAAAAAATCCTGCCGCAATCACCTTTAATTAATGTTTTTCGTAACTCGTTTTTGGAGAAAATTGCACTCATGTTTTTTATGTGAATCGCACATCATTTGAAAGAAAATCGCATAAGGAATTGGAAAAACAATGGTTGCCAGCTCTCAGTCTGCCGCAAGTCCAGGGTTGCCTAGTTTAAAGAGGTTACTTAATGTGAATATTTGCACTCATGTGTTTTTTAATGAATTATATATCAAATTAAAGCTTATTTTTTCTCATCACTAAAACACATGGTTGCCTGCAAAATAACTGCCGCAAGCAAAGGTTGCCATCATTTGAAATATTTTATTCCGATTCCGTTTGACTTAGAATAGACGATGAAATACGCGGTTTGCCTTATGTTTTAAAGTAAAATATTTTAAAATAGAAGGTCAATCTTAAAATTAATATTTATTCTAGCTGTTCACCTGTTAAATGATGATTTTAATCATATTAAGTACATACAAAAAACTATTTAAACATGAAATCATCCTTATTTTTCCATTGAAATAATGAATCTATGATTTTAAATCTTTGTTAAATCTGTTTTCTAGATATTAATACTCGTTTAAATCGTTATTTAAATTATCATCTATATATATATATAAAACAAGTACCTGACTGACTGAAGTAAGACGCATGCACAGCCGCTGATGGTAGAAACGTGAAATTTGGACAGATGTTTTTTTTCGTAATCTGGACACTAATAAGGGATTTTAGGAAAATTGAACCCTAAAGGGATAAAATAGGGGCTGAAAGTTTGTATGGTTTTTTTTTAATCGGCACCTATTTTTATAATATTTGAAATTCAGACTCCTAAAAATATTTCATTGAACACATGTTTCATGGTTTTTTAGAATTCACCCCGTAATACCCCGTTCAAATAAGCGGGCGAAGCTGCGCGCGCCCACTAGTATTAAATAAACGTTTTCAAATATCGTTCTATTATAAGGTATTAATTACATAATGTTTTCATAATATAATGTAGGTTGACAATTATTGTGGTTGTGGTTGATAATTATTTATTAATCAATAAAATATGGAAAATTACCTATAAACTCTCAATCTCTCTCTTCGTCCTCAGAGAAAAATATATAATATTAAACATTAAATTCAATTATACTTATCAAACATTAATTATACTTACGTTTTGCATTAGAAAATAATTGAAAAATAAAAATCAAATCAGATTCACGCTGTATCCCGCACGCAGCTGGGTAGGCAGAGGGAACCTAGTGTTAAGACACTCCGTTCCCCACTCTCTGCCGAATTCTGGAGGCATTGCGTGTTGAATGGCAGAACTCAACGCTGTGCTTTGCTTCGACACCAGAACGAAGAGATGGAAATATAAATTTAAGTGAATATTTCATCTCCTCGAGTGGGGTTCTTCTTTATATTTTTGTTTTACAACAATGAACTTTTTGTAGCACTGTAAGTGATAACCGTGCATTGTGTTACTATTTAAGAAAATGTTACTGTATATAAAATTCATTTTTTGGCGAAACAACAACATAATTTTACACTTCAGACTCATTATTGTATTCCACACACACTTTCGCACAAAAAACAGATCTTCATTTTTGTCATGTTAACTAAAAACGTCTTCACTCCAAAACGAAAGGTAAGTAACTAAGTAATATGTTCAAAAACATCTCATTTGGCCATCTGCACTGTTATTGCATTTAGAAACAATACATCTACGAAAATAAAATTATTGCATTTTGTTTGCTTTGTATACCGCCGAAAATGTTTATCTATAGTAAAAAGTAGACAACTAATTGATATTTGCCGACTCCTGGTCATAAACCTTAAATAGCGTTTATTATTCGGCATTACTGTCGAAATTTCTTAGAATTTATTTTTGATAAATAAATTTTGTTTATTATAATTCTATCATATATATTTCTTTCAATGCAAATTCTTAAAAGTTGCGTGAGAAAAAAAAGATTGCGGCAACCGTTATCAAAAAAAAAACGAGTAAAAAAAATTATACGAGCAGAGGACAAAGAGAGAGAGAGTATATTGAAATGTTATTTTCCATATTTTCTTAATTAATAAAAAAACATACGCAATAATTGTCGCCCTTCATTATCTTAAGGAAACATGATGTAATTAATACCTTATAATAGATTGATATTTGTAAGCATTTATTTAATTAGATAATTTAGTCATTTTAAAATGATAATTTAAATTAGTATTACTATTTAGAAAACAGATTTAGCAAAGACTTAATATCATGGGTTCATTATTTCACTTGAAAAATAAGGATGATTTCATATTTAAATAGCTTTTTGTATGTTCTTAATATGATTATAATCATCATTTAACAGGTAAATAGCTAGAATAAACATTAATTTTAATATTAACCTTCTATTGTATAATATTTTACTTTAAAATATAAGGCAAATCGCGTATGTCATCGTCTATTCTCAGTCAAACGGAATCAGAATAAAATATTTCAAATGATGGCAACCTTTGCTTGCGGCAGCCATTTTCCAGGCAACCATGTGTTTTAGTGATGACAAAAAAAATAAGCTTTAATTTGATAATTCATTAAAAAAACACATGAGTGCAAATATTCACATTAAGTAACCTCTTTAAACTAGGCAACCCTGGACTTGCGGCAGACTGAGAGCTGGCAACCATTGTTTTTCCAATTCCTTATGCGATTTTCTTTCAAATGATGTGCGATTCACATAAAAAACATATGAGTGCAATTTTCTCCAAAAACGAGTTACGAAAAACATTAATTAAAGGTGATTGCGGTAGGATTCTTTTAGGCAACCCTAGTGTAATCTATTCTGCTATCATATATCATTCTTAAATATAAGTTTCATTAGAAAATCTCATCCCTACAGTTTTAAGCGATGGGATCTCCACCTATAATATTAGTACTTACTTACTTAGCTATGATGTAATTTTTCTATACATGTGTTCGCCACCGTTCTTTTTCTAAGAGGCAAGATTTATATGAAAAAAATGGATATTTTAAAATGGTATACTAAACGAGGGGTCTCCAAACTACGGCCCGCGGGCCAAATCCGGCCCGCCACTGCCATCAATTCGGCCCGCGACAGCTAGTATCATCATCAATAAGATTAGTGTAATGAAACAACAAAAAACACTAATGAGATTTATATAATTGTGATTTTCCATAGACAATTGTATATTTTCTACGATGTCTTGCACCCTCACACCTTTCAATAAATTTACTTTTTCGGGGCATATTTCTTTCGCTACTGCAATCAAGCATTCTTTTATCATTTTTCCTTCGGTAAATGGTTTTCCACGCTTTGCGATTTCAAGAGCCATACGAGAGCTGGTGCAAGTTGCAGACTCTTGCTGAGTATTTGCTTTGTTAAATAAAGATTGCTGCAATTTTAATCCGCGCTTCAAAATTTAACACTTTTGGGTCCGCAATCTTCCTGTATATTTAGATAAATACTTGACATGTAAAAACACCCGAAAACTAACTTGTTCTCAATGTTAAGACGCATGTCGATACTATTATAATAAACTACAATAATAAATCATAGAGTGCAGACATTTTATATTAAGTTGTGATGATTTGTCATCGGCCATATTATAACCGCCATTTTAACTATCGGTTAACCTGTTGATAAGACAATACTGTTGTGATTTCGGATTTTGATAAGTGTAAAGTTGTTTTTTGGTTATTTTGTTTTTGTTAGGTATACTGATTTTTTATAATTTAAAACATGAGTAAACTTGGAAAAAAATAAATAGCAAGTAAAAAGTTACATAAAAGTTTGAATAACAGTATTTCTTTCTATATAGGGGAGAGGGGGGCACATTCGAATGATTTTTAAATTTTGTGTCATATCTAAAAATTCTACAGTTTTTAACTTCTTTACTATTTCACAATGCTTAGTCCAACTATTGTGCCACACAATCGTAGCATCACATGTAGAAAAATATATAAGGTAAAGGTGCAATATCAACTTCAGTAGCAGTAGTCAAATGTTCAAAGCTGCCCCCTTGCGGGGTAGCTTTGAACATATACGGGGCAGTTTTGAACTATCATTGAATTCAATGAAATTAAAAGGCTTATCAAACTTTTAAGTAACTTTATTAATAAACTTAACATTAGAAACGATGGAGATCAAATATCAGTACCATGTTAACTTAAAAAAATAATATACCTAGTTTAATATTGCAGCCGGTCGTGGCGCAGCGGCACGAGGTGTGACTGCAAAACCGACTGGTTGTGGGTTCGATCCCCACTCGAGGAGATGAAATATTTACTTAAATTTATATTTCCATTTCTTTGCTCTGGTGTCGAGGTTAAGCGCGGCGTTGAGTTCTGCCACTCAACACGCAATGCATCCAGAATTCGGCAGAAAGTGAGGAACGGAGTGTCTTAACACTAGGTTCCCTCTGCCTACATTGCTGTGTGCGGGATACAGCGTGAAGCTATTTTTTTTTTTTTAATATTGCGATTGTACTAGTACTAGTTTTAAATAACTTTAATATTATAAATAGACTTTAAAAAACGTACAAACAAAAAGGTAGCTTTGGCTTCCTAGAAGTAATGAACATTACGGGATCAATCATAGAATAAAATAAATAGCTAAATAAAAAGCTGTTTATTTTTTAAATAAACAGCTTACTACCCTAATTTGAACTAAGAAAAATTAAATTTAAAGGAAAACATAGATGTAGTATGTGACGTAACCAACAACTGAAATTGGGGGAAGTAGTCTACGTAAGAAATAAAAATCAGCTTCACGTTTTATACCGCACACAGCACGGTATGCAGAGGAAACCTAGTGTTAAGACATTCCGTTCCCCACTTTCTGCCGAATTCTGGAGGCATTGCATGTTGAGTGGCAGAACTCAACTAAATAAATATAAATATATAATAAATTTAAGTAAATATTTCATCTCCTCGAGTGGAGATCGAACCCACAACCAGTCGGTTGTACAGTCGCCGCTGCGCTGTGACTGGCCTCAAGTCTAGTCTTCGTAAGACTTTTGAAAAACTAACGTAGCACTTGATTCTTTCTCAAGAAAGAAAAAAAAATACAAGCTACTTTTTTGTTATTCACAGATGATGAGACATTCGCGAAGTCTCCAATATTTATTAAGTTGTAGTCTAATTCCATTTCGTACTCTTCATACGCACAGATTTCAGTATCTTCATTCTCTTCACAGTAAATTGTCACTTTTTCTCCTGATTCCAAATGCATTTTTGAGTCGGTTTCTTGTGAAGAAAAGTTAATTATAGTTTTGTTTTTCTTTCGCGGTATTTTTTTATATATAAAAATATTCAAAAGTGCCCCCCTTATTTTGTTCAAAGCTGCCTCAGTGGTAATTAAAAAAATACAAACGTTTGTTTTTCAAGTAAATGTTTAAAAATTGTAGTGATTTCTAGTTTATTGCATGATATATGAAACATTCTAACTAAAAGAGGAAAAAATAAAACCGTATACCTTGAATTGGATCCCTGCAATCCTTACGCGCTTATTTAAAAATGCATAAAATTTTACTCAAAATCAAACACTCCTCGTAACTCAACCACGGGCTCTCATATATCAGCGGTGACAAGTGACACGTGTGCAGATTAGTACTGCCACTACTCAAAAAAAATCTACCAAAATTTCTTTTTAAAATAGCTCTGTTAACACATATTTTCAAAGGTGCCCCTGTTCAAAGCTACCCCCCTCTCCCCTATATTGTCTCATACCTAAATGAATAGGATATAGGTCCGTCAATACATATTTGTTTTTTTAACTGCATACGCACGAAGGCCGGCAAATTGAAGCATAGCATTGGGACACCTCACAGGGCTCCGTACAAAAATTGGAGTTGTCGAGCTTTTTTTGGTATTCAAGCTCAGCTCAACCAGAGACCTTTCATCTAATACCTCTCTTAAACTAGCGGCTTTAATACCAAATTTAGCCCCTCTTTTATATCTATTATTTTTTTGGATTCAACATAGAATAGAATACATATGTATGTATTGTTTTCAGATTTTTTCCTGAACTACTTTTTCTATCTATATATATAAAAGGACATGTACGTGACTGACTGAGGTAAGACGCACGCACAGCCGTAACCGCTGTGCGTAGAAACGTGAAATTTGGACAGATTTTTATGTTCGTAATCTGGACATCCACTAAGAAGGGATTTTGAAAAATTCTAACGCTAAAGGTATGAAATAGGGCTTGAAAGTTTGTATAGATTTTTTTTTAAATCGGCACATTTTTATAAAATTTGAAATTTAGACTCTTAAAAATATTTAATTGAATACGTGTTTCATGGTTTTTAGAATTCACCCCCTAAGGGTGCAAATAAGGGGTTGAAAGCTTGTGTGGAAAAATCTTTAAATCGCCACCGATTTTTATAAAAAAATAAATTCGGACTGTTAAAAATATTTTATTGAACACGTGTTTTGTGGTTTTTTTTGAATTCACCCCTAAGGGTGCAAATAAGTGGGCGAAGTCGCGCGCGCCCTCTAGTTTTGAATAAAATTATTTGAATTTAAATTTGAATTTGAGTCAGTCGCGAGTTTTAATATTCTGTGCTCCTACTGCAAAGTGTTTGAAATGTCGATTCTAAAAATGTATAATAGTATATAATCTCTATTCTCTATTTATATAATAAGACAGTAAAAATATTTTGTCTGTACATTTAGTAATTTTGACAGAAATGGATAGAGGGACACTTAAAAAGAATAATAGAAAGCAAAAAGATTTTTGAGGCCGGTCGTGGCGCAGCGGCACGAGGTGTGACTGCAAAACCGAGTGGTTGTGGGTTCAATCCCCACTCGAGGAGATGAAATATTTACTTAAATTTATATTTCCATTTCTTCGCTCTGGTGTCGAGGTTAAGCGCGGCGTTGAGTTCTGCCACTCAACACGCAATGCCTCCAGAATTCGGCAGAAAGTGGAGAACGGAATGTCTTAACACTAGATTCCCTCTGCCTACCCTGCTGTGTGCGGGATACAGCGTGAAGCTAAAAAAAAAAGAAAGATTTTTTTTTGAATTTCTTGTCTATCTGTCTATCTGTCGACATATTTTTGTCCACATTTTTCTCTGAAAGTACTGAACCGATTTACTTGAAAATTTCACCAATTACTTTGTTTTAACTCATCACACTTTCACTTTAGTTTATCAAAATCGGTTCATTAAAAAAAAAGTTATCGTCATTTGAAAGAAGTCGTAATTAATTACACAGAGATAAAGAACGATCTTGAAAGAAATATCAAGTAAACACAAAGATTTTTTGGTTGGTTCGTTCATATAATATATGTAACTAATTTAAAAATTGTACAGGAGTACGTGTAATAAATAATTAGATTTATGTATATTTTATAAATATCAAGTATCAACAATGTTCGTATTTTTTTATTTAAAATAATCAAAAATTCTTTGACGATAATGTCGTAAAAAAATCATATCAGAAGTCATTATAGTTGTCAATCAATTCTGCTTATTAAATCAATAATCATGTATTTTAAGCGGGCGAAGCCGTGGGCGAGCCGCTAGTACTAAATACCTGTAAGTAATTAATCTGGTTAGAATTTCACTTACATTTATTTATTGTCATTCAGTTAAAATGTTATGTAGTTAAAATCCTACAACACCACAGTGGCGTTCAGTATAATTTTGTCTTTTTTTATTATACGTAACCTAACGCCGTACGTAACGTCCAAAAACGTAACATATTTAAATTTATAATTTCCATTTCTTAGCTTCGTATGTAAGTAATGGCCAAAATATGTGAAATATTCATTGTTTAAATAGATTAAGTAATCAGTCTTTAACCTCTCTATAGTTAATATTTATGTACAAATTATTACGTTCACTGACACGTTTGCTATACTACTGAACGCAAAAATCTAATTTAACTAAAGAATATATTAGGATGAAAATGCTATAGCATACTAAAGAAATATCTTATTAAATGACAAAAAATACTTACACGTGTATTAGAGATATATATAAGTAGTCCATAGTTCAGTGTAACTGTGAACAAAATAATGATTGCCTTTTCTTTTATTATTTTGTTTTTGAATTTTTTGTTTAATGTTATACAAAAGTTATGTGTACAGGCTGTGAGAACAAGGTCTACTGTCGGCGAACGTTTTAACATTTATCGAAGTCTCACTAACACTCTCTTAATTAACAACTCATGTGCAGTGCTTTTTTCTAAATATAACAATTTAAAATTGACTATTACCAGTTTAAATTGATGTAATATTTGTGTATGCCGAGACTAAAATGATTTTTTTTTATTCGCAAAGTACAATTTAAAATTCATTTAGAAACTAAAAACTGCAACTTACAAGCGTTGGCAGCCAATAACTCATATATGCACTCGTACATATACTTGTCTCTATTCCCGTCTTGACGAATTAAAAAATATATTTCGTGCTATATAAAATAAAAAAATAAATAGAAATGTTGTTTGGTTTTTTATTGTATTTGCGTTTTTAGGGATCCGTAACTTTTGAGAAAAACACGAAATCCTTCATCATCACTCTATTGTCCGTCCGTCTGTCTGTCAAGAGCCTTTATCTGAGGAACGCTTCGAGATATCGAGTTGAAATTCAAATTATATACTTACTCATATCAACGGCCCCATGATTTCCTAAAAAAAACGTATTTCTAAATTTGCTTAAAAAAAGAGACATGGTCGTTCATATTGCAAAAAATGCGGATATCGACACTATAAAGGAACTCAAATGAAGGAAAAAATAATCGGGTATTATTCGGGGGTAACAATCGGGTATTATTCGGGGATCAAATTAATAGGGTATATTCGGTTGATCTGGAATTATAAAAATTGGCAGCTAGCATCCACAGGATGCATCGAAATATACGATGTTTATTTAAGTGCATATAAGAAAACCGGCGGAGCGCGAGTCGGTCTCTCCCACAGAAGATTTTGTACCAATTTCAGGATAGTCATTGCGAAATTCCGTATAGGTTTTAATGATGCGGAGAACAAAGTTAACAAACTTTACTTTAGCGATAATTGTTTTGGGTTCTACTACTTCAAGTACAGACGCCGATCCGTTACAGTTTTATTATAAGTTTAGATATTATAATTAATTAATTAATTAGTACTTAATTATTAATTCTTCATTACAATCATGACTTAACGATTTTGTTATACATTCAAGAATTAACATAAAATTATGATACTATATCCACTGGTTTCCTGGTACCTATTTGTATCAGTGTTTCTCTTTAGTCCACCTTCAGTGACCAGAGAGTACAGTAAGCGTATTTGTTTTGTACAACAGTAAGCCCATTGTGCTGCTGTCTTTATAATTCAGGTAAAAGTATTCATAGATTTGTACATTTCCGGAAATAGCTACGGGAAAGGGAACAATCGAAATTTTACATTTAATGTCATAAAGTCCCCAATTGCAAGTTGAAACTTTTTTTGTTTATAATAATAATGCATATTAATCATGATGGCATAAAATTTCCATAATAACTTTGCAGTACCGTCCTCACTTTCCAGTCATTTCTTTCATTTTCACATTCATTCATCTTCAAGATATTAGTTACGGATGCATCTAGGAGTAGAGGGAACCTAGAGCTAAGACTGTTCCGTTCTTCAATTTTCATTGTGTGTTGAGTGGCGGGACACAACGCCACGCTTTGCCTTGACACCAGAGCGATGAAAGGAAAATGTTAATCAAAATAATAAATTTCCTCGAGTGGGGATCCAACCTACAACCAGTCGCGTTTACAGTCACGTTTTGTGCCTCTGCGCCACGACTGGCCTCAAGAATCTTTAGGAACTCTTATACTTAAATATTGAAATTTTAAAAGTTTCTAGACTGGGAATCGAATCCACAACCAGCGACACTTGTCGACTTAAATGTTATGACAACATAATGAAACAATGAAAGTATTCACATTATTTATTGCTTTTATAAGGATTGAAAAATTAAAAAAAGATCAAAATGACTCATATTAATGAAGATTTAGCGAACGAAAGGAGGAAATGCAGTTTTAATATCCAAGAACTTATATATGTTATTGATCGCGGCGAAGAAAATACTAACAAGAGAAAACTTATCGGTAAGTTCTATTTTTAATAGCTTGACGATGATAAAAGGAGAGAGGGAAAAATATATATGGACATATAACATTTTTTCTCTCTAATTTTCCTAACTTAACTTTAATAATTTTACCAAAATTGGTGATTTTCATAATATTAACACTAGAAATAAGCATAATCTTGGTGCACCTGTAACTCGGTTGCATCGAATCCGTAATTCTTTTATGGGACAATGTGTACGCTTTTACAATAGGATCCTAGAAAACGTCAGAGAATTTTCTATATCACGATTTAAAAAAATTGTGAAAAGACGTTTGTGTGTTAAAGGTTATTACCAAATTAATGATTTTGTAAATGATAACACGCCTTGGGAATGAAATGCTCGCTCCAGTCTGTTTCAAAGGTATCATTGTCACAAATAATTAAATATGTATTTGTTTAAAATTAATTTTAAAAAATAGGTTCCGCTGAGTTTTTTGCGCCGGTTCTTCTCAGGTCTGAGGCATTAATTTTAGTGAACTGGTGGTAAATTTGACGTTCAAAAAATGAAGCATGTAACTTCTTATTTTGAATAAAATTATTTGAATTTGAATTTGAATTTGAATTTAACGTATTTAGAATCAGTCAGTGTAAGACTTAATTTAAATTGACATTTTTTACAGAGGAATTGGTTCTAAGCATAGAGGAACTTAAAGACGAAGTACCTGAGGATTTCATGAGTCACAAAGAAAAATATGAGAATGTCGTTAGAAAAGGATGTATATTGTACGATTTTTTTCTAAAATTCTTAGATGGTCTTCCGCATGAAGTGGATAGGTCGTGAGTATGTCTTTCTTTAGACGGTTACGAAGATCAGGTTCTGATCAAGTTAAAGAGTGTGTTAAGACATGAGACAATGCCGCGGAACGCGTGTGTAATGCTTCATCTTTTTTGGAAATTATAAGAGGATAAGCCTTTTATCTAAAAATTTTATTTTAGACTTCAAACAGTTTTAATTTAATCCAAAATATTAATCTCATAGTTGGGAATACTCAATGGGATATCATCTACCTTTAAACACGATGCTAGTGGGTTCGCTCTGATAAAATAGAGTGTGTTATTCCGCGATTCAACAACCTATGTTGGATCTAATTTTCTTCTTCTAAATCGAGTCACAAGCGGAGAACGGAGTGTCTTGATACAAAGTTTTCCCGAAAAAAAAAATGTAAACTTCTTTTAGGCCATCCAACCTGTATAGAGTAGCTCAAGGTGTAACTCCCAATGTGGACCCATTCTTAAATCACTATGGTTTATTTATTCCGACTATTTTGCGTCAAGGCAGTGACGAACAAAAGGTACAGTGGATTAGAAAGGATTATCGAATAATTGGAACATATGCCCTGGTTTGTACCAATATAATTTTAGTTTATTATTGATTAATTTACTATAATAAGTTGGAATTTTGTATAATAGAACAATAATATGTACGTTAAATTTTGAACGTTTTTGAACCAACCGATTCTTTTATTCGATTAACGTGGTCAAAATAATTATAAAATTAATTATTAATAATATAGAAAGAATATTTTCCAGACTGAGCTCGGACATGGCTCATTTTTAAGAGGCTTAGAGACCACTGCAACATTTGATCCTGATACCGATGAATTTATTTTGAACACTCCTACAATTTCATCATACAAATTTTGGACTGGCAGTTGTGAGTTTTATACTTCTTCTTTTCTTTGATTTCTCTGTTACAAAAAAATAGTGACTGCTCACTCTGACATCCTCCATATTGTTATGACAGAGGGGTGGGGTGTGAAGAGTTATATTGTAGTTTCGCTGCTCGATCATCTTACACCGAAGGATCATCTCCTACAATACTTTCCTCTTGTATACTTAAAACCATTAAAAAACCCAGCGAAATTAACACTACTGCTTATTAAAAATTCCAGTGGGTCAAACGGCTAACACTTGCATCGTGATGGCGCAACTTATAATACGGGGCGAATGTCACGGTATTCACTTATTTGTTTTACAAATAAGAGATTATGACACTCACGAACCTCTCCCTGGCATCAAAGTGGGGGAAATCGGGCCTAAACTTGGTTTTGCCACAGCAAATAATGGTTTCCTGGGACTAAGTAATGTTAGAATACCAAGAAAGAATATGTTGATGGGAAGCGCTCAAGTGTCACGGGTAAGTAGGTATTTTTTTGCAATCTACCCTTGCACTATGACTCTTGTTTCGATATGACGTAGTGTTACATCATTCTTTAATTGCTTTTTATAATAAAAACAATTAATGTTCGCGGCCGTCGTGGCGCAGGGGCACAAGCTTGTGACTGTAAATGACATATTTAATATTTTCATTTCCTTGCTTTGGTAACCTGCTTTTAGAATTCAAACGGAGAAATAAAAATAATAAACGTAATATAATCGTGGCAATCCACTACTGTGCGGTTTCGTAGGAACTTCCTTCCACGCGCCACGGAACTGTGGAATGGCCTACCCGCGGCAGTGTTTCCAGGTCGATATGACATGGGTACCTTCAAAAAGCGTGTCTATCTCCTCCTTAAAGGCCGGCAACGCACCTGTAGCTCCTCTGGTGTTGCACGGGGTCGTGCGGCGGTAATCACTTACCATCAGGTGACTCGAAGGCTCGTTTGCCTTATCCTTTTTCATAAAAAAAAATCATTACCCCAACGCTATTCCTATGACCTTAACCTAATATGTGAAATATTATTTCAGGACGGTTCATACAAACGGACGAAGCACGACAAACTAACATACGGTACAATGGTACTAATTAGAGTTCAATTGTTGACTGACTTGTCGTTCCTGGTGTCCGCCGCCGCCACTATCTCCGTACGGTACTCCGCAGTTAGACACCAGTCTAAGATAAAGCAAGAGTAAGCAAAATTTGTTATTTATTATAATTATTTGAGGAAATGAAATATTTAATATTTTTTCCAGTGAGGCCAAAATAGGCGTCTGGCCCCACTCTGTCTCTGGCTAGTCGTGGCGCAGGGGCACAAATGTGACTGTAAACGCGACTGGTTGAGCGTTTAGAAACCACTCGAGGAAATTAAATATTTATTTAAATTATTTCCATTTCTTCGCTCTGGTGTCGGAGTGTCTTAACACTAGGTCCACTATGTATGAAATATATAAAAAATAAATAAAATATATCTTGAAAATTCCGTGTTCCGTGGTTATACCTTTTTTTCTAAGTGCTTTCGGTATATTGTGTTAAGTGTAAGAAAATAAAAATCCCCTAACAGCAGTTCCGGTAGACGTCAAACACCTTTTATTAAAATATTAAAAGACTAATAGAAAATCTTTTATTAAAAGTGAATTGTACTATAAACGCGATAGGTTCAGTCCCCACTCGGGATAAGGATTATTTAAGAAATATCCTACCACTCTTGTGGACAAAATACAGCCTTCAGTTTCATTATTTAAAATCTCGAAAATGAAGCGACAAGTGTGGAACGGAATGTCTTAATATTAGGTTCCATCTGGCTACTCCGCTATGCGCGAAACAGTGTGTAGTTTATTTATATATATTCTTTACTACTGTATGTTGTGACTTCGATTCCTATTTGTAGAAATGGAATTATTTATATTTTTAATTCCTTTTTCTGGTAACGAGGCAAAGTCGGCGTTGAGTTGCACCACTCAACACGCTATGTCTCAAGAATTCGGCGGAAAGTGGAGAACAGAAGTGTCTACCCTCCCCTGCACAGCGTGAAACTCAATAAAAACAAAACAATAATCAACAGTGAACCCGAGCCCCAAATCCTGGACTATACAACCCAGCAGCACAAGTTGTTCATAGCGATCGCGTCAAGCCACGCCTTCAGGGTGACCGGGTGGTGGCTGTGGGAGTTATACTCTGGGGTCATGAAGGAAATCGCGGAAAACAACGTGGAAAGACTTGGCGAGGTTTATCTACTTATAGAAAATGTTTCGATTATAAACATTTTTTAAAAAATTTCTTTTAACTTTTTAGTGTTTTGAGGCCAGTCGTAGTGCAGGAGCACAAGCATGCTACTGTAAGCGTGATGTGTAGTGGTTTCGATTTCCATCTGAATAAATTAAATGTTTGATATTTTCATTTCCTCGATCTAGTAACGAGGGCAAGCTCAACCTAGGTGCCCCTGCTCCTGCTACGTGTGGGAAACAGCGTGAAGCCAAAAAAATATTGTTTTGATTTATTATTGACTTTATTATTGAGTATTAAAATAAGGCAGTCGTGGCGCGGATGCATATAATCTGACAATAAACGCGTCGGTTCTGGGTTTGATTCTCACTCATAGGAAAGAGTTATTTTTATTTACTCACTCTGGTAACAAGACAAAGTGCGGCATTGAGTTCCACCACTCAATAAGCAATATGTTGCAAATAGTTCAGAAGTTCAAAAATTTACCTCTCTTTCCTCTCTTTCCTCTACCTACCCCGCTATATGCGGGATACAGCGTGAAGCTATAAAACAACATATATCAATTCATATAAGTACATTTATATATAGATATATTACTTTTAGTTACACGCACTGTCTTGCTGCCTAAAATCGGTGGTATCCCGCGAATCGACTAGCATTATAGATCAATGTCGTTTCGCCTGCGGTGGTCACGGGTTCCTTATGTCTTCTAATTTGCCTTGTTTAAATACAACGGCTGCAGCAACAGTCACCTATGAAGGTGAATATACGGTCCTGTTGTTGCAAACTGGAAGGTTAGTAAGATTTTTTTTTATTTTATTAGCATATATTTTTTAAATTTTATTATTTGATGTTATATGTATACAATATGTAATTGAAAACGTCGTATTTGAATTTGAAAGATCGGTATGCGAGTTGAGCGGAAAATGGAGGACAGAATCTCACTCACATTTTTAAACGACATTTTTGTGATTCCTACAAGTCACTTATGAACATACAAAACATTTTTTATTATCAATTCTTCAATATCTTTTATTATATTTTTTTTATTTATAAAATAAAATTTTTTGAAAGAGATGGAGAAAGAACGGAATGCAAGATCAGTGTAAATAGTAAGATATTAGAACAAGTGAATGAAGTGGTATACTTGGGAAGTATGTTCAGTAGAGATGGAAGATACGAGATGAATGTGGAAAGGCGTATTGCTGCCGGTAACAAGGTTAACGGAGCCTTAGCTGCATTGATGAGACGGAGAAACGTCAGCACAGCTGCGCATTTGCGCCGTACACAATGCAGTTTTGGTACCGACTCTGTTATACGGCAGCGAAACGTGGGTATTACAGAAGAAGAATGAAAGAAAGATGAATGCTGTGGAGATGCGATCTCTTCGTAGGATATGCGGAGTCAGCTTAGCTGACCGAATCCGCAATGAAGAGGTACACAGAATGGCAGGTACTAGCGAGGATGTCACGGTAAGAATGAAGAAGAACGTGCTCAGCTGGTTTGGGCACGTCGAACGAATGAGTGATGAAAGAATGGCAAAAAAGATTTATGGTGGAAAAGTGAGCGGTAAGAGAGGTAGGGGGAGACCTCGGTTGACCTTCGAAAACACTGTATCAAAGATACTGGAGGAAGGTCACGTAAAAAGCGTAAGGACCCCCCGAAGGGCATGTATGAAGAGGTTGATGACAGTGGACGAGGCGAAAGAGGTATGTAGAGACCGTAGCGTTTGGCGCTCCGCTCTCTCTGACTACCCCGCAAGGGATAAAGCGTGAAGCTAAGTTAAGTTAAGTTAAAATTTATAATACAGCTTTTTTTTATTAATTTTTCTAAATTTATGCTGTATTAAGCAAAAAAAAACATTTTTTCATCTTTCATTTATGTTTCTGTTGATTTATGTAATGGATAAAACTCCTCGGTTGACTTTCGAAAACACAGTATCAAAGATACTGGAGGAAGGTCACGTAAAAAGCATGAGGACCCCCCGGAGGGCATGTATGAAGAGGTTGATGACAGTGGACGAGGCGAAAGAGGTATGTAGAGACCGTAGCATTTGGCGCTCCGTTCTCTCTGACTACCCCGCTAGGGATAACGCGTGAAGCTAAGTTAAGTTAAGTTAAGGATAAAACTATACACATATAACACATTATTTTAGATATCTTTTAAAAACTTACAATGATGCAAAGAATGGCAAGCCCGTGCCTGCAACTATTGGACTTTTGAAGGACTATTGCAATGAACAATATAAGCAATGGAGAAACACTCCGAAGGGAATTGTTGATGGAATGGATAGTGTGGCTGCTGGGTGAGCTTCATATTATTTTTCTGACTTTGAATTAAATAAGAGATAAACTTCGAATTCAACGTTTACGGGTTAAATCCCGTCAATCATCACGATACCTCGAACACTGGAATGAAAAATTTGTACACGACTTAAATCATCGCGGTCAGCCGTACGCTAATCTCTTCTCTATATATAATAAGACAGTAAAAATATTTTGTCTGTACATTTAGTAATTTTGACTGAAATGGATAGAGGGACACTTAAAAAGAATAATAGAAAGCAAAAAGATTTTTTTTAAATTTCTTGTCTGTCTGTCTGTCTGTCGACATATTTTTGTCCGCATTTTTCTCTGAAAGTACTGAACCGATTTACTTGATAATTTCACCAATTGCTTTGTTTTAATTCAACTTAACTACTAAAGTTTAGTTCATCAAAATCGGTTCATTAAAAAAAAAGTTATCGTCATTTGAAAGAAGTCGTAATTAATTCAACACAGAGATAAAGAAATCGTTCTTGAAAGAAATATCAAGTAAATATAAAGATTGTTTGGTTGGTTCGTTCATATAATATATGTAACTAATTTAAAAACTGTACAGGAGTTAATATGCAATTATTACAGTTATTTTACAAAGAATATTATGAATCCTTCAAATCAATAATTTAACATTTAAGGCTGTTTCTGAATGAGTAAATTAAATTATTCACTGACATCAGCACATTTAACAGAGTATATTATATAGGTAAAAAGAACATAAAGTTACAAAAATACATACGTGTAATAAATAATTAGCTTTATGTATATTTTATAAATATCAAATATCAACAATGGTCGTATTTTTTTATTTAAAACAATCAAAATTTCTTTGACGATAATGTCGTAAAAAAATCATATTAGAAGTCATTATTATATTATAGTTGTCAATCAATTCTGCTTATTAAATCAATAATTATGTATTTTAAGCGGGCGAAGCCGTGGGCAAGCCGCTCGTATTATATATTATATTTAAAATATATTTTACTTTGATATTAAAATAATTTTAATAAATGTTTTTAACGTTACTTAGAAAAATTAAGGTAGCAACGGAATCTCTACAAAAACATATAGCGAGTGGCAAAGAAATGGCGGACGCGTGGAACGCATCTTCAGTTTTGCTATGCAATGCCTCCGAAGTAAGATTTAAAATATATTTTTATGACTCATTAGTATGGAATTAATAATAGTTATTTTAGTGGTTATTTTTAACATTTTTGAAGTGTTAGTCCACGGTAAGGAAAGAGAAATGCTTAAATTACAAAACTTATAATAAAAAAACATTGGGGGATTTTAACCCGCACTTTTCGTAGCTTGTAACCATAAGGACGGCTTAAAATCCCACTACGTACTAACTTTTATACGTTAACTAAGAAATTTTTTATGAGGTGGCTCTAACTTCAATGATTGGCTACTAAAATACCATATAGGCCCTGTGAAACAGAATTATTAATTAAGGTGTAAAGACACGGGGGAATGAATTATATTCAATTTCTCGCTCTGGTGACAACATAAATTGCGGCGTTGAGTTCCGCCACTGAACAAGCATTATCTTAAAAAAATAGGTGGTGTATTGGCAATTCTTAGGTTAGGTTCTCTTGTGGGACGCCGTGTGAAGCTAAAAAAGTACTAATATGATTAAGTACACTTTATATTAAATTTATTTATATTATTTTGTTCAAGGCTTACGCTCGTTCACTATTATGTAGCGTGTTCTGGAACGAAACTCAAAAAAAGACTGCTACAGTATCTAACGAACTAGGAACCGTTTTAAATCAACTTGCTGAGCTGTACCTTGTATATTGGGCCTTGGAGACATGCGGGGATCTTTTATTGGTAAGATATACATATAGTTATGAAAACACTATATATACAAATTGATCTTTCAAATTCTCTTTAGTTTTGCGTTAGTAAAATATTCTAAATAAAATTATATATCTAATGTTAAACGTGACGACTCTATTATTACAATCTTTTATTTAACTTGCCGTATTAGTGTATATGAAATCTTTCAAGCTCAATTTCACCCACATTTGAAAAAACAGTGTGAGATTGAGTTGAAATTTAGATCACGACTTTAGTTTTGATGACAATGATGTTAAATATAATCAATATTGTTGTTAATCCAAAATGGTCGCCGCAACAAAATGTCGAATCGTAAATTTTTGCACAATTCACCTAATATCAAATGAAAAGGCTGGACTTGTAAAATATAAATACACTATAAAAAAATATAGAAACCTTGTTTAAAAAAGGTTTTTTAATTAATTTTCTAATAATAATAATTGTCTATGTTCTTTATGGATAGACATTTTAAACTAAAAAATATGTTTAGTGTCTTAAAGATCTTTTCACGAGTTTAACGGAATAAGTTCGTCTTTTGTGAGGTCCTCTTAAGAAACTAAATTGCTCTAATATATGGTTACTTTCCGTTTTCGTCCCTTTCTAAAATAAATAAATAATTACTCACTGGTAATATGACTATGTCCTGGAGATAATTTCTAAAGATATATTTTTAATTAGTATTTTATAAATTTTAGTATTCAACAATGTCGAAAGCAGATGTAGAGACACTGTCTCTTCGATATGAGGAGTTACTTGGATTGATCAGACCAAATGCAGTAGGTCTTGTTGATGCGTTTGATATACGTGACGAGGTATTTTTTACATCCTTTTTTTCACATCCTTTATTATAGAGACCATCTGTAAACGTAACTTTTGTTGGTTCGATTCCGTATCAGGAGGGAATAAATATGTAATATTTTTATTTTCTTTACTCTGGTATCGAGGCAAAGCGCGACGTTGAGTTCCACTACTCAACACGCAGTGCCTCTAGAATTCGGCACAAGTGGGGGAAGAAAGCGTCTTGAATTGTCGTATATCCAGCACATATCAGTGTAGGCAAAGGAATCTGGGGACCTAGTGTTTAGATACTCCGTTCCCCAATTATGACTTGTCGAATGGCAATCGAACTCACAACCGTCACGCTTATAATCACATGCTCCTGGTGCTCCTGTTCCACGACGGCCTCATATTTCATATTATTTTATTATTGTACAAAAGCTAAATAACTAAATAATCTCCTAAAACTAAGGCTAAGGCACCACCCTAAGCGATTTTTTTTACATTATATTTTTACTATTAATTTGTATTAATACATTGTTTTTGTTAACACGATAGATCCTGTGCTCTACTCTGGGTGCCTACGATGGTCGTGCATATGAGAGGCTGATGGAGTACGCGGAAAAAAGTCCACTTAACGCTGAGACTGTCAATGAAAGCTTTCACAAATACATAAAACCTTTAAGGCTTAAGAATAAGCTATAGAAAATAAATAAAATAATTATTGTAAATCATATTATATATTAAAATGATTTATTTTTTGGAAACTTTTTGTGTTTGCCTTAATAAATATAGGCTTAATATCTAAAATTTTATTTTTAATTTAACGGTGATACATTTATTAGGATGGATCCTTTAAGTATTTATTGATGTCAGTATTGGAAATGAACATATACATAATGTTTTAAATATTTTAATTTCTGAATGAAACGTTACTCAATATACTAAAGGAATAAAATTTGAACAAAATGTATGTTTGTTTTATTATTTGTTTTTATAAATCTTATTCTATAAATATACTGAACCTGAACTTAAGTTATGAGTAGTTTTACTTCGAGAACTTGTTTTAGACAATACAAGTATATGCTTGCGGCTGTACATTTATATTTTCTCAAAAAGTAAACAAATATGTAAATTACATGCTATAAAAGCCAAAGCATATCTTCATAAAATCTCCTTGATGATGGCATAACTTTCGCTCGTAAGTGTCATTATCTTTATCAAATAAAAAACGTTAAACCTTGCAATTTTCAATTATTTTTTGTCACAAAATGCCTTATTGTGACTTATTTATAAGAGATAGATATGCGGTATCGCGTTTTTTTATAACTAATAAAATAGAACATTTCTTCCATACAATGTACTGACATATATTATATTATTTTTGCAGCGCACGCGCTTAAAGCAATTGGATGGCGCACATTATTATTGTTATTTCCTTATTTAAGACTACCTAAGGCCTATGCCATAATGTTATACTTACAACCTATATATAACACTCCTGAAGAACGTAGCTTTCATACAACACCAAAAAGAAGTAAATCGGATATGTAGATCCAGAGATCCTAGCGTTTAAACAAACAAACAAACAAACAAACAAAGAAACAAACTGTTCCGCTTTATTATATTAGTAAAGAGTAGTATAGTCCTTTCCTCGAGTCATAAATCATATAAAATCATAAATCAGATAATTCCGTTATCGCTGATATTTACTTCTATGATATCAATACATTGTTGTAATGTTATGTTGTGGTCTACAATGTTGCACTTTTAGCGATCCGTATATCGATAGTTAGCGTAAGTGCTATCTATACTTTGTTTTTAAATTGCGAATACTCATATTTATTTTCGTTTCGTGGTTTTTTTACAAAATGTTTACATTTTTTAAAAATAAAATGAGATATTAAATAATTCACATAACTTTGATGGATTTATAATAGTTTAATAAAAAATTATACATAATAACGTATGTTGTACATAGAAGTCAAATCAATAATTTTTAAATTTTAAACATATTTGACGAGGGCATTACGTTTTCTATAAGTTTTAGAAATTTAAGTATCGAGTAGCAGAATCCAAGGCCGGCTTTTAGCGGAAAAGTAATTAAAATACCTAAGTGCTGCATACAATTATGTTACGAATAAAAAAAATGTTCAATAGAAACTCGATTAACAGAATTAAATATCGTGTTTAATTCTCTAACATTCAGATAATCTAATATACGAATAGTATTTGTAAAAATATTGCGCTTTAATCATGAAATAAAACTTAAACTAAAATATATTCATTTATCATGTTGGTAGTTCGAATGATATCAATTCCGTATAATTCGGAACATGTACTTTTTAGTCACTACTTTTTCTTTAGCTTCACGCTGTATCGCGCAAATAGCAGGGTAGCCAGAGGGAACCTAGGAACCTAGTGTTAAGATACTCCGTTGCCAGTACGACTTCCTTTGCTCTCTTTCCGCGGAATTCTGAAGGCATTGCGTGTTAAGTGGCGAAACCAAACACCGCGCTTTGCCTTGTTACCAGAGCAAGAAAATTAAAATATTAAATAATAAATTTCCTCGAATCGAATCGAATCCACAACTTCTGGCGTCTACACGTCTACGTCGCAAGCTTGTGCCCCTATGTTTGTTTGTTAAAATGTTTAGATAATTAGTTAGTTTTAGTGAAATGCCCCCTGTGTTGCCAGTAACGTACAGAACATCCAAAACGAGATGGCGACTCGCGCTTTTTAATATAACTTCTTTTATTTTTTGTGTACCTAATACTCGTATGTATACAGTTGACGTATGATCAGTAAGTATTTTAAAACACTACCGGCTTGTATTCTCGCGTATTACCACATTTAATGAAAATCGTACAGTCAATTGTCTATTATATCATATGATACAAAATCATTTATACGATTTTTGTCGGACAGTGCAGTATTATACAGTGTGAAATAGTGTTACGAAAAATATTAAAATTTTCCAAAAATGATCTCAAGCAAGCCGGTAAATGAAGATTTGGCCAAGGAGAGACGCAGTTGTATCTTTAATATTGAGGAAGTGACTAATATACTAGATGGTGGTAAAGATAAAACTCTACAAAGGAAAAAAATTGGTAATTGTTTTTATATATTTTTTTCTATTAATAAAATTTAAAAATATTAAGATTCTCTTAAATCGCACTTCAGTGATGTAAAATGTACATCATTAATAAAATAAATGTTGTTTTTTTTTACGATATTTTTAGATTATAAATATTTCTTTTGGCTTCACTATGCATACTTGCTGTACTGCGCATAACAGGGTAGGCAGATAGAATAGGAACCTAATGTTAAGACACTTTTGCAATTAAGCCACTTCCGTTTCTCATTTTCCACTGAATACCGAATATTATACTGAATTGATAGCGAAAAAATTAAAATATTAAATATTTCACTCCCCCGGGTGGGAGTCAAACCCAAAACAACAACACACATCACATATATTAGATGGTGGTAAAGATAAAACTCTACAAAGGATAAAAATTGGTAAATGTTTTTATATGTTTTTTTCTATTAATAAAATGTAAAAATATTAAGATTCTCTTAAATCGCACTTCAGCGATGTAAAATGTACATCATTAATAAAATAAATGCTGTTTTTTTTTTTTACGATATTTTTAGATTATAAATATTTCTTTTGGCTTCACGCTGTACTATGCATAACAGGGTAGGCAGATAGAATCTGGGAACCTAATGTTAAGACACTTTTGCAATTAGCTACTTCCGTTACTCATCTTCCACTGAAGACCAAATATTATACCGAATTGATAGCGAAAAAATGAAAATATCAAATATTTCTCTCTCTTGTGACGACGATGGCCTTTATAAAAATATTTATATATTTCCTAGTTTTAATATAAAATTTGAGGCCGTCGTGGCCCTGGAGTACAAGGGTGTGACTGTAATGCGACGGTTGTGGGTACGATGCCCACTCGAGGAAATGAAATAATTATTTAAATTTATATTTCTATTTGTTCATTATGTTGTTGAGGCAAAGAGCGGCGTTGAGTTCCGCCACTCCAACACAACAACACACAATGCCTCCAAAATTCGGCGGAAAGTGGGGAATACCCTGCTGTGTGCGGGATACAGCGTGAAACTGATTTTCGATTTTTTATTTTATTATAAAATGTAAAAAAATCAGATGTAAATAATATAATTGACTATAGTAAAAATTGTGTAAATATATTATTTTCAGGGTAACTCGCTAAAGTAATATTGTTTGTGTGGAACATGCAAAATTTATATTAAAAAAATGCAAGAATTTCTTTATATACATTAAATTCCTATTTATTTATGTATATTTCTTTTTATTGTATAAAAGGTATACTTTTTTTATTTTATATTTTTTATGTAAAATACGACGAGTTGTCTCTGTGGCTAGTAGAAATAAAAAAAAATAAAAACCAAAAATATATACTGACTCATATTTTGTTTCAAGTCATAATCTTATTATAATATTCACATGCGCAACAATATAAAAAAATATAAATTAAATGGATAGAATTCTTGCGTTTTTTATAACCTGTTAAATCAAATTTGACTTGCAAATTTATACGTACGTTTGTCCTTTAAAATACAAACAAGTAAATATATTTAATTTAATAAAGAAATAAAGTATACATTCGTTTTGTGCTCAGAGTGCTGGAACGATTACTAAAAGGCGCGGGTTCAAATCCCGATACGTTGAAATTTTTATACGTTTCCAAAAAAAAAAAAAAAAGATTTTCCTTTCCTTAGTGTACAATATGAAAGAAATACATTAAACTTTACATGAAAAATTACTATATAATATTTTTTAAGTTATGATCCAATCTAAAGTCTACCATTGCCTTGCGACGTGAAGTGACTTCGCCGATTACAATACAGTGCGTCCCAGTAATTTCCAGTAATTTTCATTCAATTTAATTCAATAACACTAGTTACATTTGATTACAGAGGACATTGCACTGAATGGGGGAGCGGCGGTCGATGAAACACCTGAGGAGTGCTTGGACGCGAAACAAAGATACGAAAATGCTGTTAGAAAATCGTGTTTGTACGCCAAAATTGTTAAGAATGAACTATTCGACATCACGGGCCTTGAAAGTTTTGGGTACGCTTAAGAAAGTAAATCTTTCTTTTCCTTTTTTTATTTACGTATCTCGCATCGATCGAGGATAACCAAACATAATTTATTTATAAGTTATTATGTTTTTGTTTTTCGCTTATTTTAGAAATAGCCATAATCCGGAAAGCCGCTTTAATTCATGTAAGCAGGAGCAGGGCAAAATTATTATCAAGACTAACTCTTTAGGGTTTCGTACCTCTTGAAGAAAAAAGGAACCCTGATAAGATTACTTTGTTGTCCGTGTCCTATGTCTGTCAAGAGCCTTTATCTCAGGAACGCTTGGAGATATTGAGTTTAAATTCAAATCATATACTCGGGTCTACGGTCCCATGATTTCTTGAAAAATCGTATTTCTACATTTACTTATAAAAAGGATATGGCCGTTTATATCGCGAAAAACGCGTATTTCGACACTATAAAGGCAATCAAAATTAATAGTTTAGGTACTTCCAGTCGACCGAGATTTATAAAATTTGGCGACTAGCATCTATAAGTAATACTAGTTCAGGAAAAAATCTGTAAACTATACATTTGTGGTTAAATCCCAAAAAATAATTACCTTAAAAGTGGGGCAAAATTTAGTATAAAAGCCGCTAGTTCAAGTGAGGTATCAGATGAAAGGGCTTGGTGTGAATATTTTATTATTTTTTATGACGCACTAATTGTACGGTCCCTCGGTGGGCGAGCCCAACTCGCGCTTGTCCGGATTTTATGTAAATACAAGGTTCGAAAGTATTTATAATGGTTTATTTATATATAGGTAATTTCGAATTTGAATTTCATGTCAGTGGACGAATAACAATTGATTTGCAAATGTTTAAATACGATCATTATTATGTTTGAAATGAGTTCTTTTACAATGTTAGCAATATACATACCAATACTTGAAGTATCAGTAAACTTAAAACGAAGAGCGGCGTTGAGTTTCGCCACTCAACATGCAACACCTCAAAAATGTGATTTAATTATACAGTGTTAAATTTTAACAAAATATATTATAATTACTCTCTATATAAATGTTTTTAAAGTAGGTATACTAGCGACCTAAATGTGGCTTCGCCCGCTTGAACTTATTGTTATATTGTAGTCAAATTATACAAAATCGTTACATAAATTATTGTCTATATGTTACTGTAAAGTATATTACTGTTATTGAAAAATTTAATCCGTTTAACAGTTTTTGCGTGAAAGTGGAACAAACATCGCTCCTTACAAACTTTGACCTTTATAATATTAACCTACTTCCTATGTAGGATAAAAGGCCATT
This sequence comes from Heliconius himera, assembly GCA_021202915.1. Taxonomy (NCBI): domain Eukaryota; kingdom Metazoa; phylum Arthropoda; class Insecta; order Lepidoptera; family Nymphalidae; genus Heliconius; species Heliconius himera. Next base: position 31,776 of record JAJHJA010000133.1, on the reverse strand, counting down.
GTGGTGCACTTAGACATGGGTAACTGCAAACACGATAATTGTGAGTTCGATTCCCACTCGCGAAAATGAATTATTTGCCTTATTCCATCGCTCTGGTATGAAGTAAGTGAGTTCCGCTACTCAACACACAATTTCTGTAATTCGGGCGAGAAGTGGAGAACAAAGTGTCGTCTCTTCTCTCTTTCGTTTTGTAGAAATATTTCAGGGTCAGTTTCTCTCTGCCAGGTAGACATAGGCCAGGTAGGTATAGGATCTGGGGACGTAGTGTTATGACACTCCGTTGTTATTAAGATTCTTTCGTTTCCCATTTTCCGTCGAATTCTGGATGCATTGTGTGTTGAGTAGCGGAATTCAATGTTGCGATTTGCTGCGTTACCAGAGCGACGAAATGTAAATTTTAAATGTTTTACTTCCTCGGTGAAAATCGAACCCACAACCTGTCGCGTTTACAGCTACATGCTTGTGCCCTTGCGACACGTCTAGCCTCGACGACTTTTAAGAGTTCTAAATTCTGAACGGTCATTTCACTCTGCTGTATAAATTATGGAAATCACACACACAAAACTTTTAATAATCAATAAACGATACTCGTCAATATTACTTTACATCCAGGTCACCAGTTCTACGACGTACATCAGATGCATTTTTCAAGGACATGTCACCATTTCTTCTGCACATTGGCATGTTTGTACCAACCTTATTTGGCCAGTGTACCCCTGAACAGCAGGCCATGTGGCTACCGAGAGCCTTGAGCATGCAAATTGTGGGTGCATATGTACAGGTATATATAGATTTGTATATTACTGTAGCTTCACGATTTTTCACGCCTCGTAGGGTAGGCAAAGGGAACCTAATATTAAGACTAATCCGTTCCCCACGCATCTTCAAAATTCCTGTAGGTACCTTAGAATTGCTTAAATAGCTAAAAGTCTATAAATGCAAATCAAATCAAAGTAGATTGATTGTATATTTTGATTAAGCTATCTTATTTATTACATTCCATATCTGCTTTATTTCTTATTCGTATTTATTTCTTATATAATTAAATATCAATAAGTATAGAGATAGTAAAAGTAATCAGTTATTTTTATTTTGTTAAGTTCCGTATCTAGAAAAATAAACCTTTTAAGATTGCTTTGTTGTACATGTTAGACACATGTGGGTCTGTCGAGATTTATTTATCTGGAGATCGAATGGACTTCCTGTTACCGACTTTCTGGAAAGGGGTAGTTAACGTATGTCTGCAGTTATGACATTTGTGACGAAGTGAAAACTTACAATACAAAGAAATCAAATCTAATCATCTTCACGCTGTATCCCACAGAGCAGAATAGGCAGAGGGAACCTCGTTTTAAGACACTCGGTTCCCCACTTTCCGCCGAATTTTGGAAGAATTGCGTGTTGAGTGGCGGAACTCATCGCCGCTCTTTGCCTTGACACCAGAGCGAAGAAAAAGAAATATAAATTTAAATAAATATTTTATTTCCTCGAGTGGGGATCGAACCCACAACTATCAGCTAGCATTAAAGTTTCACCCTTGTGCCCCTGGGCCACGACAGCCTCAGGCCTCACAATACAAAAAAAATAAAAAAAATAAAATATGAAATATTTAATTTCTTCGAGTGGGAACCGAACCCAAGACAGTTTCATCCTACTGATGATATTGTGAATAGACATTTAATATTCAAGATTTTACAATTTTTTTTTGCTTAATCTTTTTTTTTTTGTTTTCTTTTTAATTTACCTAAAAGTTTTCTATTAAACGTGTTTTTAAGCATTTTTGATACTGATTAAAATTACCAAACGCTCTAGAGTCTAGACTGATACCAACACAAATACCAATCGCTCTAGACTAATTCTCCATTTTTTAGTCAAGAAAGACAAAGCTGCGGAATGATTGTTTTATTACATCAGTTACATCCATTATTTAACCCTATTCTTGATACTGTATACAATTGGATACGTTCAACTTTTAGAAAATCCCGAGACTTTCTCTAATGACTTTTTAAAACTTTTATTGTTTAATATGACAGAAAATACACTTATATTTCCACAAAAAATATTATTTAAGTGCTTGCAACACTAGAATCAGCTGTAAAACGCAAGATGGCGGACCGATCGAAGGCGTCTACGCATCGCAAGGTAAGAATAATCATTATTTATTATATTTTGTTCCAAATTGTTTTCAAAAATATGCTGATTGCTAAAGCTTATTATATATTCTAATCATTAACGTTATTTTCATGTACCTAAATGAATTGTAAGTGCATGTAATTTTTGGTGTTTTTTAAGTGTAGCAAATATGATACATTGCCAGAGAGCGAACATTCTAGCCATTTTTTGCTGTGTATCAAATATGAGACATTGCCTGATTTGTATAGATACTAGTTGAGTTTTCTTTCCACAAACCGCTGTTATAAGTAGGCTACGATTGGGTTAGCTATTGTGGCCAGAATGTTGTCAAGATAATTATATCACAATAATTTCTTATTTTTATTTGCAGGTACTTTCTCACCATATTATGCAACAACAAAGAAGAGCTCGGCAACTCGTAGCTCTTGTTCCGAAATCGGGAGCAAAATCAGATTTGGACAAAAGTGAATCATCTGAGGATGAAGTTCAATACTACACCCGTCTTACGCACTCTGACAGCAGTTCACCACCTCCATCATTGCCATCTTCAATAGAAAACCTAAATCTTCTCTCAGATGATGATATTGAAATTAATCAAGTGATTGCTTCAAAGTCTTTGGTACAATCATACAGTCAACAGCCATCACCTTCGTTCAACTCTTGTTCGCCATCAATTTTACCACCTTATCCATCAGAAACTGAGACTAGACTTTGTTGTCCGATACCATTACCCTCATCACCATCTGTATTGGCTAGTCCCTCACAAGTACTTTCTCCACGAGTTAGTAATTTTAAGCGGCAAGTGATTGATGAATCACCACCACTGTCGCCATTATTTGCACATTTTCCTTCAACAGCTACTCGTTCAAAGAGACCTGCACTTGTCACAGTAAAACGCAAAATAATACCACCTAAAAGGTTAGAACCTAATTGGGGCCGCTTCAAGTTTACTGGTTGTGCCGAAGTGAATGATATCGCGTTTGAGCCAACTGAAGAGAAAAACCCAATTGAATACTTCAGGCTGTTCTTTTCTGATGACATCATTTCTCTTATAGTGCAACAAACAAATTTATATAGCACACAATTAAAGGGCAATTCAATAAATATTACAGAAGATGATATTAAAGATTTTCTGGCAATTCTTGTATACATGGGTGTCAATAAATTGCCAGCTTATACAGATTATTGGGCCAAACTTACGCGATGTGACAAAGTAGCTGATATTATGACCCTCAAGAAGTTCCAATTAATGAGGCGTTATTTGCATTTTAATGACAATTTGAAAGACGATGGTGATAGGTATTATAAAATAAGGCCAGTCCTTCAAATAATACGTGAAAATTGCTTACAAGTAGAAGAAGAGTCACATTTCAGCATAGACGAAATGATGGTTCCACATAAAGGGACAAGAGCAGGCAGCCGTAAACAATATATAAAAAATAAACCAAAAAAATGGGGTTATAAAATATTTGTTCGCGCTGGTGTCTCTGGGATAGTTTATGACTACTTGATCTATGGAGGCGATGACACGTTCAGATTTCACTCATTTACGGATGAAGAAATTAGTATGGGTCTTGGATCTAAAGTAGTTTTAGCGTTGGCAAAATCTATTCGACAACCTGCTTGCAAAGTACTGTGTTTCGATAACTTTTTCACATCTATTGAGCTGTTACAATACTTACGCAACGAATGCGGCATTTTTGCAATTGGTACAATACGATCAAACAGGCTCAGAGGAGCGGAGAAAAAACTACCCACGGATAAAAATCTTAAAAAAAAGGGTAGAGGATCTCATGCACAAGTCGTATGCAATAAAAATAAGATTGCTGTCGTTAAATGGTTAGATAATAAATGTGTCACTGTTGCAAGTACCTTTGTAGATGCTTATCCTACCCAGACTGTGGTTCGTTACAAGAAAGAACAAGGTAGAAAAATGCCAGTGACTTGCCCAAATTTAATAAAAAAATATAACATTTACATGGGCGGTGTTGATCTCGCCGATATGTTGATCGCGCTGTATCGTACACCATTCCGAGGCCATCGTTGGTATTTACCAATATTTTCTCAATTGCTCGACATCTGTATAAACAATTCTTGGCTTCTATATCGGCGTGATAGAAAATCCAGGATGGATACCAAAAAACAAAAAACCCTAAAAACCTTTAGAATTGAAATTTTTGAAAGTTTACGGAGGTTTGAGAGAACTGATACGAGCGATATCAGCAGACCTGGCATGAAATCAACCAAGATTATTCAGAACCCAGTAGCTGAAAGGCCACCAGATGCTGTTCGGTATGATCAAGTTGCTCATTATCCAACTGTTATAACTAGCAGAGGAAGGTGTATGTATTGCACAAAAGGGTTGACTAAATTTTTTTGTCAAAAATGCAAATTGAGATTGTGCTTATTGCCGGAACGTAATTGTTTCATAAAATATCATACCAAAAAATAAATTTATTAAATATGAAAATTATAAACTCCTTACAAAGGATTTATTTATAAGACTGATTTTTGACTTAATTTTAATGATTGATCTCAATTTACCAACAATTTAGATTTATAAGATGCAAAGGCTGTTTTTTATGTTAATTTTTATATCTATGTTGAAGTAAAAAATAATTATGTTTTATACTTTGTTATTTCATTAAGAATATTGACATTTAAGATTTTGTTTTGTTACAATTATTGTTTAAATATGATTTATTAACTTCACTCAAAGACGGGCAGTGTAGCAAATTAGATACGTTGACTTTATAGTACTGATTGTTAAGAGACTGGTAATGTATCTAATATGATACGCTCAATAAATATTAAATTACTTATATTGTATTTTTTTTATTATTTTTTTATCCCTTCAATAACCCCATAAAAACATATTAAATATATATTTTTTCAATATTTCAAAATTTTTTTTTCTGCCAAGTATAGGGTTAATAAAAACATGAACCAATGTTAGAGTAAGAAGAAAAATAATTACGACTATCTTTTTATGAATCGTTCTTTGTGTGTCAAAGTTATCCATTTGATGAGGTTAATTTTGACAGATTACTAAATTTAGATTTTCTTATATACTGATGTATTTTAAAAGACTAATGTTAAAAGTAATATGAGATGAACTAAGATAATATAAACTAAGAGATCGCATCTCAAGATGAGCTGTGGAGATGCGATCTCTTCGTAGGATATGCGGAGTCAACTTAGCTGACGGAATTCACAATGAAGAGATACACAAAATGGTAGATATTAGCGAGAATATCACGGTGATAACGAAGAAAGACGTGCTCACCTGATTTTAGGGACGTCGAACGATTGAATGATGAAAAAATAGCAAAAGAGATTTATTAAGATAAAGTGAGCGGCAAGAGAGGTAGGAAAAGACCTCAATTGACCTTCACAAACACAATATCGATGGTATTGGAGCAAGGTCACACAAAAAACATGAAGATTCTCCGGAGAGGTTTATGACAGAGGTCTAGGTGAAAGGGATATGCGGAGACCATAGCGTTTGCCGCTCTGTTCTCTATGTCTACGACTCCTTTGCTACGGCGCTAGAGAACAATAAGATATTTTTTTTAAAACTTTTATATTTTCAGACTGAACTTGGCCATGGAACTTTTATTAGAGGATTGGAAACCACTGCAACTTACGACCCGAAGACCGAAGAGTTTGTTCTACATAGCCCAACGTTAACATCTTACAAGTGGTGGGCGGGCGGACGTAAGTTTTATATCAACTACTGTATTCATTGATTGTAAATTAGATTGATTGTATTCCAATCAGAAAATATTTATATTAGAAATACGGATATTGAGGATACAGTAAAAAAAATATTACCTAGGTCGTGGTAGATAATTATTGTCAGTGTTTAGCACTTGTAATATACTATGTCTTGTCGAAAATCGAAGAGATTTTTAGAAATGTCATAATTTTATTTAATAGGTTTTAATCAAAAAAGGCATAATTTAGTTGTAAGTATTAGCAGTGTGTGTCAAAAAATAAACCTTAAATATTATTCGTTCATATTTTTTAAATATCGTTGAAGCGATTGAAATGTGGCTTTATCCTTAATGTGCCCTTGATATCTTAATAGAACGTAAGTATTGGTTTTTATCATTTAACTTATAATATATTCTTAAAGAAGTAAATCTGAAAGTTAAGATATGTATGCTCGTATCTGTTCTTCTGCTAATTAGTTTTATGTAAAGGCGATATTTGTTGGGTCGATCACCAACCGTGATAAATATTAATTTAATTTCCCTATTATTTCTTTCATTTTTGGTAGGACAAAGTTCAGCGTTGAGTTCCGCGATTGACATTCAATGTCTTGAATTTATCCAGAAGGGACTAAATATCTTGCCACTAGATTCTTTTGCCTACTGCGCAACTTGCGGTACAAAAGCGTGATACTTATACTTTTATGTTATAAAATATTACAAAGCCCTAATTTGTAATTTTCAGTTGGACGCACAGCCAACCATTGCATTGTCGTAGCCCAACTTTATACCCAAGGAAAATGTTACGGCACCCATTTATTTGTAGTACAAATACGGGATATGGATACTCACGAACCACTCCCGGGTATAAAAGTTGGGGAATTGGGTCCACGAATGGGTTTCAATACAGCTGACAATGGGTTCTTAGCCTTCAATCAATATAGAATACCCAGAAATAATATGCTCATGAAAAATGCTCAAGTTGAAAAGGTAAGCATGGATCATGCAATTACCTAAGGGTCTTTTTTTTAATTTTCTTATTTCATGACTTAAATGTAAGATGCTTAAACAATTCTTGTAATTTTTATATACATACATTTACATATATTATGTATGTATTATTTTTTCATTTAAATATCCTTAAATTCAGTTCAACCTCTACTTTGCGGTTATGAAATAATTTAAAAATCATATGACAACATTAATTTCTAGAATAATTTTACTATTTTTTTTTTTTAAATATCTAAATACAAAGCTGCACCGCAACCTACTAAATTCAATATATGATTATAGGTTTTACAGCCAATGTAAATTTTTTCTCATACTAACATAAAGCACTAAACCTATACTTTCTTTTTTCTACATTTTTGGGGTTCTAGGATGGCACTTACGTGAAATCGGCAAGACATGGCAAGCTGACGTATGGCACTATGGTGTTAATACGAGTGAACTTAGTTGGTGAAGCCTCCTTCAATCTCGCTAAAGCTATCACTATTGCGGTGCGGTACTCTGCTGTCAGAAGACAATCGGAATTAAAGCCAGGGTTAGTGTATAATTATTTCTCTCAACTTCATTCGTTTGACGGCATGACGATGGAGTGTGTGATGGTAAACGCGACTGGTTATGAGTTCGTTCCCCACTCGAGGAAATGAAATATTTATTTAAATTTATACATTCACTTTTTCGCTTTGGTATCGAGGCAAAGCGCAGCGCTGAGTTCCGTCACTCAAGTACTCGGCGTACTACCTCCAGTACTCGGCGGAAAGTGGGGAACGGAGTGTCTTAACACTAGGTTCCCTCTGCCTACCCTGTTATGCGGGATACAGCGTGAAGCTGACTTATTTATTTATTTATTTTCATCAATTTCCGCCGAATTCTGTAGGCATTGCGTGTTGAGAGGCGGAAGCAACGACGCGCTTTAACTCGTTACTAGAGCGAGGAAATGAAAATATTACATATTTCATTTCCTCGAATGAAAATTGAACCCACAATCTATCGCGTTTGCACTCGCACCTTTTTGCCTCTATGCCACATTGGAGTGGTAAGTAACTAAAGATAGATAGATAAATAAAATCATGCAAATATTATTAAAATATCGAATTTTATATATTACGACCAGAGCTCCAGAACCACAAATCCTGGACTATCCAACACAGCAACATAAGCTCTTCATTTGCATAGCGACGGCCCACGCCTTAGAACTGACTGCCTCGTGGCTTTGGAACACATTTACGGCGGTACAAGCTGACATGAAGAAGGGGAATGTCGATACATTACCTGAGGTTACAATTTTTGTATATATTTATAAAAAAAAAGGTTTAAGAATTGTGAGGCGGATCGTGGAACAGGGTAAGAGCGTGCGACTGTAAATGCGACAATTATGGGTTCGACTCCTCCTTTGCGGTAATGAAATATTTAATATTTTCATTTCGTTGCCCCCCTCAACATGCAATACCTCCAGAGTTCAGCGGAAGTTTGGAACGGAAGTGTGCTAATGAGCACGAAGTGTCTTAATACTATGGTCCCAGGTTCCCTCTGCCTACTCTACTATGTTCGGGATACAGCGTGAAGTTAAAAAAATGAAATAAGATAAATATAAAAAAAAAACTGTTGCTATATACAGTAGTTGAATGTTTGTGTAAATATTATACCTAATATGTTGTCAAGAGGTTCATTTTGTATGAAGATAAAAAAATGTACTTAACAACTAAATTTTACAAAATTCTCATTTACTATCTTTGCTCTAAGTTTCTGGTAATGTGTCTTCCAGCTCCACGCCCTATCCAGCTGTCTCAAAGCGGTGAGCACGTCAGACGCAGCGGTCTACATAGCGCAGTGCAGATACGCGTGCGGTGGTCACGGGTACATGTTGTCATCCAATTTACCATATTTGTACGCGTTTGTCGCCGCTACTAGGACCTACGAGGGGGATTATACTGTGCTACTGTTACAGACGGCCAGGTATGTTTTATAGTTGTTTAAATTATATTAGATTTAATTAAGACAAAATTTAGAAAGAATGATCTAATAATTGGTTTTCTCTTCGCATCTTTCAAAATTTAGAAACCATATGAAACGTTTATGCCTAGAAAGTGTTGTGCCTAATAAATTAATTTACTTAAAAAGAATGAATATTGGAACTACATTCATGTTGCTAATACGTGGCACTCTACTACTGTGCGGTTCCGTAGGAACTTCCTTCTACGCACCCCACGACTGTGGAATGGCCTGACCTGCGGCAGTGCTTCCAGGTCGATACGACATTGGTACCGTTAAAAAGCGCAACTACCTCGACCTTAAAGACCGGCAACGCACCTGTTGCCGGTCTTTAAGGTCGAGGTCTGTTGCTCCTCTGGTTTTACACGGCGGAGTTGACTTACCGCCAAGGAACCCGTGCGTTCATTTCCCTTGTCCTTTCCATAAAGAACTAATCATTTTAAATAATCATTATTTTATTGGTTATTTCTAATAATTATAAATTAACAGATTTCTAGTGAAAGAGTGGGAACAAGCAGAAGCTGGTAATATAATGACTCCAACAGTAGCTTACTTGAATCGCTATTTCAATACTAATGCAAAAGTGCAATGGGACAATACTCCTGAAGGCATAATAAGGTCTTTCCAAGCGGTAGCAGGAGGGTGAGTACTATACATTTCTATTATTACCTTCACGCTAAAGCGTGAAGGTAATAAAAAAGAAAAGAATGTGGATTATAATCCACACGTAGTAGAGTAGGCAGAGCGAACTTGAGAACCTAGTACTAAGACACTTCATGCTTTACTTTCCGTCGAATTCTTGAGGCATTGCGTGTAGAGTGGCGGAACTCAACTAGTTACTAGGGCGGGGAAATAAAAACTTTAAATATTTCATTCCCCCGAGTGGGAATCGAACTCACAATCTGTCGCGTAGTATGTCGCGTTTACACTCACACGATTGTGCCCTTTCGCCGCATTACTTTGTTCATGACAGTTTTTCTAGCATAGCACGGTAGAGTGGGGGGAGGGTTATGCGAAACAAAAATAAATGCATAAGGAAAGATAATGTATCCAAATCAAAAATAGTAGAAAATTATTATATAAAATTTTCATTTAAATATAATATAATTTTAGGAAGATAGCGTTGTGCGTGAAAAGTATTAGAGATAGAATGAAGGCAGGCAAGGACTATGAGGAAGCGTGGCTCTTGACGACAGTCCAACTTGTTAGTGCAGCTGAGGTAAGACTTAACCTTTATAAACCTAACGCTAATGCATAGCTATAAAACGTTTTATCCTGTGTGTAGAAGGGCTAATATTAGGTGTATCTCTACACCTAATAACTATTATAAGACATTCAGTTCTCTACTTTCCGCTCGAAATCGCACTTTGCCTCATCAGAGTGTTAAATTAAAAATAATTTATTAAGCCGAGTGGAAATCAAATTGTTAGAAACATTCGAGTTTTACATTTTTTTTTTTGTTTAAATATCTCTTTAAAAAAAAGTCCGTATAATATACCGTTGTTAAGTATAGAAAGTTTCATATTTACTTTTCCTTGAAATGGGCAGGAACACTTACTACTCGGTTTTTACTAAATTCGAGGCTTAACCGAGTTGAGAAGGTAAAAGCAACAACATGCTGGATTATTTTATTAAATTATTTTTTCATTTCATGTTTCTGAGACTCGTCATTTACATTTTCACAGGTTCACTGCCGAGCAGTTCTAATAGACATATATTGGAATGAAGTACAAAGATTAACCAAAAACTGCAGTGACAATGTGAAGAATGTGATGACTCAACTAGCCAAGTTATATTTACTTTATTGGGTTTTGGAAAGAACTGGGGATCTTTTACGGGTAATATATAGTTATTATGCCACCTATAAATATAAAATAAACATTTTAAATACTGTAATAATATTTTATTGTACTGTAAATTTTTTATATGTTTAGTGCTTGAACGTGAATTATTCGTGTCCAAGGTGACTTATAACTAATTTATTTTAAATAAAAAGTTCTGACATATTATGCCTTTTTAAAGTATATAAATTAAAAATAAAGTCAGTCCAAACTGAAAATAATATTTATAGTATTATTATATAAGACTATTATTATATATTTTTTTATATAAAATAACTATTTTTGTAGTATTCATCAATATCGGAACAAGACATAGATCTGATACAGCGACAGTATGAAGAGCTATTAGAAATTATTCGTCCGAACGCCGTCGGACTGGTAGATGCATTTGATCTTAGAGACGAGGTAAGAAACTTAAAGTTTTAAGTTTAGTTCATTTGGTTGAGCCCGTAAAATATCCGTCAACAATTCAAATTCGTCATAAAAATATTTTTTCAATTTGAAAAATATATTTTAGTACCTATATATGAAGAGAAAATTTATATTTTTTTCGCTCTGGTGTCGAGGTTAAGCGCGGCGTTGAGTTCTGCCACTCAACACGCAATGCCTCCAGAATGCGGCAGAAAGTGGGGAACGGAGTGTGTTAACACTAGGTTCCCTCTGCCTACCCTGCTGTGTGCGGGATACAGCGTGAAGCTGATTTATTTATTTATTTATTTATTTATATGTATAGCATAAAATTATATGTTATATGACATTGATGATTTCGACGTAACCCGCTGTAATTGCTGCCAGAGCTACCTCTCACATACGTCACGTCACGTGTCGTGCAACTCTTAAGTATATTCTTGTTTGACCACGAGGACAAAGCCGCAGGCAGGAGCTAGTTCTTTATATAACTTTCAAATGTTAGGTGGACAAGAAACTATTGGGAGAACGGAATGTTTTAATTAGTAGTTTTCTTTCTCGTTTTCTAATCGAATTGAGACCGTATGGTGTAGTGATATATGGGAGAGCTTGGATGATTTCCAAGAGGCGCAGGTTCAAATCCCGCTACATACATTTGTTATACATTTTCTATATGAGTATTAATTTTAATCTCTTACAGATTTTACACTCAACGTTAGGCTCTTACGATGGTAGAGTCTATGAGAGGATAATGGAAGAAGTAGAAAAGAATCCATTGAACAAGGAATCTGTAAATCAAAGTTACCATAAATATATGAAGCCTATGATGAAGGGAAAATTATAATTAAATATAAATTTATTATCTATAGAAATCGTGTGTTGAGTATAATTTAAGTAATGAGGGGTATATTTTTATTTTTCTATGTTGTGTTTTTTATTTATTTGTACTGTGTTTTGGAATTATTTGGTAATGTTTAAGTAATTAATTATGATTATTTGATCATTATTAATTAAAACATTTTTTATTTAACTGGCATGTGTTTCTTTTTATATCAGCTTTCCGCATAGCGAAAAAGGCACAGAAAATTTGCTTATATTATTTAAGCTAAATTATTAAATCTTTTTTTAAAAAAACTAACTTGTTCTCAAAGTTGAGGCGCCTGTTAATACTATTAAAATAAACTATAATAGTAAATCATAGAGCACAGGTACTTAGTGCGGACATTTTACATTAGGTTGTGATGATTTGTCATCGGCCAGATTATATCCGCCATTTTAACTATCGGTTAACCTGTTGATAAGACAAGTCTGTTGTGATTTCGGATTTTGTTAAGTGTAAAGTTGTTTTTTGGTTATTTAAAACATAAGTAAACCTGGAAAAAAAATAATAGCAATTAAAAAGTTACATAAAAATTTTAATTAGAGTATTTCTTTCTTTATATATTGTCTCAAGCTAAAATGAATAGGACATAGGTACGGACCTATATAATTGTTTTTTAACTACCTAAGCACGACGGCCAGTAAATTGAAGCATAGCACGCAGACTTACGCAAGAGTAATATGGCGTGACGGCTAGTTCACCATATTCCTACGCATTTTGTTATTTTTTTATTTATCACTTATGTGTTAATCACAATTTGCACGTGTCATATACATAAGTTTCAACCGTATGTTTACACAAGTACCTACATATGTAATTTTCAAATTTGAAACCACACGGTCACTAAATCATAAAAGTATTTTAAAATTTCATTACAAAATTAAATAGCACCAGCGACAAAAATATCGTTTTAAAAATCTAATATAAGATTGCTATAAAACGTGATAAAAGTAAAAAAAACCGGACATGCGCGAGTCGGGCCCACCTCACAGGGTTCCGTACAAAAATTGGAGTTGTCGAACTCTTTCTAGTACTCAAGCTCAGCTTAACCAGAGCCCTTTCATCTAATACGGGAGGTATTAAACTAGCAGCTTAAATACCAAATTTTGCCCCTTTTTTAAGTCTATTATTTTTTAGGATTCAACCTAGAATAGAATACATTTGTATGTATAGTTTTTAGACTTTTTCCTGAACTAGTACAACCTGTGGATGCTAGCTGACAAATTTCATAATTCCAGATCAACCGGATGTATCCTATTAATTTGATTTTTTTCTTTCATTTGATTCCCTTTATAGTGTCGAAATATGTGTTTTTTGTAATATAAACGACCATATCTCTTTATTAAACTATATGTATAAATATGTTTTTTTAGGAAATCATGGGGCCGTTGATATGAGTATATAATTTGAATTTCAACTCGATATCTCGAAGCGTTTCTTTCTCGAATTATTTTGTCAAGGTTGTTTTTGACGGATCACTATTTGTGTTGTAATATTCTATTCGCCTTTTAAAAAAAATAGCAAATAGTTTTAATATCGTGATGCCAGTTGTGGCGCAGTGGCACAGCCGTACTGTACTGCGTAGAGTATTGAAACTTTAAACGACAGGTTGTGGGTTCGACTCCCATTCGAGGAAATGAAATATTTAATATAAATATTTAATATTTCATTTCCTCGGGTGGAAAACTTCCTCGGTCTGGTAAAGAGGTAAATAAAGCACGGCGTTGAGTTCATGGTGTCAACAAAAGTGGGGAACGAGTATTAATAGGAACAAATAAATAGTCAGCTTCACGCTATATCCCTCAAACAGCAGGGTAGGCAGAGGGAACCTAGTGTTAGACACTCCGTTTCCCACTTTCCGCTGAATTTGGTATACGGTATATATGGTACATATGTAGGTATTGCGTGTTGAGTGGCGGAACTCAACGCCGCTTTTTGCCTCGACACAGAGCGAAGAAATGGAAATATAAATTTAAATAAATATTTCATTTAACAAGGAAATAAGTTATTAAATATTTCAATCGAACCCACAGCCGTCATGTTTACAGTCGCACATCCGTGCTGCTTATGGACACATTAATATTATTTTAATTATATATTTTTCTTTACGAATAGTTATATACAGAGAATATTATTGCTTTTAAACATAATTTATTTTGCGCTATAAAAAGATTGACTTCATAGAATAGTTAGGTAGTAATGAATAAGTATTTTTTTATATTTTAAAACACAATTAGTAGAGGTTCTTCATGGGAAACAAAAAAAAATATCTATGTATTTTTTTTTTATTAATAAGTTAAGTATGTTTTGTTTCATCATTTGCCTTAGTCATATGTAAATTAAAAAAATCTTGTTATTGTGTAAATACATAGGTACATACATATTATCATTTTTTTCTAAACTGTAGATTATAAACGCGAGTTCACCTTGCCATGGATCAAAGTAATTTTCCAGTTTTAATAATTATAAAAATAAATATACTCAGTACAAAATAATAAATATTTAAAATGAATTTAGTAATGTATTTTATTTTGTACTATAATCTAAAGAGATAATAACATATAGGTACATAAATAAAATTAATATTTATATATATATATAAATAAAATGTTCGGTAATCAATTATATGCGTAGGTAGATATCTCTAGATAATAGAAATAAACTCATCATTATCACAATCAAGAAGAAAAATTTACACGTATAACAATAAAGATCGTTTATCTCACACAATATAATCAAATAAAACCAGTCTATATACAACAGTGGCGCAGAGCTAACATATTTTAGTGAAAACGACAAAATATGTCTTCGAAAGTGAATTCTGATTTACAAAAAGAACGAAATACTTGTACATTTAAATTAGAAGAGTTGACCCATTTACTAGACGATGGAGCTACTTTCACTGAACGCAGGAGAGATTTGGGTAAGCACTTAGTTATATCTATTGTTTTTATAAACAAATATTAATTTGACAAGTTGTTTCTAGGTTATGGTTATTAGAAATTGGTTTTTTATTTGTAAATCTTCATTTTAAGTTACACTATAGTGGAATATAATATTTACACTTAATTTCTTATTGAATAAAAAATTATATATTATTTTGTCAAGGTTGTTTTTGACGGATCACTATTTGTGTTGTAATATTCTATTCGCCTTTTAAAAAAAATAGCAACTAGTTTTAATATCGTGATGCCAGTTGTGGCGCAGTGGCACAGCCGTACTGTACTGCGTAGAGTATTGAAACTTTAAACGACAGGTTGTGGGTTCGACTCCCATTCGAGGAAATGAAATATTTAATATAAATATTTAATATTTCATTTCCTCGGGTGGAAAACTTCCTCGGTCTGGTAAAGAGGTAAATAAAGCACTGCGTTGAGTTCATGGTGTCAACAAAAGTGGGGAACGAGTATTAATAGGAACGGAGTGTCTTAAGACAAATTTTCCAGGTTCCCTCTGCCCACCCTGGTATGATCAAAGTACAGCTAAAAAATATCTAGATAAAAGTTACACAGCCACAAGTTAGTATTGTATTTCTTTTTCTAGTGTTTATTATCTATTTCGACTTATCGAAAACTATAGTGCTTTTCGTATTTTATTTTATGTTATCACTAGCGGACCCGGACGCGGCTTCGCCCGCTTGAACTATACGAATATTTATTAAATATATTCATAAAATTATTTTCAGTTTTTAATAGGATTGGTAAGAAAATAAGCCTAAATAATGAAAATAAACCGAAATAGAATAATAAGTAGAGAAAATTCTTATTATTAGAAAAAATACGTAACTAATTAAAATGAATAAAAATAAAAAGTAAACGTAACCAAAGTAAAATATTTATAAAAAAAAAATAAACAAAACCAGTTATGTTATTGGTATTATCAACGTAAAATAAATACTTAAAAGTATTTACATTAAAAGTAATACGTATTCTATAATAATCTATAATGTATACTATAATACAGTAAAAAAATAGATAATGCTATGCGAAGATATACGCTATCGCAGTTTATTTAATTTTTTAAAAGAATTACAATATGTTCGTTACAATACATGACTTTTTGTAACATTTACGCAGTACATGACCGTTAAAACTTTGATATTTTCTAAAATATCCATTTCTGTGATATGGGTTCATCCTATTTTGAGTCAAAGACTTTCTTAAGTCTCCCACGACTACACGAAGACTACACGAAGGTCGGTTTTTCAAGTATCTTAGGACGTCGATTGGATCCTTGGACTTTTTTTATGATTGCGTTGAAAAGGATTTGCAACTTACAGATGGTGCGGTAAGATATTACATATCACCAAAATAAAAATTGATTGTAATAATATGGTAAGGATCGGAGGAAGGTGTCTCAGACACTAGGCAGTGGCTCCCTCTGCTCCTTCTGCTTTTCTTGCTATATGCTAAATATATTGTACAGCTTAAATATATAATTTATATTACAGAGGACAAAGTGCTTAGTGTTAAGGGAATCATAGATGATGTATCGGAAGACTATATGAGTCATAAAGAAAAATATGAGAATGCTGTAAGAAAAGCCGTACTATATTCTCAGGCTATGAGGACTTATTTTGATGACAGCATGCCATTCGAAGAAAAAATTAAGTAAGTAGTTTTTTTGTATAAACATTACATTATAATAATAGTATATATTATTTAAAAAATATATAAATACGGTATATAAATTTATATAGCGCATTTATGCGCTTTGCGTCGACTCCAGAGCGAAGAAATGAAAATATAAATTAAAATAAATATTTCATTTCCTCGAGTGGGGTCGAACCCACAACTAGTCGATTTTACAGTCACACTTTGTGCCCCTGCGCCACGACTGGCCTTAATATGCTTAGTTACAAAAGCAATATAGGAAAAGCATTCCTTCATCCAGCTTGCAAAGCACCTGATATGGGCGGCATAAAATGAAGAAAATAGAAACTTATCATTAAATCCTTTTAACTAATTAAAGCCGCTTAGGTCGGTCTGGGTCCGATCACAGTCTGTTAAAATATTTTTATATGAGTTCCGGTCAAGTTTCTGATACCAGAATATGAGATCGGGTCGGGAACACACCGTGACCGGCACTATAGTGTGACGTTAATCCTCCCTTAACGCCACAAAAAATTTGGCGGTTTTTAAACGCATTTAGAAGTTAAGGTAAGAAACCTTAAATTTTAAAAATAGCTAATAACTAAACAACTAGCCTGCATTTAAAAACGCCCAATGTAGTTGTAGTGCCGTTAATACATAAGTATTTAAAATCGATAGTGGGGAACGGAGTGTCTTGAGGTTCCCTCTGCCTACCCTGCTGTGTGCGGGTTACAACGTGAAACTGATTTAATTATTTTTTTTAATTAAATATCATTTCTTAATAATAATTAATATAGGTTATATTAACAAATAATGTTTTTTTTTGATTCAGGTTTCTCTTTCGACAATCTGTACACGCAGCAGTTTTGAAAGACAATTCGCCGTTCTTGCTACACACGGCAATGTTTTTAACAGCTATTTTGGGTCAAGGGACTGATGAGCAAAAAATGTATTGGGCAAAAAGAGCAATTAATCACGAAATAATTGGTACTTATGCTCAGGTATATATCATTATTATATCTCAATATAATTGTATCGAAATATTTAAAAAATTAAGATTTCAGCTTTGAGTTCGTCGTGGCGCTGGACAGCGTCTGACTGGGCACCTGATGCTTTTCGGTTCGATATCCACACCACCGTGGGTTGTTTTTTAGCTTTACGCTGTGTCGTACAGGATAAGAAATAACCTAGTGTTGAGACACTCCATTTCACACACTTTCAATGCAATTTTCAAGACATTGCGTATGTTGAGTGTAAATTAAGTGACGGATTTAACGCCGCACTTTGTCTTCTTATTAGAGTTAGACAATGGAAGTTATTCATTCCCCTGAATGGGAATCTTAGTTACGACCGTCGCGCTTTTAGTAAGCTTGATCGCGTTCGGAGAGTATGTTTTCACTTTCTTATCCTGGTAGACAAAGCTCGGCGTAGAGTTCCATAACTAATGTTGCACAAATGCACATGCCATTTTACATGATGTCTTACAAATTGGCCAGGAAGTGGAATACGGAGCTTTTAAATAATATGTTATTTTGTGTCTACTATAGTATATACGGGGAAAACAAGAAATTAAACAAAAAATCTTAATAAATTAGGTCTTATTTACAAATTATACTTAATTATAAATAATTATAGACATAAATAAGGCCAGTCGTGGCGTAGAGGCACAAAGCGTGACTAAAAACGAGTGTGGGTTCGATCGCCACTCGAGGAGATGAAACATTTACTTACAGACTTTCAACACGCAATGCCTCCAGAATTCGGCGGAAAGTGGGGAACAGAGTGTCTTAACACTAGAGGTTCCCTCTGACTACCCTGCTGTGTGCGGGATACAGCGTGAAGCTGATTTATTTATTTATAGATATAAATGGACTAATATGTATAATTAACGTGCAAATGTTTGTTTAAGACCGAACTAGGACATGGAACCTTTATTCGTGGATTGGAAACACAGGCCACTTATGATCCGAATTCTGAAGAATTTATTTTACACAGTCCAACTCTAACTTCGTATAAATGGTGGCCAGGTGGATGTAAGTGCTTAAAGTTTTTCAAGAATTCGTAGTTTTAATCTTATATATCTGGTGATATTTTTTGATGCCGTCGTAGCGCAGTGGCACAAGCGTCTGAATGTAACGCGATCGTTGTGCGTTCGATTCCCATTCGGCTGATATAATGCAATTGCTGTCTTTCAATTCGAGCCCTTATAGGGAAAACCCTACATGAAGAGTATTTACAAAGGGAATATATACACAAATATATTTGTAATGTGTAATTTTGGTATAATATGTAGGACATTTATTTGCCTGTGTAAAAATATTTATTTATTACTATTTTTCACATATAGTGGGGCACACAGCAAATTACTGTATAGTAATGGCACAGCTCTACATAAAAGGCAAGAATTTTGGAATCCAACCCTTCATGGTACAGATTAGGGATGAAGAAACTCACATGCCCTTACCTGGTGTCCAAGTAGGAGAAATAGGACCGAAACTTGGTTTTAATACAGTGAACAACGGATTTCTTGGTTTTGAGAATGTGAGAATACCCAGAAATATGATGTTGATGAAGAATGCACAGGTTTTAAAGGTATTGTATATTTTTAACAAATACGTCTGTTTTATGTATTTTTTAACAAATTCTGGTTATCGGAGAGTTATGTTATATAAGTATAAATTGAAACATCGCTATTAAGTGATTATGAAAAGAATAATATGAAACGTTTACACAATATTTTTTTATAAAAATGTATTTTTATATATTTAATCTTCCAGGATGGTACATTCAAGGCATCACCGAACAGCAAGCTAGCGTACGGCACGATGGTCTACGTTCGAGTCACTATCGTTAACACTTCGTCTCAATACCTTGCAAGGGCGGTCACTATTGCAACAAGATACTCAGCTATTAGAAGGCAATCGCAGCCTAAGCCTAAGTAAGTATATTAATGTACATATGTATATGTGTTATGTTTTTCTTTTAGACTAAGGTATCAGCCATAGCAGAGTCGGCGAATAGTGACCGCCTTAAAGTTAGTTAAAAATGCCAGCTGCCCAGATTTTTATTACTTTTTAGATTTTTTATTACTTTTGAATTTTATTACTTTGCCGAGTGAACAATGCGCATAAAAGTTCAGAAAATTTTACTCTAGGGTGGCCACGACTCGTTGAACGCACTGTGATATTGATGGATGGATGGAAAGAGAAAACAAAGTGTAATATTTATCATTCTCTATTTCTCTCTTTATATTCATTTAAATTACTGAGTATTAGATTGAAGTTCACACAAATTAATTCTAATTTAAACCACCAGTTTACGCTGCTAATAATAACTTGTAATATGTATTATAAAATGTCATAATAATATCATAATATCTACAGTAATATTCCAATCAGCCAAAATCATACCATACGACAGCATTTCTTTTTTATAAATAAAAACTTTTTTTTAACAAATATATTAGGTATATCTATCTGCTTTTGGCTACAACTTTGTCCGCGTTATAAAATTTAAAAAATCTATAGTTATAGATATGTAAAACAAACAATCCAAGTGTTCGAATTAACGATAATTACACTAAAAAAGATCTTTTTTTAATTCGAATAGTTCCTGAGATTAGCGCGTTCAACCAAACAAACTCTGCAGCTTTATACTATCTACAATAGTTAAGACTCTCTAAAATTTTTCGTTTTTCTTCATTTTCAGTGAACCAGAGCCTCAAATCCTGGACTATGTCACGCAACAACATAAATTACTAATAGGCATAGCGACGGTTCACGCTTATCATTTCACGGTGAGGTGGCTCTGGGATTTATATATTGAAGTCAATAGAGATGTCAATCAAGGACACTTGAGTAATTTACCAGAGGTATGTTTTTTCTTTATTAAGAGAAAAAGATAAGTTATAGTGTTTAGACACCCTTTTTTCTATTTTTTGACATTGTTGCTTTAAAGGAGAATCTACAGTTCGAGACGTTTAATCTGAGCTTAGCATTAAATAAATGATCAGAAATTAGCCAGAAAAAAAATATTAAAAAAGTGTTCCTGATTTTTGGATAGCAATAAATAAGTCAAATAAAAAAAATATATATCAACTTGACAAACACGTCATATAATCAAGAACAGGGTTATTTCCATGATTTTATTTAAAATTTTTACATATTTTCTTTTATTCTTGCCAGAGACCATCTCATAAATATAAATCAAGCTGTTCACTATTTTTATATTATAACGCAATTTCTTCAACACTACTGCTTGGCGATACCCAATTAAACAAGGCTACCATGTTGACTACAAATAAAAAAAATCCCCTAAATAAGATTCGAATCCAAAACCAAGTCTAATCAATACATCTAAATTACACACCAATTTTATTTAATTAACATTCCATTTCGCAGCTACACGCGCTAACATGCTGTCTCAAAGTAATCAGTTCATTTGATTGCACTGAACTCATAGAAAAGTGCAGGCTGGCGTGCGGCGGCCATGGGTACATGCTATCCTCCAACCTGCCCTCTTTATACGGGAATTGTACGGCCACTTGCACCTACGAGGGTGAAAACACCGTGCTGCTTTTGCAAGCTGCTAGGTAAACGTGGCTGGAACGAATAATCTATTTGGTATAAAATCAAATCAAAATCAAATCAGTTTCACGCTGTCCCGCACACAACTGGGTATCAGAGAGAACCTAGTGTCTAATTCTAGAGGCATTACGTGTTGAGTGGCAGGATTGAACGCCGCGCTTTGCCTCGACACCAGAGCGACGAAATGGAAATATAAATTTAAGTAAATATTTCATCTCAACGAGTGGGGATCGAACTAACAACCAGTCGGTTTTACAGTCATACTTTGTGCCCCTGCGCCACGACTGGCCTCATAAAATTATGGTATAAAATATATATTAAAGTCTTATATATTAATAATTGAATATTAATTATTATAATTAATAATGAACAATTTAACGCTGCAACGTTAGACTTCAAATATAACTAACAATTATGTTTTATCTTTTAGTTAAAGTTTTTTAGAATTAGCTTGAAATATTTATGGTTTTGCAAAAATATAGAGTTTACTTGTAAATATAAATAAATATTTTTAGATAACGCGATTACGAACGGCTAAAGTACAAACAAGAGATACTGTTAATCACTGTATCAATGTATCGATTATTTTTATGCTTTTAGTAACTATTTTATTTCTTACAGGTCTTTAGTAAAAGCCTGGCACCAAGCTGATAAAGGTCAAAAGTTAAGCCCTTCTATGGAATATCTTGCAGAGAAAGCTTCATTCCCATGGGATAATTCACTCAACGGTATTATAAAAGGCTTCCAAAGAGTATCTAGGGGGTAAGAGCATTGTTTAGATTAACAAAATTATCATTTGTTATTTTATTTGATAACGTTGTTTTTTTCAAATTATCATTGTTTGCCACAAAGTTTATCTATCTTATCTATATATAAAACGAGTAAATAGTAATAAATTGATGGCATAATAACATTATTGACGATAATAATGTCAGCGAGGCTTATTTTACGCCGTACATTGCCCTCCTCATAATGTTTACTCTCGTCTTCGACTCTACTCTTACAAATTTCAATCTCATTTTGACAACATATGGTCACCTATAAAATGATAATTACTATTATTACTATTGTAGCGATATTTATTATTGTAGTTGATAAACTCTATAGTTTTAAAAAGCTTATATATTTTTTTCTGTGATAGTAATTAAATGAAATCATATTAAACTAGGTGCTCATTCTAATTAAAACTCCTTGAAAACATGAGTCCACTGAAAATATATGTAAATCTGTATTACACATTTGAAAAATAAATACTTAGTGGTTTTGCTTAGCACTTTAATTAAAGCATTTACTATTATATATGTATAGACTGAGATTAATACTTAGTGTTCTCGAACGAATTCTACAATATTTTTTAGTTTACGCAACCGTCAAGTAGATGGCGGTAGTGTACTTAGCAACTCATTACTTTCAAGAGTATTGTGACCTTTATTGAGGATTGACTTTTTCTTTTTTACTGCTTAGTTACGTACATGTTTCTATTCCTGTACAGTGACGTGCCAGCTTTATTCACTTTTAATAAATTAAACACAAAAAAAATATTAAGAATTAAATATATGACGTTGCTATCAAGAAGTTTAGGCTGATTATAAAAAAAACAGTATAAATTGATAAACTAAATATTTTTAAGCCGAGCAAATGACGATTAGCGTTCCAAGCAAGCAACCTATATTTGAATATTCAAATGCAAAGCTCAACTGAGACTGAACTAAATATAACTATAGGTTATTTTAGTTTTCAATAATGATACAAGAAATTAAAATAAATATTTTTATATGAATTGGACAAGACTTATGTACCATATAGAAATATACATTTGTGCCGTATGTATGTAAATGTATCGTAACGTAAATTCTAATGCATATTATTATAATAAAAAGGTTAAATGTTTTAAATTATTAATTTTTTTCAATGCTTGTGTTGCCATATTAATATATAAGAGATATGAATCTTATTTTCCTTTTGATGCACTGCAGTTATGTTTAAATAGAAATTATATACCCAGCTCGACAAGTCGTTGCCAAACTGAAGTTACCTGAACATGGCTGCGCAAATTTGAATTGAGGATTTTTCTTACTTTTCATTACATACTTCCATTAAGAGTGAATAATGCGCAAAAAAAGAAAGCCTAACTTAAGTTCAGACTTATCGACAGCAATGTATACATTTATATGATAAAATTACTTTCAGCAAATTATCAACAGCTGTATCCAGTCTCAAACAGTATGAGGCCTCGGGACTCTCTCCGGAAGACGCTTGGAACAAAGCGTCTATACAATTAACAGCAGCGGCTGAGGCATTATATTTTTTGTATTATTTTTCCTTGAATTATAAAAAAAAATCAGCTTCACGTTGCACACAGCAGGGTAGGCAGAGGGAACCTAGTGTTAAGATACTCCGATTTTCACTGCCCAATTCTGAAGGCATCGCGTGTTGAGTCGCAGAACTCAACGTCGCGCTTAACCTCGACACCAGAGCAAAGACATGGGAATATAAATTTAAGTAAATATTTCATCTCCTCGAGTGGGGATCGAACCCACAACCAGTCGGTTTTACCTCTACCCTGCTGTGTGCGGGATACAGCGTGAAGCTGGTTTAATTTAATTAACTTTATAGTATTTTTTTTAGCTTTACACTGTATCCCGCACATAGGTACACTTTATGTCTCTGCGTCGCGACTGGCTTCTATTATTAGTTCGTAAATATGTTATATTGTTCTTAATAAACTTTTCTAAACAAATTTACAGTCATAATTATTTTATCCATAATTGTTCTTATGTAAAATGATAAATTTTGTATTATTTATTTTAGGCCCACGCAAGAGCCATTGTGCTTTCCGTTTACAAAATTGAAATAGAAAAGAGAGCTTCAAGTTTATCTCCACCTTTAAGGATTGTTCTAGAACAGCTTCTAGAACTTTATTTCATCTATTGGACTTTGGCGAAGATAGGAGATCTATTATTAGTAAGTATTATACAATATTTATATTCTAGGTAGATAAAGTTACCCCGACTGGGAATCTTAGTAAGTATTATACAATATTTATATTCTAGGCAGATAAAGTTACCCCGACTGAGAATCGAACCCACAACCATTGCATTATACACGCTTATGCCGACTCAATTTTTTTTATTATCATATTTTTTTTATCATAAATTCATCAAAGAATTTTTTTTATTATCATATTCATTTTCATATTTTCTTCAACACAATTTAATTTTATTTCTACACATGAAAGGGATATTAAGAGTCCAAGTACCAAAATTATGAATTGTTATTTTAAAATGCATTTTTTTGGAAATAAACCAAATGTAGAACGCTTCCTGTCTTATCGTAAAATACTACTAAACAGGATTCGGATCCACAACATCTGTGCTTTTTAAATAAAGTTAATAACTTAGAAAGTTATTTTTTTTTTCTTATATAAATTTATATAAATTGTTAAATAAAATTGTAGCGCAGAATGACGTGCATCGTACGACTGTAAACGTGACAGGTTGTGGGTTCCATTTCCACTCAAGGAAATTAGACATTTAATATTTTCGTTAACTCGCTGGTAACGGCGAGGCAGAGCGCGGCGTTAAGTTCCGCTACTCAACACGCAATACCGCCAGAATGCGGCGGAAAGTGGGGAACGGAAATATTTTAATGGAAACGGAGTGTCAACACTAATTGCCAGGTTCCCTTTGCCTACCTTTCTATGTGCGGGATACAGCGAGAAGCTAAATAAATGTCACAATAAATTCTTTATTTCCAGAATAAATTGATTGTTAATAAAATACTGACTAATATGACGTATAGTGCAACTTTCATAATTAATTATTTAGACATAATATATGAAATTAAATTACAAGAACGTCTAATATCTTATGAAGAACGGTAAAATTTAAAAATTTATTATTCTATAAATAAGCATATTGAGAAAGAAGTTTAAAAAGATTTATGTACAACGTTCTATCAACTTGAAACCATTTGTCAACTAATGGATGTATCATTTTGTAATGCGATACTAAATACAAAAAACGTTTATAATTTATAAAGTATGAGATCATAAGTAGTTTATAGATTTTGAATTTATATACATAACAGCTTTACGCTATATTCTGCTTATAGCAGGGTAGGCAGAGGAAGTGTTAAGATTTAAGACCAGTGTTGCCAGACGTCCCGATTTTTGCGGGACGTCCCCATTATTAGGTCAAAAATTAAATGTCTCGATCGGGACAGGCGTAGTCCCGCATTTTATGGATTATTTCATGTACTGTGAGAAATCTTTTTTCTTCAAATTTTTAATAGTTTTTAGTTTTTTGTATAACTCTCATGAGTTAATTGCATGACATAGTAATCCAAAACAATATAGTTTAAAGTTATGATTTAAAATTAAAAAGCATTTTATATAAATATCTATCACCACCACCAGAAACAAAAATTGAAATAAAATTAGAAAAATAAATAAATGAAAATAAAAAAAATTATCCCCAATTTTTTTTTATTCCTTGATCTTGAATGTGTTGAAAGATTATATTTTTGTATTTGGACGTGTCTGTATTTGAAAGCACGATGGTTGTGGATTTGATCACCACTCAGCGAATGATTATATTTAAATTATGTTCATTCACTCGGTCTGTAGAGTTCAGTCACTCAACTTACGGTATCTAGAATTCGGCCGATAGAATGCAGTAGGTATTTTGGCACTTGATTCTCATTTTACACTGCAATTAGTTTTACATTTTTGAAAGTAAACTAAAAAATATACCTACACTTAAACATATGCATAAATATATAAATCTGTAACTACATTTGAAACATAAAATAACAATCGTAAAAGAAAAACCTCTTTTGATCCTTCTTAATTAAAATAGTAAATGGCAGGAAATGTCTTTCTTGGTGAATAGATTTCGTGTACTAATTAAAACATAATTCACTATTTTATGTGTGATTTTACTAAATTAGGATTTATGTATGCAAATAATCTATAAACACTAAAAAGCCATAATTTTATTTTCTCACGTTGTAAATTATTTTATAGTTTAATTTAGGCAACCGGCTCTAGATATCTAACAAATTTGATATATTTGGATTTTTTTTGTATATTCTTTTTAATATTATGAATGTGACAGCTTAGATATTACAATGTTTTTTGTTGTTTTTTTTATTTTATATATATCTTTACCCGTAGCCTCGACTTCATGGTCAAGTAACTAGGAATTTTGTATAACACTAAAGTGCTCAAAGTATTAAGTAACTCTGACTAAAGGGTACAACAATAGGTTATATCGTAAAAGTAGTTCCATAGATTAGCGTGTTTATTTGAAAATACTCTGTTATTTTAAAATATAATTAGACTGAATTAAAATATTTTTAATACGTATCTAAGTATGATCAATTGACTATATGTCTACTTCTCTGTAAAATAATAAATAATTTTTAGCAACTCTTCTAATTAAAATGAAAGTCAAATAATTTTATTCAGAATAACAAGTAACATGCTTCATTTTTTGAACGTCAAATAATTTACCAACAGTTCACTAAAGTTAATAACCTCAGACCTGAGAACAACCGGCGCAAGAAATTCCGCGGGACTTATTTTTCATCAATTTTATACCAATACATATTAAAATATTTGTGACAATGATACCTTTGAAACAAACTGGAGCGAGCATTTCATTCCCAAGGCGTGTTATCATTTATAAAATCATTAATTTGGTAATAACCTTTAACACACAAACGTCTTTTCACAATTTTTTAAAATCATGATATAGACAATTCTCTGACGTTTTCTGGGATCCTATTGAAAAAGCGTACACATTGTCCCATGAAAGAATTACGATTATAACGATAACGATTAAAATTTAGATTTTTACGATACGATGTAATCGAGTTACAGGTGCCCTAAGTTTAAACCTATTTCTGGTATTAATATTATGAGCATCATCAATTTTTGTAAGAACATGAATGTTTTTCTTAACATGCATAATATTTTCGAAAATACATTGAGATGCAACTGTCAATAAATATTGATTTCTTTAAACTTTCGCCTTAAGGAGTCTTTAGGGCCTAAGTTATAGATTGCACGAATAGCTCGCTTCTGCATGACAAATATTGGTTGAATACCGGCTGCATTACCCCCAAAATAAAATCCCATAGGACATAATACTGTGGAAGTAGCTGAAGTAAACAAGCCGAGCCGTCTCCACATCAGTTATTATAATCATTTTTTTCGATCGCGAAAGCTGTTGAGTTTAATTTAATACACGGAAATACATCAAAATAATTACAGGTGTCATAATGGCGCTCGATGTAGTGAACACACTATAATAATATTTACAAACTAGAATTATCTCTATAAAAAACATTCACATCTATAATTTTATCATACCATGAAACGTGATATATAATTGCGGTCAAAGTGCTATGAACATAAATTTTTATGGCACCCAGACACAAAATAAGTAAAAAATGTACCACATCTGTCTATCTGTCTAATATCTATATGGGTTAGTATGGTCAGTGGTAATCATTACAATATTGGTCTTCGGGTTCGTTGTTAGAGCGTGCGCATGCCTAAACAAATTTCCTTTTACTGATGTTTTATACAAAAATGTATACAATTAAAAAATATATAAAAAAAAATACAACAATCCTTCTCCATTATATCACTTTAAAAATATCTTGCAAAAAACAAAAATAGTACACGAACGACTTATTCTAAAACCAATGTTAGTTATTTCGATTGAAACTATTTCTTAGTTATTGTAACAACAATATAGTTGTAATGTAAAACTTGTAATGATGAACAGTATTTTCAATTTTCTATAGGGAATTGAAAACAGGAAACAGATATAGGATAAAGTAGGCCTTCACTAATTGACGTAAATTTAAATTGTGATATTAGAGTAACGTATTAAATGTAACGAATCAAAAACTCAGGTGTATTATCACATTTTCAGCTGGCCTTATTTTTAAATATAAAAAAAAATCTAAAATTATGATATGTGTATATTAAAATTATATTTAATTTTAAACTGCGCGTGCGCTTCTTCTAATAAACCGTGCTGTACATCAATTTGACTAAGATAGGTTCTTCGATACAGTTATCCAGATATGAGGCCAATGGACCGCATTTGCTCGCAAAAAATGAGCCCCCGCTGATTTCATTTGTCATTGAAACAAAACCGGATAGCATTTCGTGTTTTACAACGTTTATTAGGCATAATTAGTTTACTTAATGAGAGGGAAGTCGTAAATGATTGCTTGATCTTCATGCTTTTGATTTTTGATCAGTTTTTTACTTATATTTTTTGTTTTTGTGTACATACTAGCAGCTTACATGCGGCTTTGCTCGATTAAGCTTATTGTTATATTATATAAACTCTTTAAATAAATTATAGCATATGTGTTATTCTGATGTATAAGCTATATCACTGTAATGTTTCACCTAAAGGCGTTCAGTAGTTATTGCGTGAAATTCGAACAAACATCTATCTCTACAAATTTTCACGTTTAAAATATTAGTAGGATATATTCATATGACTGTTTCATTAATTTTCCGATAATTGTCGTTTGCTTAGTGGTCCTATTAGACCGGTGAAATCGCTATATTTCAATTCAATCAATTTAAATATCAAAAATTAAAAAAATTAAATTAGCTTCACGCTATATCCCGCACACAGCAGGGTAGGCAGAGGGAACCTAGTGTTAAGACACTCCGTTCCCCACTTTCTGCCGAATTCTGGAGGCATTGCGTGTTGAGTGGCAGAACTCAACGCCGCGCTTTACCTCGACACCAGAGCGAAGAAATGGAAATATAAATTTAAGTAAATATTTCATCTCCTCGAGTGGGGATCGAACCCACAACCAGTCGGTTTTGCAGTCACACCTCGTGCCGCTGCGCCACGACCGGCCTAAATTTAAATATCACATTTCCTAAATAATTTTAAGTCCGCAATCAGCGTCTGAAGTAGAAACCTTTATTCTGAAAATTAAATATGATCCAAATACTTTAATGTTTTTTACTTAGTAAGTAATCTCTTTATAAACAAAAGAGAAAAGTAAAAATCAGCTTCGCGTTGTATGCCGCACACAGCAGGGTAGGCAGAGATACTCCGTTTCCCATTTTCCGTCGAATTCTAGAGGCGTGTTGAGTGGCGGAACTTAACGCCGCGCTTATCTCGATACCAGAGCGAAGAAATGAAAATATAAATCTAAATAAATGTTACATTTCCTCGAGTAGGATTCGTATCTATAACCAGTCGCGTTTCGCGCTAATTTTTCCTATATATATATATATATATATATATATATATATATATATATATATATATATATATATATATATATATATATATATATATATATATATATATATATATATATATATATATCATTAGATGAAAATCAAAGAAACTATATCTCATGTGATATAGTTTTTATAAATAGTGTTGTAGTATTTTTTGTTGTACAGGAAGATGTCAATTGATGTTATTTCATTAAAGAAGTTATAACATAGTCTCAACATTAATCGATAAAATTTTATTTATCAAATGAACCGGAAATTAACTTGAACTTGATTTATAAATTATAATTAAATACAAATAAATGTAATAATTAAATACAAATAAATGTACAAATTTGAATAATTGTATATTTACGTAAGCTGCGTGGCACAGTGGGACGGCATTTAAATATGAACGCATTAGTTGCGGATTCGATTCCCGGTCGGGAGAGTAAATTATTTCATGTATGCGCTTTGGTAAACAAAACGCAGCGTTGAGTTCCGCCGCTTAAATACATTGTCTCAAAAATTAGGTGAAAAGTGAGTGACGGAGTGACTTACATTAAATTCTCGCCCCTTTCAATTTTACATACAGAAAAATAAAAAAATAAAAATACTGATTTATAAACACTTGTTTGCAGTACACTCAAGTCTCTGAGAGGGATGTACTAGCTTTGCAAAGGAAGTATGAAGATTTACTAGAGATAATTCGACCCAACGCTGTAGGTTTAGTGGACGCCTTCGATTACAGGGACGAGGTAAGCATATTACATGTAGATATTTTTAACATTTTTAAAGAGAAATACGTATTTAGAAAACAAATAAAAATTTGAACGTAGCGGGACTCGAACCCGCGCCTCCTGTAGATGTTTGTCGTGGAAAAATATCTGACTGTACCGACAATAGTTGTGGGTTCAATCCCTACTCGTTGAAATGATTATAATGTATTTCAGCATGCAAATTAATGCACAGGAACGCAATATTTCTAAAACGTGGATATCTTCTTAGGTACCTATATGGGTGCAAGTGTTGGGATAAAAGTGTCACAAATATCCTTAACCACATATTATAATTGATTTTATTTGATTAAATTTCAATACTTTCTTTCTCTTTCTCGTCTTTTTTACATTTATGTTACAATCGACGGTGGTCCTTAATAGGTTCCCTCTGACTACCCTGCTATACGCGAGACCCATCGAGAAACCTATCTATAAAATAATATTTATTTCATTAGAGTTGTTGATCGATAACTCTGTCAATAGTTTATTTATCTACAGTCATTTACTTCATTTAAATTTATTTTAAGGCATCACGGGATTTCCCTGATTTGGGCATGATAGCTTTTGACATGAGTCATATTTTACTTAGTAGTTATTAAATTTGGTTAGACATTTTTTACTAAGCACGATTTCAGTTTTTATTAGTATATATTTGATATTCTAGAAATATTTATATTAAAATATAATAACGTCGTAGCAGCAGGAACACAAGCATGCGACTCTAATCGCGACGGTTGTGGGTTCGATTCCCACTCGAAAGTGAAGTGGGAAGTGGAAAAAAGGGTTCCTCTACCTACAATGCTACAAAAAGTAACAAATGTAATTTTTATATAGGTACTAAATTCTACTCTTGGATCGTACGACGGACGGGCCTACGAGCGTTTGATGGAAGAAGCCATGAAGAGCCCGCTCAATAAAGAACCTGTAAACGAATCATTCCATAAATACCTTAAACCTTTCTTGCGAGGAAAATTGTAAAGTTGTATAATAATGTAAATATTATATTTTTTGCTATTCTTTGTAAATAATATTCTATTTAATCTTATTGTCATTTTTTTTTATTTCTTCAAGGACAAATTCAAAAA
The DNA here is from genome assembly GCA_021202915.1 of Heliconius himera. Classification (NCBI taxonomy): domain Eukaryota; kingdom Metazoa; phylum Arthropoda; class Insecta; order Lepidoptera; family Nymphalidae; genus Heliconius; species Heliconius himera. The sequence continues at coordinate 490 of JAJHJA010000133.1, read as the reverse complement.
AATCCTAAATATTTTTGACATTTTTAAAGTGTTATTCAACAGGAAAGGGAAATATTTATTTAGGAAACGTATAAAAATTTGAATATAGTAATACTTTTTTGAACCCGCGCCTCTTAAAAAGCGTCCAAGGGCTCTGACCACTACGCTATAAGTTCTCATCAAGCTACTTATCTTATTTGAATTTGAAAATTTAAATTTATGTAGATTGGGAGATTTTTATCCATACCCCAGATATAATTGCTAAGAATTATCCTTCCGTTTATTAAATATTTTTAACATCTTTAAAGTTTTATTCCACACTTAGTTAAGATTTTTTTTTGATTTAATTTAATTTAATAAAAGTTTGATTCCCAAACGAAGAAATTAAATACTGAATATTTTCATTTCTTTGGTGTCGAGGCAAAACGCGGCGTTGAGTTCCCCTCCACTCAACACGAGTGTTTTAATACTAGGTTCCCTCTGCCTACCCTGCTGTGTGCGGGATACAGCA